>BSUD01000008.1:124097729-124182977 GCA_033239045.1 Fagopyrum esculentum | reverse complement strand
AAAAAAAAAAAAAAAAAAAAAAAAAAAAAAAAAAAAATTTTTTTTTTTTTCGGGACACGTGTCGCCCTGCGGTACAGCCGTACGGCCGTACCGCAATAAAAGGGCCGTACCTGAAGGGAAACCTATACTACAAAGCCAATACACATATAAAAGCATACCCAAAAACCCGTTTACCCAAATAATGTCATAATCATACCCAAAAATAAATTTGTCAAGAAATATATTGCCTCTATTTTCACAATCATACCCAAAACCATACCCAAGAAATATACTACAAAACCAATCTATGTAAAAAAGATACTTAAATCAAAAGTAAACATCTAATCACCATCATTTCAATTAGAGAAATTATTACCCCTATTTTTTAGTTTACATACCTATTTTTTCTTCCTTTTGTATAGAGACCTAGTTTGCAAAAGAGAATTTCAAGGGGTCCTATTTCCCTAATTAATTCTTGTTTTTACCACCATTTTCATTTATGATAGGTAAAAGTATCTTTGTTTAAAAAAAAAGGAATAGGCATAAATATGTTAGTTTGTCAAGTAAGAACAAATCTGACTTTTGTTTATATTTTCTTTACTTTTGCTTTGCTTTTTTTTATTTTTTATTTTCTGGTATGAATTTCTTACGAGAATTTCATACCAGAATTTTTATACCAAATTTTCATATTAGAACTTTCATAACATAATTTTTACACCAGAATTTTCTGATATGAAATTCATACCAGAAAACTCATACCAGAATTTTCTGGTACGAAAATTCATACCGGGATACTCATACCATAATTTTCTAGTATGAAAAATTCATACTAGAAAATAATGGTATGAGTTTTTTTGGTAAGAAAATTCATGCCAAAGTGGATGAACAAACGGTCTTAAATTCAAGCAATTTACGAAATGGATGAACCTATGAAACACGTTTAATAAACCATAGTGTGATTCAAAGAAAGAAAGAAGTTTACTACTACCCACATGAATCTGCTCAAACAAATTCACTACTACCCACATGAATTTGTTCAAACAAATTCACTAATACGCAACATCAGTCTCGAACATTCAAACAGGTTCACTACGAAACATCAGTCTCGAACAAAGTTACTGGAAGCTTTGCAATCTGCCGTCTCTTTTATTAACCTCCAGGGCCACTCTAAGCTTCAACGTTTTCATGTATTTTTCTTCCATCCAATGACTATATTCCATCTCAAATACTAGAAAATACATATGCAATTGCAAGGTTACTACAAGATTTCAGGAAAATAAAAACAGGTTTTTGTTGAAGGGCGCCATCTTTAAAATTCTGAATTCTGAAATATTTTATTTTGAATTGATTAATTGATTGAAGGGCGCCATCTTGCAGCACGTTTTTGTTGGCACTGCATTATACGGGAATCTTCCAATTATAAACACAGGTTTATTTTCCTGAAATCTTGCAATTGCAACATTTTTTTTCCTACCTGTGGCTGCAGCATCTTTTTCTAGCTATAAAGAATCTTTGTTTGAGTGAAATTTTAATATGATAATATCAATCATTGTATTGAAACTATGCCGAGTTCAGATCAAGCTATAAGGTCCGAGAAGGCTTAACATTTGAGAATCTGGAGAAGGGAAAGAATATGCAAGAATGATCTCACCAAGTAATGGCGAAAATAGATGATCTACCAAGTAAATACTGGAAGAACATATGACGGGTGTGCGCCGTACTGGGTTGCAAGAGCTTGCACTTTGGATGCATCTGCATCTTCCCCGAAACTATTGACCCCAAGTTCATTTGCATGAATTCCACCAGTTATAAAGACAGACTGGATTCCTGTTGCATTTGCACCCTTTATGTCATGGTGGAGGGAGTCGCCGACAGCAATACAATCTGAAGCGTCCACAGTAGCTAAACCCATAGCTGATTCGTAGATGATCTTTATCAAAATTCAGAAGTCAGTTGGGAGAAAGATATTGCATTATAACAATCGGACTGTGAGAGTATTTTGATGGTAAATCTTTTTATGTCCCTATAAAATGATTATCCACGTGCAGAAGATGGTCTTAGGTATATGATCAAGTCTACCAAAAACGGAAAATTTAGACGGTCAGTGTAAATCTACCAGTCTTAGATTTATGACCGTGCACCCTGATCATATTATGATCAGTGTGCATGATCTTTTTTAATCAGAAGATTAGTGTGCATGATCGGTTCACCTTATCGGGCTTGCCCATCCATTTCACTTCACCACCCAGTTGTTCATATTTCGCTGCTAATGTACCTACAAATATAATTGAGAAGTGCAAAAAAAGTTCACCAACTTATATTATACAAAGTCGAGAAAAAGTTGTATGAATTGAGCATAAACCTGGGTTTCATTTTGTATACATATAAAAAAAACTCAAATTGTGGGAATTAGCTAGGTAACGGCTTCAAATTAGTCTCATTCATTGTCATCCAAGGAAAAAAGAAACAAACTCACCAGACGCCACTCTATAATCTCTAGCTTCAAATTAGTAATAGTGCATGTTCCCCTCATATCAACAAATTTCAGGTTATGCTGTGATTAACTGTCTATAAATTACAAATAACTCACCAGGCATCACTCTCAAATCTCTAGCTTCAACAGTGACATAGTCTGGGTTTGCAACCACCATGGGAAGCTTTCGGGCCACACATTGCTCTAATATCTTTTCAAGATCCTCAAGTTTCTTGGGAATTGCAGGACCACAAGGTTGGCCAAGTGCCTCAGTGCCATGAGCTAGAATAAATTCAGCCTCTTCAACGTTCTCTACAACCTTTAAATCTAGGCCCTATGAACACGGTACGCAAAGCAAACCCGGCTTGTTATCAAGTTTTTGCAATAGATCTGAAGTCAACTAATTTGAACTTGCATTAACCATTGATAGTTCAAAATTAACACTACAATCAAGAATTTAGAATTATATATTCATACTCGATATACAGCTAGAGGACACTGAAGTTTATTCAACGACAACAATAGATATTTCCAAGAAAAAATATGACCAAAAGTGAAGCAGAACGGCACGAATAAGCATACTTCAAGTGATATGGCACCCCGGTCTTTCCAAGTCAAGTGAATACAGGACCTTCCAAGAGCAGCAAACCAATCATCATCTCTCCTATTCACATCAAATGATAAAAATGAAGAATCGTCAATGTAAATGCATGCACAACTCAAAAGCACCAATAAAAAAGGGAATGAATGTTCTTAAGTCTCAAACTCTCAATATGATTTTGTTCATACTTAAGCTCCTACATACAGTGGTGATCACATATTCACATGAACCCTGCCTGCCACTATATACAGAGGCGGATTTAGGGATGGGCTTCTTGTTAGATGGATTGATGGAAAGCCTAAACTCAAGAGTAAAGCGTTGTTAAAATAAAAAGTAACAGGCTTGAGAGAAAAGAGATTGAGTAAGCATGTCTCGGACCTCTCTAAGTACTGATGGGTCATTTCTCCACTAGTGACAGCGGCTACAAAGAGGGAAGGGTCAAAGCCGAGGCTCTTCATTTTCTCAATGGTCACACAAGCACGTCTCGATGAGTTGCTTATAATGACCATCTTAGCACCAGTCTTGGCCAGCTTTTCTACTGTTACAAAACTAGGGAACTTCAAAATTAGCAAAACACCATCATAAAACTACACATGAATCCAAACACAAAATGAATCAAACAATCACATCATACATGTTAAAACAGCACCGGGATAAGCCTGTTTTCCATCATGAAGAACTCCAAACTGATCCAGCAACCATGCCTGCAAACCACCATCAATAATGTTAAAATTAGCATTGTTGAATGCTAGTATGCTACAAATTACCCACTATTTTGCCCCTGAGAATTCTTGCTAAATTCTAATTGAATCTGACTGCGTTAAATTAGGGCAATTAACGAACAACCCAAGAGCTCCTCAAATGCGTTTGAATCAAAACAAAGCAAAAATAAGCAACAAAGTGTGAAATGCAGGCAAATTCACATTTGGAGGTTCATCTGAGGCGATTGATAGTATCTAGAACTGAAAATGCACAATCAAAAGAGTCTTTCTAATAAGAATATGAACGAGGGAAAAGAATGACATTGATTATGAGCACCTTAAAGCGGCGACTTTCAGCGAGCTGTTGAATTCCGCGAAGGCAGGTAAAGGGTTGAATCTCCGTTTTGGGGAGAGAACACTTGGCATTCATCTCTGCAAAGACTCTAGAGAGAAAGGAGCAAAGAGAATGTTACCTAACTGTGTGAAAAAAAAGGTTAGGTGCAGAAGAAACTCAAGAAACCAAAGATATCCCTAAACTGAGGGTGAGACCAATGACCATACTAATTTTGATACAATGATTTTCTTTTTAATTTGGAATTTTACATCGAATTTTATTTACATAATTTTATTTTATAACTGTTGGATAGGGCTGTAATATGAGACAAGCTACTCGGGCTCGGCTCGGCCTCGAGCTCGTTCACTTTCTAAACGAGTCAAGCTTGAGCACATTTTAAAGCTCGTATAAATTTTAGGCTTGGCTCGGGCTCGGCTCGTTTATAAACAAGCCGAGTTTGAGCATGTCAATGCTCGGCTCGTTCAGCTAAAATAACACTATAAGAGAATTATTTTAGCCAAGCTACTCGGGCTCGGCTCGGGCTCGGCTCGAGCTCGTTCATTTTCTAAACGAGCCAAGCTTGAACACATTTTAAAGCTCGTATAAATTTTAGGCTCGGCTCGTTTATAAACTTGCCAAGCTTGAGCATGCCGATGCTCGGCTCGTTCGGCTCGTATTACACCCCTACTGTTGGAAGCTAAATTTTTATAAAAGTTACTATTCAATATCAAATTTGTGGTTCTTATCAAGTTAAGGGTTTAATTTTTCCAAGGATTCAACAATACGTTCAGAATATACTAATTGTCCTAATAGTATTTCGGAATATACTAATTGTCCTTATAGTATTTGTATTAACTTGTTCAACAATGGACACTCATTAACATTACAGTATAACGCTCTCTTTTTTACCCTAATAGCGGCAGAAAGGGCGTTGTTAGGGCGGCTATGGAGGAAACCCAACCGCCGGCGAATGGGTCGGAAATGGAAGCCAGTACGGAGGTAGTGGCTGAGAGTGGGTTGAAGGTTCAGGTGGATGGAGTCATAGTACAACAGAACATGGATACTCAGCACAAGGCAATGATCGTTTCGGGAGAGGCACAGCAAAAGTCCATTAATTTGGAGAAAGGCAGTGAAGTTGCGAAGGAACCAACAACATTAAACGTTGCATTAGAAAGGCCGGGAAACCCGAATGTTGGAAAAGTTGTGGAACTTGTGAAATCCTGGAGCGAGGTCACCGGGGGAGTCTAGAAGAGTACCGTATGGGTCGATAACATATCGATGGAATCGTTGAAAGGAAAGATTACAGTTAGCTTTCCCCTTGGAGTTGATGGAGATCATGTTCTATAAATAAAGGAGGGGGGTAACTACTGAGCTTGAAGCAAGGTGGAAGAATTCGATTGTATTCAGGTGCTAGGGTTCCCGGTTGTGTTTCCGGTCATGGAACGGAAGATAAGAGAACTCTGGAAGTGTGGGAGTAACATGCAGCTCATCGACCTCGACAATAACTACTTTTTAGCAAGGTTCAAGAGTGAAAACGAATTAATGAACGTTGTGACTGGAGGACCGTGGGTTGTTTCCGGACGTTGCTTAATCATGAAAAAATGGTCTCCGGACTTCATTACTTCTGCACCCATCACCTCCGGCCCTATTTGGATCAGAATCATGGGGGTGCCAGTCTAGTGGTACCATGAAGCGGTAATATGGAATATGGCCAAGAGTCTCGGAACACCAATAGCTATCGATCCAAAGACACTGCATTTAAATCGAGGGCGATTTATCCGCATATGTGGAGAGATAGACGTCGGGAGACCTTTGAAGAAGGCAATCATGGTTAATGGTACATGTTGTCCCATCAACTATGAAGGACTCGATACTATTTACTTCCAATGCGGACGATACTGGCATTACGCCTCGCATCGTGAATATAATGTTTCAACGAATCAACCGAAAGAATCAGAGCCGGAGAAGTCAGATACATCGCAAGGGCTGGAAGAAGGTAACCACACATCACAAGATGTTCCGGAAAAAGAGATGAGGAGGGTTCCAGCCAACGGAGTAGATGATTCGGAATGCGGTCCTTGGATGATGGTTGCTTGCCGGAGTAAGTACAACAAAGGAAAGAATCAACATGCTAATCAACATGGAATGGAAGGAAGTAATAATAGGCCACATGGATCTCAAGGACAAGGAAATACAATATACCAAAAAGGAAAGAATGTAGTAACACACGTTAGGGAGAAGAACATAACCGTTACTCAAAACGTGACTGCTCAAGAGGTAATGGGCCCGAGGGAAGCATCCGGGAAAAGCCCAAAGCAAAAGGGAAAAGTCTAACAGGGACCATCGTCAAGCAACCAAGAAATGAAGCAGATGAACAGGTAATGGGCTTGTGTTCGAAGCAGAAGCCCGTGAGAAGGAAGAAATTGAGGCTGAGCGTAGAAGAAAACGCAACAAACTCCGCAACGATAGACGAAGAGTTATCAAGAAATCAAGGGCTGTCAAAGGAGAGAAGATTGTAGAAGTCTCACTGAAAAGACCAAGATCATACAATGATACCTCAGATAGGAGATTGTTTAATGAAGAGAGGATGAGCTCCACGCCATAAATAGATACGGTTAAGACAGGTACAAACGTGATTGAAGATCATAAAGCACAACCACAGAATAACACGGAAGAGGTAAGGAGTATCGACCCAGTAGCCCAAAAAACTGGAGAGGTTCAAGTTGTGGTAGGAGTGAACGTCAATCTTGGGACTGCCCTCTCAACATCTGTAACACCCCAATTTCTCGGAACTCGGGGAGCTACTGGTTAGGACCTCACAATGGGTCCCGACCTTGGTTTAACAACAACTTTACTAGGATCTTACAACAAGGCACAAATGTATTTAAAACAATTTCTAAAACATAATATTTTTAATGGTATGAACGTACACATGTGACAGCCTTACAAACATATATAAAGATACATAACATGCATGACGTATGGAAGACTCCCCCGTCCCCATCTAATGAGTACGTGGACCCGGCTGACCATCCGTTCCGGATCTCTCTGCAACTGTCTATCTCTACAGATCTACAACACGGATAAACCGTTAGCTAACAATCCAGATATAAGTAGAATAACAATAGCACAAACACACGCAGAAAAATTATAAACAAACATCATGCTGGCACTCAACCGTTTATTATCTATTATTTAGGTGATTCATCTTATTCAATTTTACAGTTGTGGCACGAGAGCTATTAACAGTTCTCGCCTCCGTTCCTTATCCAACTGGGTGTAGGTCTAGCTGACCTCCGCCGGTAGCATCACTACAAACCGAGTATGGACTAGTCCCTAAAGAAACCCCCAGCGCCCGCAAGCTAACTGAGCAGAATGCCACCGCCCGTTACTCTTAGGCCAAAGTATAGGTCTGTAGATAATTACTACTAAAATATAACTATAGACATATCATTCACACACCACCATCATTATCCACACTCATATCTAGAAGTCAGCTAAGTAAGCCCAAAGGACTTACCTAAGTCAAGTCGCAACTCTCTTAATCTCAACTCGGTATGTAACCGTAGGAACTCAATTGCCTGTTATACCAGACAAGGGAATCAATAATGTATCCCACTTTCTTAGAAGTCTCCGACTTCTAAGATATAAAAATCGATCAACAAGAGATTACCAAAATACCCTTATACAGGTAAATGACCATTTTACCCCTGGTCCCGAAACTTCTAAAAATTTCATAATTTATGTTTAAACTCTTATTTGAGACTAACTAACCATATTCTACTCCCTAGGATGAATTTAGGTAACAATTAGAAAAACCACCCATTTTCTATTTCTCGCAAAGTCACTAAAGTCCAATTACAGCTTCAAATATAAAATTCGAATAATCTTATAAAAATTCCGAAATAATTCCCTAGGTCATCTATGATATCCTATCTACTCATAGGAGAAAGAATTTCTTAAAACTGTTAAAGCATCGCTTCTACAAAAATTTCTAAAGTTGGGTACAACACTTAACAAGCAGCACATTGTCTTAACTTTAAAAAAATCATAACTCCTAAACTACTCGTTGTATTTATCCCAAATTTTGATATGTTCTACTATTAAATCTTATCTCTAATATATCCAAAATTCAAGTCCAACGGAGATCAAGAGCTTATTCAAAACCATCTCACAAAACAGCATCATTTGCTGTTTTCCCCAACACTCAGCACATATATAAAACGTCAACTTTGAAACACAATAACTCTCAAACCATAACTCCGATTCTTCCCAAATTTTAATATGATCTACAACCAGATGTCAACTATATCATATCAAAAATTCAAGCCTAACAGAGATCAAAAGCCTATTCAAAACTATCTCACAAAACAGCATCCAATGTTGTTTTTCTCAACTCAGCACATTTATAAAACTGAACTTTGAAACCCCATATCTCTCAAACCATAACATGGATTCCTCTGAAATTTTAGTATGATTTACTTTGAAATACCATCTATAACATATCCGAAAACTAGCCAAAAAGGAAGAGTATAGATTACCCAAAATTGGACCCGAAGTTGACTGTTCGTCAATGCTGGAAAGCTGGAAAAGGTGTAGCAGCTCTTTGTAGTTATTCCTTTGGCTGAAATGTATGGTTCTATGATGGCTTAGCAGCAGCTACGCATATATATATGAACGGAAGGAAGGAAGAGCATGTCATACTCACTATAATCTCGACAAGGAGGAAAGCTGTTTACCCGATTACTCCCAGACGCATAGAGACGATCCAAGCTCGATGTCCACTGGGCCGTTGTGGTTTGCAAGCGCTGAGACGAAAACTACTAGATCCAATAGCACCCTGCTGCACTAGATAACTTCGCAAGGTTAGGGGAAGAGGAGATTAACCTGTGAGTTTGACGAGAGGCTGAAAGAAAGGAAGGCTCACTAGATCGATGATGGTCGTTGGTTATTGTCGAAGCAGTCAAGAGGAGAGACGCCTTGGTCTGTTGTGCTTACCCAATGGCTCTACAGCAAGCAGGGAAGACCATTGCGTGCAGAAGGATGGCGTCCGAAGGTTGGTGAGCAAGACGGCTGGCGTGCTCAGGGAGGCTTCAGCGGAACGCTTGTACAGAAGAGAGTAAGATGTTGGTTGTGTGAAGATCTTCCAGGCAGCAAGGGTGGCGTCGGCTGGTGTTGGTTGGCGACGGAAGGCTGAAGAAGGAAGGGAAGATCGTTGCGTGAACCTGGACAGCAAGAGGTGTGGCTGAAAAGGAAGGGAGCTCCGTGCTGTGATTTTTTTTTTTTTTTTGCGTGATCTCCGGCCGTTACAAAGAGATGGAGGAGAGAAGGAGCTGACGGGTCTTGCCTATCTTCAAGGCTGCTACACGTTCCTGGACAGCACACACTAAGGGTAAGTTGGGCTACTTCTAGCTGGGCTTCGTGGGCTGCTCAAATCCATCAGCAAAGGAGATGCAAAGGGCTGGACAAGTGAATCAAATAAGAATGACAATGGGCTGAAAACAAGGTAAGAATAAGAGTGGGCTGATGTTGTCAAGTTCTTGTCAAAACTCGTCATTGTCTTGCCAAGCCCATGCATGGCCTTGTCATGATCTCGTCTTGGTCTCGTCAAAGGGGTGTCATGACTTTGTCAAGGACATGTCATGATAAAACTAGGGTTTGATAGATTAGGGTTTGATATAAAATTCTATCATTTTATGTGAAGTGAGGTTACATAAAATGATGAAATTTTGAGATAGTGTACTACTAGGTAGATAGAGGAAATCAACGGATTAAACTCCGGTTTGCTACGGAATTAAATGAAATGAAAATTTCCGGATGTTACATCAGTGCCCCCTTAAAAATAAGTTTCGTCCCGAAACTTAAAAGAAGACTCGTAACATTAGAGGCCATACAAAAGAACTAAAGCGCCGGAAAGAGGTCACAACGGTTGAGTTCTAATTTGTTTCCGAAATAGCCGAAAGAAATATTTCCGGGTATTACATCAATCCCCCCTTAGAATAAGTTTCGCCCCGAAACTTAAAGTACGCTAGTCAGAAGGTCAGCTCTCAAGGTACGAATCTAATGTATCAACTTGTTATCGCACAAGAGTCATTGTTTCCACGTATAAGTATACCGCATATCAAGGTCATCAATAACACACATCCTGACTAAGCACTCAAGCATGAAATAAACAAGCAGTCAGACAACATAACACAGATATAGGGTCAAGCCCTAGTTCGTCGTTCCCTAGATTACAACTATCTCTACAAAGGTCTCTGAAAGGTTATGTCTCATACTATTCATAGTATTCTTGGTAGCCTCGTCGGCTTTTTATAAAACCACAAACTCTGAAATCTTTTCATGTACAGACCTCACCAGTGCCTACTACCACGTTCTAGTGTGGTAACTAGATATCTCACCGGTATCATCCGGCTTCATTGCCCGATTCTCTAAGCCGATGTCCTAACTTTTGTTTGGTAAGTATACCTCTAACTGAATCCGTAGAAAACTAGGGTTACACTCTCCAATAGGGTGAGGATTACCAGTCCATTAATCACTTATAAACCACTTTACAGCCTCAAGTGGTCACATTTTGCAACTCACCTCCAGGTCCTTTGATGACCGTACAGAAAATAACCTAGTCAACTTTCTTCCCTTCGTTATGTTTACTTGACTACACACTCAGGCCAAAGGTCTTGGACCTCCGCCAGCACTTCACCAAGTGCCTAATGCTCTTTGTATCACGACTCACTTGTCTTTTAATATGACTCAGTCATCTTATTCCTCAGGTAAGGAATCATCCCTTTACCTTTTTCCGGTCTAGTAGTGGAGACACAATCTAGTGGTCATCATTTGTATTCACTTGGCATTATTATAATATTTATGGATATCTAATATATTGTTAGCTCAACCTTAGGCCTTTCACGTATTTTTCAAAGTCTTGAGTGACATACAATATGTCCGGGATGACGGTATTAGATACAAGGTGATCTCACATCACCGTTATTTAATCACACCGCTCAATAGTTGTTAGCACTACACTGTGTCCTATAATATCCCTCTTACTCAAAGCACAACTCGACTCCGTTCCGAGATAAAATTCTTCTTATACTCCACTCTTGAGATTATGTTTTCTATATGTACGAGTACTGGTCTGTAAGTACACTCCCGTCGCTTCTTTTTCTTATCTGTCTTTCGATTCAACTTGATAGTTACTCACCTTGAACTTGTTAGTGCAGGCCCTACACAACACCTTTATTACTTCGTTACTTCCTTTCTCATTTCATCAAGAAACTCATTCTAAAGTACCATGCTAGGTATTAAATTCCAATTTTACTGATTTGCCAACAGGTGACTAGGTCGGCATGCTTCACTTGGATCTATAATGGGGTACCACTTTCTTTCTATACTTCTACGTGCACATACTTTCTCGTCTATCTAGTTGGTGATACAGTTCCTCTACAAAATTTCTTGTCATTCCACGTAGCCTATTTCACGTTCCTTACGAAATACATTTCACAAATTATCATCGTCTTAAACTCGACACGTCATTTTCAGTACTCTAGAGTTTCTTGTTCCGTGGGTTAGGACTCATCACGCTTTTGCTGCGCTACTTTGATAATTATGTTGTCACCCATTAATTATAAGAACATTTTCTGTGTGTCCACAATGATTGACTATAGAACTCTCCCTCTCAATTACATCATAAGTCCTATCCGGGTGACATACCAAGTACCTTCCTTACTTGCCTTAAGGAACTAAGATAATGATTGTAAGACGACCTCTCCCGTTAAATTTTGGAATTCTTCTAACACGGATCCAAACTCTCTGACTCATCCGGAGT
Organism: Fagopyrum esculentum; assembly: GCA_033239045.1. Lineage (NCBI taxonomy): Eukaryota > Viridiplantae > Streptophyta > Magnoliopsida > Caryophyllales > Polygonaceae > Fagopyrum > Fagopyrum esculentum. Next base: position 124,171,064 of record BSUD01000008.1, on the reverse strand, counting down.
TTGATCTTAACCAGCCAATAAGAAATCTCTAACACAATTCTCTTCATGCCTTTAATTAATCAAAGAAGGTTGTCATTACCTACTTGAGGAAATCCTCCAAGGCATCGGTAAGGCTAATTCATAAATCCACAGTCACGAATATCTCTTCTTAACGGCACATAACTCACCAATACCAGCAACACTTGCACGTCCTCCGTTGACATTGATTGGCCTACAGTTGACTTACCTCAATATATCTTACTCACTCTTCTTATACTTCTACTGGCATAAAATTCCTGGTAAGCACCAACTACTTGGTTAATCCCTTTCCCTTTGGTTAGTTCATTCTGCCTCCTTCACTTCCGTTTCCTTAGGGTCAACTCTCTTTCTCGAATCCCCTAGGTCATTCTCAGATGTTCCTTCATTAGCGTTGTTTACAATATTGCTCTGTTGAAGTCCATTGACTCGGCTACCGGCTTCCTACTCCTTTTGATATTGGCTTCGTGATTCCTCACCACTTCTTATCTCTCTGACGAGGTCAAAACTTCCCTATACTTGTGGGGTTCTATCTTCGCTCTTACACTCAATTGTAAGTCTTCTTTCCGTGCATCTCTTAGTCACAAGGGTTTCTTCCGCATATATCACAGGAGAATCATCATTCTTCCTTGTATGAAATGATACGCACAATCTGTCTTGGCGGACATAGAACTTTATCTAAAGTGTATACTTCTTACTCCTCTAGTTCTCCTTTTAAAATCCGTCTGTACTAGTTGTGATATGTACCTTTTTCCTAGCCAGTAGGTAGTAAATCCCTTACACCATTCCCTTGGTCTCAAATAACGTAAGGGGTTCATTCCTGTTCGCCTAATCTTTCTTCTTAAGTTCTTAATTAAAGTGACTGACGCGACTCACTCTGTGTTATTTATTAGGTAACTAGTACGTGTACCAATTTAACTTCACGTTTGTCGCCGTTGATCTCTTGAAGTTTGATACACTTGGTGAAATCTATCTCCTCCAATTCCTTGGTTAACACTCCTCCAACTCCTTCCAAGTCTGCACTTCTCTTGTTCTCTTATGGAATCACTATATTCTTCTGAGTCTAGTCCTAACATTCATCTGTCTTCAAAGGGTTTATTAAGTCTTCCACGATAACTTGTAAGCGTGTCTTCAATTCTTCTTACTTTGTTTATTGTCCGTTTGTGGTTCTCTGATATGACCATTAGTATTGGTAACTTAAATCTTTATGTGAATGAGAAGTTATCGTGGACTCTTTAGTCCACCAATATCATTTTCCCACATTCTTCCCCTGAATTGGTTTTGTTTTGATCTTGATACCTTTATGGAATTTAGTTGTCACAGTTTTAGTCTTCTAGTTTCTTTGACACTTATGTCGAAGTTTCTTTAAAAATGCTCGTATCCTTTGAGGTTTCACTTGCTTCCATGGTTACACATTCTATTTATCGTCATTAAACTCACTCTCTATCTTTGTACCCTTTAATCTCTCACCACTGGGTCAACACCCTATTCTCTTTGTACTCTCGTGTCCATGCTTGCATATGGTGGCGTTTGCCTTGATTGTAACATCTTTTATTCTGCAAATCTTGGTTGTACTCCGTTCTGTATGATTCTTGTTCCCTTATCGTCATCTCTAATCCGACCTCTCGTCGTCTCTTACATGATTCTTCTAATTCATCTCTCAGCCTCATACGACCAAGTCCCTTGTATGACTTCCTGTTCCTTCTGCCTGAGTTGACTCGGGGATTCCTTTCCCATCGGACGGTACTTGTGGTGAAAATTGTCTCCACATCTGTACTTCTTTGCCCACTCGTTCTTCGGATGATTTATATGGTCACAAGGACGCCCACCAGAGTATAACACTCAATCCTTGGTCTAAATCCATTATCTTGTGTTGAAAACTCTTCAAGTCCGTTACCGATTTATCATGAGGCGATAAGCTATTCATGATATCATAACTAAAGGATATAAGGTATCCTTTAGGATACTAACATGCTAAACATACACATTTATATAATCATACATTAAAACATATCAATATAAGTCTATATACGAACTCACTTATCATTCCAAGTTGCAGAGATCCATGGAGAACGATGGTGGTCCGACGTACTACTAACCCAACAACCCGACTATGCACGTGTGTAAAAACAGAAATCCGTTTTGAAAATCTTAGACCCCTTTCGGGTTCTGTTTATTTTATACATTCGGTCTTTTAGAAGATTTCAAGTGCCATTGTTGCCAACCCAGAGCTCTGATACCATATTGTAACACCCCAATTTCTCGGAACTCGGGGAGCTACTGGTTAGGATCTCACAATGGGTCCCGACCTTGGTTTAACAACAACTTTACTAGGATCTTACAACAAGGCACAAATGTATTTAAAACAATTTCTAAAACATAATATTTTTAATGGTATGAACGTACACATGTGACAGCCTTACAAACATATATAAATATACATAACATGCATGACGAATGGAAGACTCCCCCGTCCCCATCTAATGAGTACGTGGACCCGGCTGACCATCCGTTCCGGATCTCTCTGCAACTGTCTATCTCTACAGATCTACAACACGGATAAACCGTTAGCTAACAATCCAAATATAAGTAGAATAACAATAGCACAAACACACGCAGAAAAATTATAAACAAACATCATGCTGGCACTCAACCGTTTATTATCTATTATTTAGGTGATTCATCTTATTCAATTTTACAGTTGTGGCACGAGAGCTATTAACAGTTCTCGCCTCCGTTCCTTATCCAACTGGGTGTAGGTCTAGCTGACCTCCGCCGGTAGCATCACTACAAACCGAGTATGGACTAGTCCCTAAAGAAACCCCCAGCGCCCGCAAGCTAACTGAGCAGAATGCCACCGCCCGTTACTCTTAGGCCAAAGTATAGGTCGGTAGATAATTACTACTAAAATATAACTATAGACATATCATTCACACACCACCATCATTATCCACACTCATATCTAGAAGTCAGCTAAGTAAGCCCAAAGGACTTACCTAAGTCAAGTCGCAACTCTCTTAATCTCAACTCGGTATGTAACCGTAGGAACTCAATTGCCTGTTATACCAGACAAGGGAATCAATAATGTATCCCACTTTCTTAGAAGTCTCCAACTTCTAAGATATAAAAATCGATCAACAAGAGATTACCAAAATACCCTTATACAGGTAAATGACCATTTTACCCCTGGTCCCGAAACTTCTAAAAATTTCATAATTTATGTTTAAACTCTTATTTGAGACTAACTAACCATATTCTACTCCCTAGGATGAATTTAGGTAACAATTAGAAAAACCACCCATTTTCTATTTCTCGCAAAGTCACTAAAGTCCAATTACAACTTCAAATATAAAATTCGAATAATCTTATAAAAATTCCGAAATAATTCCCTAGGTCATCTATGATATCCTATCTACTCATAGGAGAAAGAATTTCTTAAAACTGTTAAAGCATCGCTTCTACAAAAATTTCTAAAGTTGGGTACAACACTTAACAAGCAGCACATTGTCTTAACTTTAAAAAAATCATAACTCCTAAACTACTCGCTGTATTTATCCCAAATTTTGATATGTTCTACTATTAAATCTTATCTCTAATATATCCAAAATTCAAGTCCAACGGAGATCAAGAGCTTATTCAAAACCATCTCACAAAACAACATCATTTGCTGTTTTCCCCAACACTCAGCACATATATAAAACGTCAACTTTGAAACACAATAACTCTCAAACCGTAACTCCGATTCTTCCCAAATTTTAATATGATCTACAACCAGATGTCAACTATATCATATCAAAAATTCAAGCCTAACAGAGATCAAAAGCCTATTCAAAACTATCTCACAAAACAGCATCCAATGCTGTTTTTCTCAACTCAGCACATTTATAAAACTGAACTTTGAAACCCCATATCTCTCAAACCATAACATGGATTCCTCTGAAATTTTAGTATGATTTACTTTGAAATACCATCTATAACATATCCGAAAACTAGCCAAAAAGGAAGAGTATAGATTACCCAAAATTGGACCCGAAGTTGACTGTTCGTCAATGCTGGAAAGCTGGAAAAGGTGTAGCAGCTCTTTGTAGTTATTCCTTTGGCTGAAATGTATGGTTCTATGATGGCTTAGCAGCAGCTACGCATATATATATGAACGGAAGGAAGGAAGAGCATGTCATACTCACTATAATCTCGACAAGGAGGAAAGCTGCTTACCCGATTACTCCCAGACGCATAGAGACGATCCAAGCTCGATGTCCACTGGGCCGTTGTGGTTTGCAAGCGCTGAGACGAAAACTACTAGATCCAATAGCACCCTGCTGCACTAGATAACTTCGCAAGGTTAGGGGAAGAGGAGATTAACCTGTGAGTTTGACGAGAGGCTGAAAGAAAGGAAGGCTCACTAGATCGATGATGGTCGTTGGTTATTGTCGAAGCAGTCAAGAGGAGAGACGCCTTGGTCTGTTGTGCTTACCCAATGGCTCTACAACAAGCAGGGAAGACCATTGCGTGCAGAAGGATGGCGTCCGAAGGTTGGTGAGCAAGACGGCTGGCGTGCTCAGGGAGGCTTCAGCGGAACGCTTGTACAGAAGAGAGTAAGATGTTGGTTGTGTGAAGATCTTCCAGGCAGCAAGGGTGGCGTCGGCTGGTGTTGGTTGGCGACAGAAGGCTGCAGAAGGAAGGGAAGATCGTTGCGTGAACCTGGACAACAAGAAGCGTGGCTGAAAAGGAAGGGAGCTCCGTGCTGTGATTTTTTTTTTTTTTTGCGTGATCTCCGGCCGTTACAAAGAGATGGAGGAGAGAAGGAGCTGACGGGTCTTGCCTATCTTCAAGGCTGCTACACGTTCCTGGACAGCACACACTAAGGGTAAGCTGGGCTGCTTCTAGCTGGGCTTCGTGGGCTGCTCAAATCCATCAGCAAAGTAGATGCAAAGGGCTGGACAAGTGAATCAAATAAGAATCACAATGGGCTGAAAACAAGGTAAGAATAAGAGTGGGCTGATGTTGTCAAGTTCTTGTAAAAAATCGTCATTGTCTTGCCATGCCCATGCATGGCCTTGTCATGATCTCGTCTTGGTCTCGTCAAAGGGGTGTCATGACTTTGTCAAGGACATGTCATGATAAAACTAGGGTTTGATAGATTAGGGTTTGATATAAAATTCTATCATTTTATGTGAAGTGAGGTTACATAAAATGATGAAATTTTGAGATAGTGTACTACTAGGTAGATAGAGGAAATCAACGGATTAAACTCCGGTTTGCTACGGAATTAAATGAAATGAAAATTTCCGGATGTTACAACATCTCCGATATCTGGAATGCAATGGGAAAGACAAGGAACACTGGAGGAAGTGAATGTCACCAATAGCCCCAGCTGTAGCAGTGAAGAATTAATGGTGCAAGGAGAGCAACCTGAGGATGGGTTGACGGCCTCTAGGGGGAAGGAGCAATGTCAATGATTTCTCTGTGGTCGTTCCTAAGGTGTGTAGCTTCACCTATCTTTGTTGTTTCGATGAATTGTTTGATTTGGAATGTGCAGGAGGCTGCTAAGAGCAACTTCCGGAGGGCTACGAGATATCTAAGTGATCTTCACAAGCTGGACGTTCTTGCCATTCTTGAATCGAGGATATCGGGGGACCAAGCTCAAAGAGTCTATAATAGGTTAGGGTTTGGTGGTTGTCATCGGGTGGAAGCTTACGGTTTTGAGGGAGGGCTATGGCTACTCTGGAAGGATCTTGACGTCCAATTAACCATTGTCAACTGTTGTGAGTTCTTCATCCATGCTTCTATGCATATAGGCGGTAATCCCTTCCACCTTATAGTGGTCTATGCACCCCCAACTTACACCAGGAGAGTGCCTTTCTGGCTGGCTCTTGAGAGAGAGATGGATGGTATCATGGAGCCCTGTGTAACTAGAGGTGACTTTAACTGCATTCTTTTCGAGTATGAAAGGAGAGGAGGGTCAGACGACATCTATAGGGACTCGGGTTTATTTGGAGATATGATCAATAAACTAGGGCTTTTGGATATGGGCTTCTCGGGCTCTGAGTTCACCTGGGATGATAGGAAAACCATGAATATAGGTGTGCAGAAAAGACTAGATAGGTGTTTGATTCACCAGGAAGGACGGATTCTTTGGCAAGATGTTGTTGTCAGACACTTACCTAGATACTCGTATGATCACTCGCCTCTCTTGCTAAGACTTCAACCTAACGTTAGTAAAGAGCATCACAAGAGACCGTTCAGGTTTGAAGCGGCTTGGATGACGCATGCTGATTTTTTCCCCATGGTGAGAAGATGTTGGAATCTACATGCGGATACAGATATACCACTCGCTATTCTAAAAAATTGGCTTCTAACCTGGAATCGCAGAGTGTTTGGTGATGTCTTTTGCAGGAAAAATAGCATTACAGAGGAGTTGTTAAGAATCCAAGATAGTAATCCCACGCATGAAAGCAATATTCGTAATCTGAGAGATCAGGAGACGTATCTGATTGGGGAACTAGACAGAGTTCTAGAGCAAGAGGAGATTATTTGGTTCCAGAAGTCGAGAGAGCAATGACTCTCATTTGGAGAACGAAATACGTCCTTTTTCATAAGTCCGCCATCATTCGGAGAAGACGGAACAAGGTTGATGGACTGTATTCTTCAGAGGGATAATGGGTGGAAGAAGGTGATCGCATGGTCCAGGTTGTCACTAATTATTTCAATTGGCTCTACAGCATGAGTGATACTAGAGATGTACAGTGTCCGGAAGTTATTGAGAATGGCTTTTCGGATATTAAGGACCGAGATAGGGCTGACCTGTTGAAGGCTATTAACGGGGAGGAAGTTTGGAAGGCGGTTAAGGATATGGGTGCGTTTAAAGCTCCGGGGGTTGATGGGTTCCAACCAATATTCTATCACAAGTGCTGGAATATTGTGGGAAACTCAATCGTCAGGGAGGTTTCAAAATTCTATGAAACGCAGAAACTTCCTAGACGTATGAACGGCACCCTTATCTGTTTGATCACTAAGGTGGGAACTCCAGAACAGATCAATCAATTCCGACCTATAGCACTTTGTAATGTGGTCTATAAAATCATGTCCAAAGTGTTAGTTCAAAGACTCCAAGGGGTTATTAGCTATCTTGTTGGCCCTACACAAGGAAGCTTCATCCCCGGAAGGTATATACAAGATAACATTGTTCTGATGCAGGAAGTTGTCCACTCATTGAGAAAGAAACGAACGGGAAGGAGGTGGATGATTCTTAAACTTGACCTGGAGAAGGCTTACGATAGGATCAGATTGGACTTTATAGAGGAGTCTATTAAGACCGCTGGGTTCCCAACTTCATGGAGCCGTATGATTAAGAAGTGTGTCACTACTCCCAGGATGCAGGTCCTTTGGAATGAGGATCTAACGGAGCAGTTTATTCCGGAAAGAGGGTTAAGGCAAGGTGACCCCTTATCGCCATATATGTTTGTACATTGTATAGAAAGGTTGAGCCACCTCATCCTAGATGCGGTTGAGAACGGGGATTGGAAATCTATAAGGTTGTCGAGAGATGGCCCAGAACTCTCTCACTCTTCTTTGCGGACGATCTCACTCTCTTTGCGGAAGCTTCCACCGATCAGATCAGAGTGGTGCTGAAATGTTTGGATATCTTTTGTAGAGCTTCAGGACAAAAGGTAAATCTTCAAAAATCTAAAATTTTTGTGTCACCTAATGTTTCACATGAATTGCAAGATAGGATCCAAAGTGTGAGTGGTATTGAGGTTACGAAGAACTTCGGAAATTACTTAGGTATGCCGCTCATCCAAGGCCGGGTTAAGAAGAGCCATTTTGTGGGTCTTTTAGATAAAATAAATGGGAAGCTGGCTGGGTGAAAAGGTAGAAATCTCAGCCTCGCCGGCCGAGTCACACTTACAAAATCGGTTATCTCGCCTCTCCCTATATACTCGATGGCGTCCATCATTTTACCTGTTAGCGTGTGTTCTGAAATTGATAAAATCTGTCGTAATTTCATATGGGGTCATACTGATGAGAGACGAAGAATGCACACTGTGGCTTGGTCCAACTTTTGTCGGCCTAAAGAGTTGGGAGGATTGGGCATCAAAGTGATGCGAGATTTGAATATGGCGCTTGTGGGGAAACTGGGTTGGAGATTCTTAAGGGATGAATCGAGCCTCTGGACGCGGACTATCAAGAGCAAATATATACGGACCAACAACTTCCAAGTTGACAATAAATCACACGTTTGGAGGAGCATAGAGCAAGGCATCAGGAAAGTTGTCTATCCTGTACACAAGTGGATATTAGGAGATGGTAGTTCAGTCGCCTTCTGGGACGATGCATGGCTAGGAAATCAGAACCTCCTGAGTATTATAACCTGCCCAGTCAGCCCTGAGCTACGACAGAGAGTGGTGAGGGATTTTTGGAGCACTGTAGAAGGTTGGAAATGGCAGGAGTTTAGTGAGTACCTCCCCACAGAAACACTGGTGAGGATCGCGGCCATTACCCTTGATCCCGACCTTACACAGGAGGAAGCGGGTAGCGAGAACTTAACCGCCAGAGACGAGATCAGCTGGAGATATAATCCGGATGGAATTTCTAACAGTACACACTGCTTACAACATGATCAGAGGACACGAAGGCGAGGTAAGCGGTGATAGTAGTGTGTATAAGGCGATCTGGAATTTGTAAGTTCAAGAAAGAGTTAGAGTATTTGCATGGAAACTTTTATGGGGAGGAGTTTTAAGCAATGACGATAGAGTTACACGACACTTGGCTACTTCATCAATATGTCCTCGTTGCAATCAACACAGTGAAACACTTATTCATCTATTCCGGGATTGTCACTACAACAGGCTGCTTTGGAGAAGGCTTAGCACTCATCACAGGATGGAAAACTTCTTTGCATACCCGTTTGCAACCTGGATCCGAGGTAACCTTACTTCTATTGTCTATTTTAATAATATGTGCAATTGGAGTTCGGTGTTTGCTGTAGGCATGTGGTGGCTTTGGAAGTGGAGAAACGATAAGGTGTTCAGAGATATCCCGGGAAGAGACGATATGCATACGTTTGTAGTTGAGAGAACCCAAGAGTATGTTAAAGCTTGGAAGAGTAACTCTCCATTATCCGCTATGACGACCAAGAAGATTGAGCACATACAGTGGGAACCGCCACCTCCCAATGTCATCAAGATAAATTCGGACGGAGCGGTGAGAAGCGATGGTCATGCTACGGCTGTTGGAGTTATTAGAAACAATGCCGGAGAATGGGAACGAGGATATGTGGTTAACCTTGGTATGTGTAATGTACCAATGACAGAGTTGTGGGGTATATACCATGGTCTAAAGCTCGCTTGGGAGTGCGAGTACCGAAAGGTAATCATTGAGTCGGACTCCCAATTAGCTATCTTGCTTCTCAGATGGACGGTTCCTCGGTGTCATCCTCTTTCTAGTCTGGTATGCAAGTGCCAAGACTTTATCAGAAGGGACTGGGATATCCAGTACTGGCATGCCTACCACGAGGCGAATAAAATTGCAGACTTTCTTGCTAGTATTGCTTTTTCCTGTACTGTCGGACTAAGTGTATTGCTTGACCCTCATGAGGGTGTAGTTAACCTTTTACTTCATGATGCAAGGGGTAAGGCTATCCTCGAGTGATTACTACTTAGCCTTTTTATTTATAAGAAGCGCGTCTAGATGCGCCGGAAACCACTGCACCAAAAAAGAAAAAAATTATAGTATATTTGCTTTAGCATATATAATGTATATATTTAAATTGTAATGTAGAAATCTCGTTTATCTTCTTGTCAATATATTTTGTTTTATTTTTCAATAGTAAAAGTTTTTGTTTTTAAATTTGATATTTGTTGTATTTTACAAGTTTTTAAGTCTAATTATTATATTTACTAACCTAATTAAGTAATAATCGATGACATCCTTTTTTTTTTGTCTATAATAATAAAATCTAATAATTTAGCATAAACACAAAATCTCTACATAAATAATTTAATTTATATATGATAAAAATTATATAAAAAAATTTGGTATGAACATTACAGAATATAACATGACACTCATGTCTCTTTAGTCTTTAATTTAATAAAATAAATATCATACATACAATAAACGTTTTTAATAAAATCACATATTAAATTTACATATGAACATATAAATCATTTCGTATACAATAATAGAATCCAATACCAAGACAAATTCTTAACAAAATAATAGGTATATAACTTTTGTTTATTAAAATCAGTAATTTAGTAGTTAACAATGAATTGAATTGCTGGGGCATGGGAATCGACTCATCACTTGGTCATCTTGTTCCCTTCTTCTCCCGCTCAATCCCCAACTAACCATGCCAGGTAAATTCCCCATCTCCTTCAACCACAATCGATTGGCTTCCTCCCATTCCAATCCCAAATCATTCCTCCGAATTATCACTTCTCGATTCCTCTGTTTGCCCCATCAGATCCTTCCCCAAAATGACGACCCAATCAACACGAAATTCATCCCAATTCGCCATTGTTCTACTACCAGAGGCGGACCCGATCCAAATTCTAATTCTTCTGAACCCATCGACGCTGGATGCTCGGTCCGTAAGCCGATGGGAAGCCTCTGGCCTGGGATGTATCACTCGCCTGTGACCAACGCTCTGTGGGAAGCGAGATCTAACTTTTTCGAAAAGGGTAAGGAGGTGAATGATGGCGGAGATGAAGGGGGTATACTGTTGAAAACGCCGGGACAAAGCAGGACTAGCGTCGATTACAAGTTCTCAAATGATTTTGTTCTCAGAGAGCAGTATAGGAATCCTTGGAATGAGATTCGGATGGGGAAATTGGTTGAGGATCTTGATGCACTTGCTGGTACCATCTCTTACAAGGTATTTTCTTTTTTATCTAAATTTTATATTACTCTATATATATATTCGTTAGCGTTATGGTATGTCTGTCTTACAATGTTTTTTTAATTAAAAATCTAAGTTGGATAGGAATTTCATCGCCTGTAATTTTCGAGGTTAATTGGTGAAAGTTTGCAGCAAAAATGTAATATTGTTTGTTTTTGGTAGATGGTCATAATTGGGTTCTCGCTATTCTGTTGGGCAGTGAAGAATACTGGAATTTAATCCAAATGGTTGTGTGAGGGCTGTGAATGTGATGTAAGGGTTGAAAAGTACTAGCCATACTTAAAAACCCTCTTCTAAATCGTGTTTAGTGAGTATGAAGTGCTTGAAAAGCTTGATGGAGCATATCTAGTTGCAGACTTGGAGCAATAACCTATTCATATATGCGTTTGAGAGGCATTTTTTCATTGGAATAATATTGACAACTTTATAACAATATATTGGATATGTTATCTCTATCAAGATTTAATTTGAATGATTGTTTGGCTTATCAGCATTGTGCCGGGAAAGGTCAATCTTCAAGCCCACTTATGTTAGTCACTGCTTCTGTGGATAGGATCGTTCTCAATAAGCCAATTCGAGTTAATGCTGATCTGAACATTGTTGGTGCTGTTACATGGGTTGGTCGATCCTCTATGGAGATTCAGATGGAAGTCATTCAAGCTTCAGAAGGTAGCTTATTTATTTCCATCAGCAGAAAATTTATAGTAGAAGCTTAAAAATGGACGGTGAAAAGGCACACCAGGAAAAAAATATGTCACAAAACCAAACAGAAATCTCTATGACAATTTGTTGTTTGTTGGTAAGAGCCTTTGTAGTCTTCTTTGGGAGGAAAATTTTCAATTAGTATAAGAACAGGAAGGTCAAATTTTAGTATGCGAAAAAATCTGCATCTCTATGTCATTCAATGATAATTTTTTCGTTTAACCTATATATACTTCTGCAACGACAAAAAAAAGTATATAAAATGGGACTCAGTCACTCAAGAGGTTTTTTTATCCAATGTTTTGTTCACCATTGCTGCTTTTGGCTGCACTATTCTTTTTATTTTTTCTGTGTTGACTGTTGACTTTAGTTTCATATTAGCTTAGAAATTGATCTGAATGAATATTTACTATCGAATTGTGTTTCAAATGGAAATAGTTTAATTTGCTTTCTCAAATGTTATACAAACATTGTGATAGCCATATCTTGATCTTAATCAGTATCTTCCATTGCATTTTCTGACCATTCCCGTTTCATTATATTTATCAGATGTTGAAGGGGAAGATCCAGTGGCACTTGTTGCAAATTTCACATTTGTTGCTCGTGATTCAGAGACTGGGAAAGCAGCTCCAATTATTAAAATATCTCCTGAAACAGAAAGAGAGCAGAGGTTATGGGAAGAAGCAGAAGCTAGAAATAAGATGAGAAAAATGAAAAGAGCAGAACAAAAAAGCCAAACTGAGAATGGAGTTGCTGATAGGATAAAGAATCTGCTGGCGGAAGCACGGATATTTTCTGATTTACCTGCTCTGGCTGATAGAGATAGCATTCTTATAAGAAATACTTGCCTTCAGAGCTCCATTATATGTCAGCCGCAGCAAAGAAATATACATGGTCGTATTTTTGGTGGGTTTTTGATGCGTAAAGCTTTTGAACTTGCATTTGCAACTGCTTATACCTTTGCTGGAAGAGAACCGCGCTTTGTGGAAGTTGACCATGTTGACTTTGTGAAACCAGTAAGTTATTTGGTCTGATTGCAAACATATTGTCATTCTGATTCTGTTTCTTAATGCATTAATGTAAAAGTAGAAAATCTATCAGTTGATCAAAGTCGGCTGGAACTTGCATCCTCTTAACGACCTCCTCATGTAAGGCTTGAAAAAGGCTATATTGGGGAAACATGTTTTTGTTATTTTCATACTTCTTGACACATCATGCATTTGATATTCACGCCCACAGTAAATGTGGCTAATCTATCACTTAGTAATAAATGCAGCATAAGATCCGCCCTCTGTATCAGAAGTTTCTTGCGCCAATTTTACTTGATTAGTAAGAGGAATATGAGTCAAAAGTAAATTCTCTTATATGCTTAAGGTACAGCCGATTTGAAATGCCGTTGGCTTTTGTAGTTGCCCTGGAAGAATCAGATTACCCCCTCAACAAGTTATGCGGAACCCAGCTCTAGCAAACAGAAACCTCACTACTAGTGTTCTATTCAGTTTCAATAAATTCATTGAACAAGATTTGATCTCCTATTCAGATGCCAAAATTGTGTCTATTACACTTGACCAACCCAACTCGAGTGTACACAGAATTTGTGTACTTGAGTTTTAGAATTTATGGTTTTGTCTTAGGAGGTAGACCTTTTTTGTATACATCAGGTTCTTATATTTCCTTCTTCCCGTTGACTTTCTAAATGTATTCTCTGGGATTATTTGGCTGTGTTTTCTATAGGTTGATGTGGGAAATTTTCTGCGTATGAAATCATGTGTTCTCTACACTGAACTAGAGAATCCAGTTGAGCCTATGATTGACATTGAAGTCGTAGCTCACGTAACACACCCAGAGCTCAGATCTAGTGAGGTAATTCTCAAATCCAGTAAAATTGCTCCAATCTTTGGTTGATTACCTGCAACTGAATCAAGATTCATGTGCTTAGCTGGTAATCAACTATTGCAAATAGGAAAATTTGCTTCAGCATCTGTGGAAATATGTTTTGATGCTGTGATTGCTTTTTTTTTTTTCTCCGAAGTTTGAGTTATGACTTATGATACAATTTAACTTCAGATGTGAGACATTTTCCATTTGAGTCTACAATGGATAACTCTTTGTAGCACTATTGGATATTGTAGTTTGAAACATTTTATACTGAACATCCTGCAATCAGGTCTCAAACAAATTCTACTTCACTTTCACCATCCGGCCAGAAGCCATGACAGATGGATTGAAGATACGTCATGTTGTCCCTGAAACAGAGGAAGAAGCAAGGCGAATCATTGAACGCATGGACGCAGAACATTCAAACAACAATTCATCTTGAGGTTATCATACATTTCTTCGAATGACATTCTCTCAAGTTGCACAACATATATGTATAGTGATTTTTCTCTACTCAAATCTTCAAATATATGAAGCCAGTTCCTTGGTGAATTGTCTTCCCTATAATTCATCAAAATCAGTATCTATTCCTTTTTTTTCTTCATATGGAGTGTTTGATCAAATGGGTCCTTGCCAATCTCTATTGTGGGTCAATTTGTGTGATCTTCATTGCTTATATGAATCATCGTCTGGGTTTAGTTGTAGGAATACCATGTACGTATGTTAAGACATATAATGTAGTATAAAGGGGTACATTTTTCTAGTGTGTGGGCCATGTTTCCCCATACCTTTTCCATGTTCCATACCTATAGCAGAATACAGGTTGAATATGCATCTTCTTGATCCTTCTTCTCCGTCTATCTCTTGATCTGTATGATTTTCAGTTTCTTAGTAATAATCAGTGGACCAAGTAGGGTTTTGTTGATCTATATGCGGATATGCCGTTGAATCTTGACGAAGCTTATGGGTCTACCCAATTGATGTCGGGACTTGGCAATGTGACCAGTTGGGCCTTTAAAAACAAATATCTTTAGGACATATTTGGTTGGTTGAAGATTAATATCCTTAACTTATGGGTAGTTGTGGCTTGGGAAACAGATGAGGAAAAGGGCCATAACAAGGTCATCATGTGAAGCCTGGTCCCATGGATGAAGATGCTTTCTGTAGGATTCTATTTAATCTGTCTTTTTTATTGATTTATCTTGCACAATTAGTTTCAGGAAGCCATCACTTTCAAGTGTAGATGTATAAGGGTCTCAAATGACCCTTTTGCCATGCATGCATTATATGTTTTCTTGCCTTTTGTTGCATATATAAAGGAGTGGTATAACAAATTGTCCTTAGAGAGGTGGTTGGTACGCAATCCCCCCAAAAACCTTATGCATATCTACACATAACAAATTTATAGATTAGATACACAAACTGAAGCCAAATGAAATACAACTTATGAGCATCCAACCAAACACAAACCCTTGATACTATCCAAAAGAACCCGAAATCTACGACGACAAACCGTTTTCATCATCCGGCCTCTCGCCATTGCTATGATCAGGGAAAAGCTGGGGCATACTGGAGTTCACAGGCATGGCACATTGTCGGTTTGAACTGATTATGGTTCGCTCGTTTACTTTTGCTACCTCCTTGCATACCTTATCGAGAATCGACAGGAAATCCCGTACCACCATGAATATTCTCAACGGGTGTGCTTCTTCTTTCGTCGAGTTCCCATGAAAATACTCGGTCACTTCCTTCACCTTAGAGAGCGAGTCACTCTCGAGAGCTTGAATCCTCTCAATCTCTCCGCAAGCTTTCTTTAAGAAAACGCTCATCGAAACAGCAAATCTAGAACAATAACTCTCGTTTCCTAACGCCGTCTCTTCATTTAGCTTTGCAACTTCCAAAACCTTTGCAATCCCTTCAACAAGTTTCTTAACATCATTAGTAAGGACGTCAGAGTCCATTGCAGCTGCTTTCTTTACATTTGTAAGCTCTCCACACAAGCTGGAAACGATCTGCAGACCGCGTTTTTTAGCCTCCATATCATCGTGTAAAGAAGAGCAAGCAGTCTGATGATTTTCATCCTGAGATTTGATGATCTCTTGCACAACAAAGTGTAGGAGTGTCGTCTTGCCATCTGTTCCCTTTACATCTACGAGCTTCAGAAGTGTATCGAGCTTGAACGCCTGAGCATCTCCCCGGTTTGTTCCAACGTTCATCCGATTACCCGTTTTCAGCACTGCTTCTAGAAGCTTCAAGAACATTCTGCTGTTCTTTAGTTCTTCACATGCCACCTACATTGTGAAGAATGTCACAATAACCTTGAGTTAGCATCATATGAGAAAATCAACAAGTCATACCTCCAAAGCTTGGAAAGACCGGCTTAGGTACTCGACTTCTGAATCGAAATTGGCTATGTACAGCATTGCATCAACTCTCTTGAATGCAAAGGGTATGTCAAGTACAGCTTTGAGAAACCTTTCAGCAGGACCGAGTTTTAGAGGCGACTCGTCCTTGTACTCTCTTAGCTTCCGCTCTTCGTCTTCATTAGGAGTCATCTTCAATAAACTTTCTAGAAGCTCCGTCCCAATCATGTCCGCATTGCCTAATGCCCGAAAACGAAATTTCACCAAACTTCAGAGTATTGCTAAGTCATATCAACATTTGGTAATCAATAACACCACGGATCATGTGTTATGCTTCAAAGAAACCAGATAAGCAAGTACAGAGATTCCAATTATGTGCATATGAAGCAATCAAGAGCTTGTACTTCTAACTGTTCTGTCCTAATCAGTGGATTAGGGTTAGGATAATCAAGACTTAAACTTTTTCTGAGAGGACAGAGTTTCACCTTCCAAAAGGGAATCGCAAACCTCCTCGACAGTGACATTTAATGCGCGCAGCAAAATGGCTATGTTTTGGGACTTCTTCGGATCCAAAACTCGATATTCTTGGTACATCGTCGGCATCAATGCCCTTCGAGGAAGATCCTTAGCTCCCATGGTTGCTGTGTTGGCTGTAAATAAGGTCTCCATCATTTCTTCATTCAACCTGCATTCATCAATGGAAGATGCGAACTTAAAACCTTTGCATAGTACTTTAGGACTAATGAATTGTGGAAAAGGAAGAAAAAAGTAAATTAAAAATGCTTACGCGAAAGAACCAGCTTCGAGCTGATCCCAGACCATCACTCTGTCGGAGCTAGCTCTGACCTTATCCCAATGCAAACCTTTCAATTTGGGTTTTCGAATTTCATCACTCCTCTCATTTGTATCACGACTCCATGACTGAACTTGTGGATTTGGCTGCTGTTCGCCGCTTTTGAATCCCACAACTGATCTCGAAGGCTGAGGTAAAATCGGAGGCTCTGTAAACGCCCCTCGTCCTATCGGCGGTGGCGGAGGAGGCGGTGGAGGTGGAGGAGGAACGCGGTGGATCGTTGGAATGGGACGCATAATGTACTCCGGCGAGCATGAGTTTGAGCTATCAGAAGCCGAATTGACGAGCACCGACGGACCAGAATGAGCTGAATTTCCCGGCGAGGACGAACTTGAATCTGGATATGATGAAAGTTTAGGGATTTTGCTCTCGAGTTGGAATCCCTCAATGCGTGCTAGGGCTTCTGTTGCTCTCCTAGAGCTGGAACTCCTCAAAATCTCGATTCTACCGGAGGAGTTCGCCGGCGAGTAAAATTCATCGTCGTCGGTGGCGTCTGAGTCGGAGTTTTTGAGGCGTTGTTTGTGGAGAGGCCGAAGAGGAGGAAGAGGTCTGATTTCAGGGGAGTCGAATTGATTTTCACGGTGAGGAGGCTCGAATTCCGTGGAATTGGAAGCAGCCAAGGTTCCGAGGTAAAGAAACTCAGAGCTTGCGGTGGAAGCTCCAGCACGCTGGGGGAGTTTCGGAGGCCGTCCGTCGGAAGTGGCGGAGTACGGCGGGTAGAGGACTGCGTTGTCGGAATGCAAGGTTTGCTCCAGCGGAGAATGAGAAGGCGGTTGCTTAAAGAAGTGGTGGTGATGTTTCCGGCGGAGATCGCGGCGGTTTCGGTGTCGCCGGAGGAGGAAGAAAAAGGCGAAAAGTGAAACGGCAACCAAACAGAGTACAACGGAGACAGCTATCAACTTGGGTGACGTGGCAGAGTGGGAGGAAGAAGATGACCTGGAACGAGGAACAACAAGGGAGGAAATATTAGCCGGAAAAGTAGGAAGTCCGGTGGGGTAAGCTGACGTGGAAGGAGGTGGCGGTGGTGGTGAGGGAGAAGCATAAGTCGGAAAAAATGGATTCCCGGGGTCTGCAGTGGTTGTAGCAGCGGAAGGTGCGAGGGAGCCACCGGCCGGAGTTGATAAGGGGCGTGCAGACGGTGTGAGTGGAGAATGGTGGCCGGTAGAGTTGGACTTGGTGGAGTTGGGATGTTGTATGGAGGGCGCAGGAGAACCAGCCGGAAAAAGTGGGTGGTGGAGGATACGGCGGTGGAAGGCGGCGGAGGTGGATTGAAATACAATGGAAAAAGCAAGGAGAATAAAAAAAAATCGCATAGCCATTGCTGTTGCTTCTTGTTCCTGTGGAAGTAATTTTACTTGGCGGTTTAATGGCTTAATGAAGAAGAACAATGATCAGTTTTCCAGAATGGTAGCTCAGACTCAGAGTTCAATAAATTCATAATAATCTTGAAAGAAAAAAAGAAAGACTAAGGTCTATAAAGATGTGTGTATTTATGAGAATGATTGTGAATTCTGAAGAGGGTAGTACAAATGGAGAAAACAGTTGTTTTGTGGAAGGGAGTGAAAATGGTCAATTTGTCAATGAAAACACTGGGAACAGTAGAGTAAAATGAGAAAAAAGAGGACCCATAAATGAAAAGAATCAAAAATTAGGGGTCTTAAACTGGCAAGCACAAGTGATGTCCACACATGCATTTTCTGTTCTATGTTTGGCTCTTTCACAGATTTTGGCCCTTTATTATCATCATCATTCATATCTCACTTCTTTTTTGATGTGTGTTTGGTATGACAAGTCGTTCAATACTTTTAAGTTTTTCGAATAAGTGTTGTAAAAATGCTAAATTTAGTGATAAGTAACTTTTGAGATGAAAATTGCTCGTTTAGTTTGAATAGATGGACAGCAAACTTCAAAAACGTTATGATACGGGTCTAATATGATTCATGCATAGATTACCGGTTTGATCCGATTTTATAATCATAGAGATTTGTGTAATGAAAACTTGTTTATTTTATGAAGAATTTAAGTTTTTATTGGGTTTTTTATACCTCTCTTTGCTTATACTTGAGCCTTGAACACAATTACTTGATCGGCCTCCCTTTCCTTCATTGCTAATGGTTTTTGTTGGCGTCGATATGATGCCAGTAGTTTGAATCCTAAGATACAAGTAGATTAGCGTCGTATGATAGGTTGAGCCATAAGATGCAGTTAGATTAATGGCATAAGATAGTTTTGACCCTAGGGCGTAGGTAAATTAGCGTCCTAGGTTAAGTTGGGCCTATGACACCAGTAAATTAGTGTTCAATAGTAGGTTGAGCCCTAGGATCCACGTTGGGTAGATTAACATCTTAGGGTTTCTTGGGCCCTAGGACACAAGTAGATCAGCTACCTAAGGTAAGTTGAGCCCTCAGATTAGTGTCCTATAGTAAGTTGGACCATGAGATGCGAGTAGG
The DNA here is from genome assembly GCA_033239045.1 of Fagopyrum esculentum. Lineage (NCBI taxonomy): Eukaryota > Viridiplantae > Streptophyta > Magnoliopsida > Caryophyllales > Polygonaceae > Fagopyrum > Fagopyrum esculentum. The sequence continues at coordinate 124,151,900 of BSUD01000008.1, read as the reverse complement.
GAGTTGATACAAAGAGATGAAATGAGAATTTGATGCGGTCTTTGTTTTGATGGACCCTAATTCCTTATTTGGTCTTTATTTCGTTAGATTGGTGATAATAGCATGTCGGTAGATTCGGTCATAGTAGGTCGGTAAATTGGTGTGAAAGTCGTTGACACCATTCTTTTAGCATACACGTGCTTAGGGATTGCATGTTGTTATAAGTTTTGTTGAATGGGTAAAACGGTAAGGATAATTTACAGCCTTGGTATTGACCAAGTAAGGTTTACGGTACGACAGCAGTAAAGTTGTAAGTTTTTTTACCTAAGGCATAGAAAACACATTGAGTTGTAGGTGAATAGTAAGTTAAAAACATACAAATGTGAAAAGGAGGGAACAAAGAAGAATAAAAAGGCATTGTACACTTGTACAGCTTGTACTGTATTAAACCTTTGGTTTTAACAGCACATATCACGGGCTCGTTTCGTAAATTAGGCTTATATATAATTAATGTGTCTTTTTTTCTTTCTTTTCTTGTTTGGGCTAGAAATGTGTTTTACTCATTTATAGTAACACATTATTACTATTAATCTCGTTTGCTAACCTGGCTTATTATCCACTTTCCTCCGTGTGAAACTGCGAAAGTAAATTAGTACATTTTAGGGTAAATTAAAAAAAAATAACGTATTAGTATTAACACATTTTATAATTAAAATTAGGGAAATTTTGGATGTTGTTCACGTGGTTTGAAGTTTTTCGGATTTTGTCAGTGTTTTTTTAGTTCGAGTAATGTCCTTGTATTTTAATATTTTTTGAAAAATACCCAATTTCGTTTAAATTGTAAAGGGTTGTCAACTAAAACAATTATTTCAAAAAGACCTATGTGTAAAATGTTTAGCCTCTTTTTAGTTTTTTAAATAAAATTTTTTTTATTAAAAAAAATTATTTTAATTGACGTTACTTTAAATTTTAAGTAAAATTGAACATTTATCGAAAAATATTAACATTTAAGAACACCATCAAAAATAAAAAAAAAATCTGGACAAAATTCAAAAAATCTCAAATCACATAAACACCATCCAAAACTTTCCTTAAAATTAAGTTTGGTTCAATACAAATAGTTTAACATAAACATAACAACAAACTCGACTCATTCAAATTTAATAACATTTCTGATATTTTTATTTAAGATTAAGGGCCTGTTTGGTTCGAATTTCGAAAACGGAAATGAAATGGAAACGAATTTAGTCCATATGTACATCATCATTCATGAAAATTTGTGGAATCATTCCTTGCGGATTAATGTAAAATGCATTTGTTTCTCCACATTTTGTTTCTCTATAGGGTATCAAAAGTAATCAAACTCAACTCCAATTCCATCAAACCACAAGGAATGATTCCACAGACTTTCATGAACAATGATATACGTATTGACTAGATTCGTTTTTGATTCCGGAGCTAAAACCAAACGGGCCCTAAAAATAAGTAATAAAGGAATAGGCAGTACGTGTAGATGAGACGAAATATAAGGGTTTGCATGGGACGCGTGAAGGACTTGCGGTTGAATTACACGACACAATGTGGCCACTCTCCCATGAAACGTGGTTTGGATTTTGTCTCCTTTCACTTTCTACTTTCAACCCTAAATTTAATTCATATTACATTTTATCGCCGAACAAAATAAAAGTTTTTTTTCTCACTTTAATAAAACTAAAAAAAAGTCTCCTTTATATTTGCTTTGAATGGGGCCCGCCAAGCATAGTGAGGTAGCTGAGTGAGTAGCTGCAATTCCTTTTATCCTTCCGCCTCTTTTGCCTTTTCACCAAAAAGAGGACCCAATAACAACAAAGCAACAACAAATAAGACTATTTGGTGTTCATAGTCAATTCTAATCATTTTCATTATATTTCTAAATTTTGCACACATTTTCTCTCTTTTTTATACTATTATATTTCTCAATCACTCTACATCGATTGACATATATTTATATTTCAGTATGGTGTAATTCTATATTGTTATAGTTCGGAGAGAAGAAAGAGAGAAATTTGAGGTGGTATAAGATTGTATTATTGTACGTGTGTTACATCATGTATTTATACACATAATTCAGTTACTTATAACCGAATCGGTTACACTCTTATGTCCAACACCCCCTCAAACTAGGAGATGTCTGCATTCCTAGTTTGGATAATAGTTTATTTTGTTGAATAAAAGGAATGTTTTTGTTAAGATATTGACCAATTGACCAATTGTAAATACATGTTGTAGCTGTAATAATCCTTCAATAACCTTGTCCCTTGTAAAGTGATAATCGATCTCTATATGCTTGGTTTTCTCGTGGTAGACATGATTTTTGCTAAATTGTATTGCGGAAATGTTATCACAAAGCAAATGTATAGGTTGAGGAGGCTGCAAACCTAATTCTTGTAATAACCGAATCAACCAAGTAATTTCAGTTGTTGCTTGGGCCATAACCCTATATTCTGCTTTGGATAAGCTCCTTGAGACTGTGGTTTACTTCTTCGACTTCCAGCTTATAGGAGATGGACCAAGGAGGATGACATAACCACTCACATTGCGCCTTGTGTAGGTACATGATGCCCAATCAGAATCTGTGTAAGCTAATACACTAGGATGCTCGCACCCATTCAAAAGAATTCCATTTCCCACGGTGCATTGAATATAACGTAGTGTATGTGTAAGAGCCTCCATGTGTGAAGTATATGGTTCTTGCATGAATTGACTTAGGCATTGGACATCGAAGAAAATAGTTGGTCTAGTGTGAGTCAAAAAATTGAGCCTTACACCTAGGGACCTATAGGTTGTAGCATCCGAAAGTGGAATACCATTAGGAGGGAGCAACGTGAGATGTAGTGGCAATGGAGTTGATGTAGGTTTCCCAAGTGGAAGACAAGCTTCAAATAGCAACTACACGGTGAATTTCCTATGAGCAAGGATCACCCCAACTTGAGTAGGAGCAACTTCTAACCCAAGAAAGAAGTAGAGTATGCCTAGGTCTTTGATGCTGAAAGTGGAGTCTAGGAAGAGCTTGAGAGATGCAATCTCTGCTTCACTAGATCTGTAACTAATAAATCATCAACATAAATGGCAATAATAGTAATGTCTTTACCAACACATTTCAAGAAGAGGGAATAATCGTTATTTGACTGATGAAAGCCTTGCTCGATGAGGGCAGTGGTGAGGCGATGAAACCATTGTCTTGAGGCTTGCTTTAAGCCATATAAAGATTTCTTTAGCTTGCATACAAGAGCTAAAAGATTTGGTATGTCGGGTGGCGGGTGGCACCTTCATGTACACATCTTCGAATAGATTACCATGCAAAAATGCATTATTTACATCCATTTTGATGTAAGATCCACCTCTTGGAAGTGACGATTGTAATGATGCTCCTTATCGTTGTCATTTTGATAGCCGGAGAGAAAGTTTCATGGTAGTATATACCTTCTCTTTGATTGGAACCTTTAACTATTAAGAGTACCTTGTATCTTTCTAAGGTACCATAAGCTTTTAGTTTCACCTTGTATACCCATTTGCAACCTATAGCCTTCTTGTTGGGAGGTAGAAGTGTCAAGTCCCATGTGTAATTGCATTGGAGAGCTTTATATTCGTTATCCATAGCATCAATCCAATTTGGATCTTTGGAAGCTTCGGTATAGGTGGTAAGCTCAACAAAGGAAGTTAATGAAGCAAGAAAATCAATATGATCATGAGGTAAAGATAGAGTAGAAAGAGTACTTGGTGATTGGGAGCAAGAGCTATATGTACAAATAAAGTCGGATAAGTATGATGGTGGGTTTCTGAGTCGACTAGAACGTCGAATAGGTGGTGAGGAAGGTAAGTTTTGGCTAGGCGACAAGGTAATGTTCTATAGAGAAGATGATGGGAAAGAGGAGGATGTAGAAGGTGGTGATGGCTGTTCGCTCCAAACGGTGTGTGCAAGCTTTAAATTTATAACCCTAGACTTAAGCTTAAAACAAGGATGCGAACCCGCAGTGTACGGGTCAATCGTAGTAAAAGCAAGAAAATTCCAGGGGTCGATCACAGGGACTTAGTGAAACAAAGTCCAATACGGTATGCTAGTGTTGATGCTACCCACAAGAGCAAGTATACAATCAAAGATGAATAAGATGTCAAATAAGCAAACATGCAATTCTAGGGATTAAAGCATCTAGTTGTGGTTCCAACTCAAGATCTATAGATAAGTGGACAAAGCTGAGATTTTTGCATGGGGAAGGTGTTTCTAAAGTGGAGTAGATCACCGGGTAAGTCTCACTACACACTAATCCCAAACCGTAACTCCTATTACCGGGTAAGTCTCAAGGAATTAAGATAAAGAACTATTGCCTCAAACTAACACACCATCTAAGGGAATAGAATCAACCTTTACCGGGTAAGTCTCAGGCTAACTCACAAAGATGGGATGGAAGCACACTCAAACCCCAATAAAGGACAAGCCTTTATTACCTACACTTATGATCGTTAGTATACAAACTAAGGAATTACCGGGTAAGTCTCATCCTAAGCTTGCTTTGAACCAGAAGGGTATAATAAGAATAGGATTTGGCAAACTCTAACACATTAACTCTCAGTTAAGGATCGGATAAGCCACCTCGGTCAGCCAGTTTCCACCCCGGCCGAGATGTTCATCGACTGAACGAGATGCTTAGGGTTAAGGTTAAAGACTCGAACTTTCAGGGTCCTACTGTGATTAAGATCATTCTATCATTGTTTTTCCCACAACCTTCAGCCAATCACCCTAGAATCACACAAGGAAATTAGCCACTCATCATCATAATGAAAGTATTAAATATATGGGAAGAAGGTGAATATTTGAACAAAGAAGAATTTAATGAAAACACTTCAATAACTGAATCAAATATCACACAAAATCGTTCCTTGGATAATAATCCAACAAGACAAGACAACAAGGAAAAGAATTGAAGACAATCTTACAAAACCCTCCAAAAAGCTATAAAGCTATAGTCTTCAATCTTCCTTCAACCTTCAAAAAGGTTCTTCGAATCTCCCAAATTGGAGTAGGATGCGGCTGCTGCGTCGTATGCGGGATCTTCTAACTGTAAGCGGATGTTGGATGAATTGTGGAAAATCCAACCCTTTTTATAGGAAAAATAACCCTCCAAAGATAAGAAATCTTAAGAAGATATTATCCCATAAATATAGGTAAAATATATGATTCTGCATATCTCCTTCCTTCTAGAAGCTCAGCCCAAAAATATAGGATCACTTTCCAATTTTAAAAGATCTCAGCCAAGAATAAAATATTCTCGCCGCGTCCTAGGTGTTCGCCTCGGTCGAGTCGGTGTCTCTGGATCGCCTCGGTCGAGATGAATCTCTAGGCAACCGAGGTGATCATAACTGAGTGTAGAATCTCTCAAAACTGGTCCAAAGTAAATCTTTAATCCATGGCTATGCTTCCTGAAGGATTCCTTTTTGCTCCTCAATGTAGCTCCAAATGACTCTTGACTCCTTTTGCTCCTTTTCGATGCAAAACGTACCATATTACCTGCAATTACAACGAAACTAGGTGTAGACCTCGATTCTCGCAAGGGTAGATGAAATGGTAGTAAAATCACATAATGTACATACAAACATGCAGATTATGAAAGATAAAACGTCTAAACAAACCCCAAAATATAGACTATAATTCATGCTATCAAAATACCCCATACTTAGCCCTTGCTTGTCCCTAAGCAAGTTCCTCATATAGAAATTAAGATAGAATGGATTATAAGTCAAGAAAATCAATGAAAAGTCTTTCAAAAACATTTTATGGTGTGCAACCATCATAGATCACTCTAAGAGAGTACTTCCTGGAAATTAAAAACTCAACATGATCAAAACATTTTATAAATATAGGAAAGTTGTTCATCTTTGCATAAAATCATAGAATGCATAATAAATCATAATTATCAAAATTAATCATGTATAATCCGATTTAAACCGCTAAGTCAATCAACAAGCTCAAGGTCTCAAGGGCTTCCCAAAAGAAAGGTCAAGAAACGTGTAGGGTAGGGATGCATGTAAGGTAATGTGGTGCTAGAATCCGGGAAAAGGATGAACTTCACTTTCACTTTGACTTGCAACATCTTCCACCAATAAGCTTTGCTTATTTCACACTTTTTTCTTTTTTACTTTACTTTTTGGGATGCATGGATAGAGGTGCACAATAACCGAAGCCTAGGAAATCCGCAATCATCAATTTCTTGAGATGCGTCAAACCCTTGATGCACATACCATGACCCGTTAGGAATATCGCTCAATCCGACTTTGGCAAGACACAAACACCCGGCTATGTGAATGGTGCCGAGTTACTCATCTTCATGATTGACTTCCCCAAACCTATTATTGCTTTCTAACACTTTCACTTTCAGCCACTTCTCAACTTTTGACTTGCTTTCACCACTTCGCTTGCTTCCAAATTCCCGGATAGGTAAAGGGAGGCAATATGTATATGAGGGGCTAAGCATGATCAAGAAGAAGAAGAAGAAGAAGAATGAATTGCCTTGGTCTTTCCAAGAAGAACGTGAGAGAACTTATGCTGCGGTGTCAACCTTCAAATTCAACATAATTTGGATAAAAATAAAGTATTAAACATGCCAATAATTTCAAACAAAGCATTTAGCAACTTAAACATATCATAAAACATTTCAAACATATAAAGAATTTAAATCCAGTCGGTAAACAAAATCTTCACTGAGATCATATCCAGATAAGTAACACAAAAATCGTTTTCGAAAATTTTCTGTTACGCCCACCTCGGTCGAGATGTTCTTGGTTCAACCGAGGTGAAACACCTCGTTTTGCCAGAACTGTCCCGGTCGAGGTCAAAAAATTTTTTAAAACCATTTTTTTTTCGGTTTCGACGTTTTTCTCAATCAAATAACCTGTAAGTATTTAGCAACTTAAACAAAGCATTTAGCAACTTAAACATATCAGAACTGTCCCCGGCAACGGCGCCAAAAACTTGTTCGCTCCAAACGGTGTGTGCAAGCTTTAAATTTATAACCCTAGACTTAAGCTTAAAACAAGGATGCGAACCCGCAGTGTACGGGTCAATCGTAGTAAAAGCAAGAAAATTCCAGGGGTCGATCACAGGGACTTAGTGAAACAAAGTCCAATACGGTATGCTAGTGTTGACGCTAACCACAAGAGCAAGTATACAATCAAAGATGAATAAGATGTCAAATAAGCAAACATGCAATTCTAGGGATTAAAGCATCTAGTTGTGGTTCCAACTCAAGATCTATAGATTAGCGGACAAAGCTGAGATTTTTGCGTGGGGAAGGCGTTTCTAAAGTGGGGTAGATCACCGGGTAAGTCTCACTACACACTAATCCCAAACCGTAACTCCTATTACCGGGTAAGTCTCAAGGAATTAAGATAAAGAACTATTGCCTCAAACTAACACACCATCTAAGGGAATAGAATCAACCTTTACCGGGTAAGTCTCAGGCTAACTCACAAAGATGGGATGGAAGCACACTCAAACCCCAATAAAGGACAAGCCTTTATTACCTAAACTTATGATCGTTGGTATACAAACTAAGGAATTACCGGGTAAGTCTCATCCTAAGCTTGCTTTGAACCAGAAAGGTATAATAAGAATAGGATTTGGCACTCTAACACATTAACTCTCAGTTAAGGATCGGATAAGCCACCTCGGTCAGCCAGTTTCCACCCCGGCCGAGATGTTCATCGACTGAACGAGATGCTTAGGGTTAAGGTTAAAGACTCGAACTTTCAGGGTCCTACTGTGATTAAGATCATTCTATCATTGTTTTTCCCACAACCTTCAGCCAATCACCCTAGAATCACACAAGGAAATTAGCCACTCATCATCATAATGAAAGTATTAAATATATGGGAAGAAGGTGAATATTTGAACAAAGAAGAATTTAATGAAAACACTTCAATAACTGAATCAAATATCACACAAAATCGTTCCTTGGATAATAATCCAACAAGACAAGACAACAAGGAAAAGAATTGAAGACAATCTTACAAAACCCTCCAAAAAGCTATAAAGCTATAGTCTTCAATCTTCCTTCAACCTTCAAAAAGGTTCTTCGAATCTCCCAAATTGGAGTAGGATGCGGCTGCTGCGCTGATAGCGGGTGTGCTGCGTCGTATGCGGGATGTTCTCACTGTAAGCGGATCTTGGATTTGTGGAAAATCCAACCCTTTTTATAGGAAAAATAACCCTCCAAAGATAAGAAATCTTAAGAAGATATTATCCCATAAATATAGGTAAAATATATGATTCTGCATATCTCCTTCCTTCTAGAAGCTCAGCCCAAAAATATAGGATCACTTTCCAATTTTAAAAGATCTCAGCCAAGAATAAAATATTCTCGCCGCGTCCTAGGTGTTCGCCTCGGTCGAGTCGGCGTCTCTAGATCGCCTCGGTCGAGATGAATCTCTGGGCAACCGAGGTGATCATAACTGAGTGTAGAATCTCTCAAAACTGGTCCAAAGTAAATCTTTAATCCATGGCTATGCTTCCTGAAGGATTCCTTTTTGCTCCTCAATGTAGCTCCAAATGACTCTTGACTCCTTTTGCTCCTTTTCGATGCAAAACGTACCATATTACCTGCAATTACAACGAAACTAGGTGTAGACCTCGATTCTCGCAAGGGTAGATGAAATGGTAGTAAAATCACATAATGTACATACAAACATGCAGATTATGAAAGATAAAACGTCTAAACAAACCCCAAAATATAGACTATAATTCATGCTATCAAAATACCCCATACTTAGCCCTTGCTTGTCCCTAAGCAAGTTCCTCATATAGAAATTAAGATAGAATGGATTATAAGTCAAGAAAATCAATGAAAAGTCTTTCAAAAACATTTTATGGTGTGCAACCATCATAGATCACTCTAAGAGAGTACTTCCTGGAAATTAAAAACTCAACATGATCAAAACATTTTATAAATATAGGAAAGTTGTTCATCTTTGCATAAAATCATAGAATGCATAATAAATCATAATTATCAAAATTAATCATGTATAATCCGATTTAAACCGCTAAGTCAATCAACAAGCTCAAGGTCTCAAGGGCTTCCCAAAAGAAAGGTCAAGAAACGTGTAGGGTAGGGATGCATGTAAGGTAATGTGGTGCTAGAATCCGGGAAAAGGATGAACTTCACTTTCACTTTGACTTGCAACATCTTCCACCAATAAGCTTTGCTTATTTCACACTTTTTTCTTTTTTACTTTACTTTTTGGGATGCATGGATAGAGGTGCACAATAACCGAAGCCTAGGAAATCCGCAATCATCAATTTCTTGAGATGCGTCAAACCCTTGATGCACATACCATGACCCGTTAGGAATATCGCTCAATCCGACTTTGGCAAGACACAAACACCCGGCTATGTGAATGGTGCCGAGTTACTCATCTTCATGATTGACTTCCCCAAACCTATTATTGCTTTCTAACACTTTCACTTTCAGCCACTTCTCAACTTTTGACTTGCTTTCACCACTTCGCTTGCTTCCAAATTCCCGGATAGGTAAAGGGAGGCAATATGTATATGAGGGGCTAAGCATGATCAAGAAGAAGAAGAAGAAGAAGAATGAATTGCCTTGGTCTTTCCAAGAAGAACGTGAGAGAACTTATGCTGCGGTGTCAACCTTCAAATTCAACATAATTTGGATAAAAATAAAGTATTAAACATGCCAATAATTTCAAACAAAGCATTTAGCAACTTAAACATATCATAAAACATTTCAAACATATAAAGAATTTAAATCCAGTCGGTAAACAAAATCTTCACTGAGATCATATCCAGATAAGTAACACAAAAATCGTTTTCGAAAACTCTCAGTTAACCCACCTCGGTCGAGATGTTCTTGGTTCAACCGAGGTGAAACACCTCGTTTTGCCAGAACTGTCCCGGTCGAGGTCAAAAAAATTTTTTAAAAAAACATTTTTTTTTCGGTTTCGACGTTTTTCTCAATCAAATAACCTGTAAGTATGCATGCAATCTCAGATAAACATATAAATGCAAAAGTGAAGCATAAATATAAATATCCGATAAAATGTCATACATCAAAAGTATCGAATACAAATAGTCACGTAGTCAAATAATACATATAAATACCCCATACTTGAGACACACTGTCCCAGTGGGTATAATAAAAGTCTAAATGAAAGAGGACTCACCGGATAAAGAGCCGAACTGCATAAAAATATAATAAATAAAACTCTGCAGCTCCTCAGTAGTCCTGATCCGGTGGTGGTGGTGGTGGTACATAAGGATACTGGGTCGGATCGAATGGATAGCCCATAGTCTGCTGGAACTGTAGCTCCATCATCCTACGCTGATAGTGCTGCCCCTCCAACATCTGCTGAGTCCAGCTGTCAAGGTGTCGGTGCTGGGCGGCAAACCTCTCATGCATGTCTACTGTAAGGGCAGCATATGAGTCTATCATCTGCTCTGTCAAATCGTCGATCCGACGATGAGCCTCTGCATCTCTGTGACGGCGTGTCCGACGTCTAGTAGATCTAACGGGAGGTGCAGCAGGTGCAGGCTCAGTATCCTCCTCATCCTCATCCAAATCAATAATGGGAGGCGCGCTCGTCCCAGCTGTATCTGTCCCTGTGTCCATCGGGACGCCGCCTCCTCTCTCATCAACTGTCTCGTCATCATCGTCCTCCTCCTCAGCCTCCTCAGCCTCCTCAGCAGCTGCAGCTGCTCCCTCTCTATAGTCCTCCATAAGCGGGGCCCATGCTGTCTGCCAAAAATGCGGGTCGAAGACCGAAAACTGTGCAGACCATCTGATGCCCTGAGGCGCTGTCCGCTCCTAAGGCATGGCAACATACGGAGTAGTCAGCCCACGAGGAACAAGAATCCGCCTCGTGATCATCTCCTGCAGACCCAGCGGCTTCGGAGCCGCCGCCAATGTGCAGATACTGAGATCCATCCCGTGGTAGGAGGCGATGTGGGTGACTAGACCTCCACAGCAAATATCACCCTTCCCTTTGGCCTTGATCCTGTGCAGATCCTCTGCCAGGAGCAAGCCAAAGTCCGGGTATCCTCCCGTGACCATGCAGTACAGCGAAAATAACTCCCCCTGTCTGATCTTCTGGGGCGTCTCAGTACGCGCCAGAAGCATCTCGCTGAATATCCGGTGGGCGAGTCTGAAAGCTGGGTGGAAGATGACCTTCTCCCTGGAATCTCCAGGGCGCCATCTGTCTGCGTGTGTAGTGATGTGGGCTATCTGTCCCCAAAACTCCCTAGCTACGGATCGGGAGGGGAAGTCTACAGCTGTAGGGGTAGGAAAGCTGAAAATCTCTCTGAATATCTCTAATGGAACTATGAAGTTCCGGCTCATCAGCCGGTACTTCACAGATCCCTCTGTGGGTAGGTAGGAGAAGGAGCTGACGAACTCTAGTGTCGGCTCTATGTAGGCTGGGGCTCGGATCTCAGAAAACTGATCCAGCCCGACTGTAGCTATCATCCTCCTAAGGTCAGCCTCTAACCCTAGGCAGTCAAAAGCGGATACCTCCAGAAATCGCGGTGCGATAACCGGACGGCCCGCTATCCTCTCGTAATCTACCCGGCATCTCTCGTGGATAACCGGGCGGTAGGGACGGGAAGAAGAAGGGGAAGGGGAGGGTGAAGATCTGTCTCTCAGGTCTAGTATCCTATCTGAACTCATCTTCACAAATCAATCTGTCAGACCACCTCGGTTGACTGACAAGTCCCAGAAATCACCTCGGTCGAGGTGCAGACCGACTGGACCGAGGCGTACAGTTCGAATTTCCAAATCTCAGATTTCCAGTTCTTTTCCCCCTAAAATCACTACAATTGCTTCCTAAGGGGTACTTATGGGTTTCCTCAGCAGAATCAAGGGCAACCAAAGCCCAATAAACAGTAAACGAGTCGGTTAGGGTTTTCGAACCTTTTTCGCTTCGTTTCGGCCGAAACTCTCAGAGTTCTTGCAGATCCGTGGTTGCAATCGACTCCTCTACTCCTCAATTGCAGTTTTGAAGCAGAAATCGTCGAAAAAGAGTGAGAAACGAGGGAGAACGAGGTGCTCTGTCGCCGCGGTCGAAATGGGTGAAAAATAAAAAGTGAAAAGTAATTTTCGCTTTTTATACCGTCGCGAGATCTGCTGTCACCTCGGTCGAGATGGTCTCGACTGGACCGAGGTGGTACGGACCGAGGCGGTTCTGCAGAAACCCTAGTCGCCTCGGTTGCTTCAAGAATCAACTCGGTCGAGGTGTTCTGACAGTGACCGAGGTGCCTCTTTCTTCTCAGAATCTCGAACTTCTCCCTTTCCTGGAGTGCTCCTTCCTGTTATCTGTCCAGAACGCCAAAAACAAAGCAAAGCAAAGCAAAGCAAAAACAAAAACTATCTAAACTAGACTAGAAAACGGGAAAGAAAGCAATACCTTGGGTTGCCTCCCAAGAAGCGCTTGATTTAAGGTCGCTAGCTGGACCATAGTGCGTCTCAAAGGAGGTAGGAGGTTCCCTCACCCCATACTTCACCTCCATCGTGGGGTGAAGTAAGTAAGTCCATCAAACGCTCCAGAACGTGCAAGTGCTCGTCGGGGAATGAATCGTCTATGGGTGGGCTATCCGTCTCGCGGGAGGATTCCGGTAGCCGGCTGAGGTGGTCCGCAACTGAATTCTCGGATCCCTTCTTATCGCGGATCTCTAGGTCAAACTCTTGGAGCAAGAGAATCCATCGAATAAGGCGCGGCTTTGCATCCTTCTTAGCCAACAAGTAACGAATGGCTGCATGGTCGGTGTAGACAATGACTTTCGCCCCTACTAGATAGGAACGAAACTTCTCGAAAGCATATACAACCGCCAATAACTCCTTCTCAGTGGTAGCGTAGTTGCGTTGTGCTACATCTAGCGTCTTGCTAGCATAGTAAATGGCGGTGGTCCGTCCATCCTTCTTTTGCCCAAGCACCGCTCCTACGGCTACATCGCTAGCGTCACACATGACCTCAAAGGGCAAGGTCCAATCAGGAGGTTGGATAATGGGAGCGGAGACCAACGCTTCCTTAATCCTGTAAAAAGCATCAAGACACTCCTGCGAAAACTCAAAAACAACATCTTTATTCAAGAGGTTAGTTAGAGGTTTAGAAATCTTGGAGAAGTCCTTGATGAATCTCCTGTAGAAACCTGCATGCCCGAGAAAACTCCTCACACCTTTAACAGAACAAGGAGGAGGGAGCTTCTCAATAGTCTCGATCTTAGCTCGATCGACCTCAATACCTCGATTAGAAACGAGGTGTCCTAGCACAATGCCTTCATTAACCATAAAATGACACTTCTCCCAATTCAAAACAAGGTTAGTGTCTTCACATCTTTTAAGCACTAGAGAAAGGTTAGATAGGCAATCATCAAAAGAGGAACCATATACAGAAAAATCATCCATAAATACCTCCATGATCTCCTCTATGTACTCGGAGAAGATGGCCATCATGCATCGCTGGAAGGTAGCTGGTGCATTGCACAACCCGAATGGCATCCTCCGATAGGCAAACGTCCCCCAAGGACATGTGAAAGTGGTCTTCTCCTGATCATCCGGATGGATAGGAATCTGGAAGAATCCACTATAGCCGTCCAAGTAGCAAAAGTGTGAATGCTGGGCCAACCGTTCGAGCATTTGATCAATGAAGGGAAGCGGAAAATGATCTTTCCTAGTAGCCGTGTTCAGCTTCCTATAGTCGATGCAAACTCTCCAGCCCGTAACGGTCCTTGTTGGGATCAACTCGTTGTTCTTATTCGTCACAACGGTCATCCCTCCTTTCTTCGGGACGACATGCACCGGGCTAACCCACTTGCTGTCCGAGATAGGATAAATAATACCTGCATCCAACAACTTAAGAACTTCCTTCTTCACAACCTCTTTCATGATCGGATTTAACCGTCTTTGAGGTTCCCGTGAAGTCTTATGATTATCTTCCATTAGAATTCTATGCATGCAGAAAGAAGGGTTAATGCCAATAAGATCGTCCGTGGTGTAGCCTATGGCTTTCCGATGCTTTCTCAGGACATGCATTAGCTTAGATAATTCAGAATTGGAGAGGGAAGCACTAGCAATAACGGGATAAGTAGAATCCGGCCCAAGAAAGATATACCTCAAGTGACTAGGGAGTTGTTTAAGCTCCACAACTGGGGGTGCTTTCTGGGAGGGATCTGTGCTTCCTCTTTCCAGTGGAGTGGTGTCAGAAACTGGACTATGTGCAGTCTCAGTTTGAATCGTCTCTCTGTCGACCTCGGTCGAGGCGCAAAGGCGTTGACCGAGGTGTTCTTCAGACGCCTCGCTCAGTCCAGAAAGTGCCTCGGTCGAGGTACTGCTACTGGATCCGAGGCTGGAAATCTTCGTTTCCTGGATCAGCTTCTCAGTCATGGCTCCTGGATCTTCTTCCAGTGCCTTCAGGCTCCGTATATCTGCATCACAAGAAGCATCTATACCTTCCTCCATTAAACTGAAGCTAATAACTCTTTCGAGTGGATCATTAATAAGGATAGAGCTCACCAATTCTCTTGATTCTTCTTCATCGTAGATGTTGAAGATATCATCAGTTAGTTGCTCCCCCTTCATGGCTGCAAGTAGTGCGAACTCCACCTCATCGCCACCAACGTTGAATTTCAACTTGGCGTTCTTGCAATCCACATTGCAACCCGAAGTTGCTAGAAATGGCCTCCCGAGAATGATAGGAACAGGATAATCTGCGGGAATGTCAAGTACGACAAAATCTATGGGTAGATAGAAGTTACCTAACCTGACCGGAACGTCTTCCAAAATGCCCACGGGATGGGTGATGGAGCGATCCGCCATGTAAAGTCGAATCTTGACCGGTTTGGGCTCTCCAAGACCGATCTTAATGCATAGCTCCAGCGGAATGATGCTCACGCTGGCTCCTAGATCACATAGGGCTTCACAAGTGACATCCCCAACTTGAATGGGAATGCAAAATGAGCCGGGATCTCTCAACTTAGGTGGCATCTTCTCCTTCATGATCTTTATAAGCTCCGAAGACTTAGATGTCATCCTAACTTCACCAACATCCTCCAGCTTCCTCTTCCTTGATAGGATCTCTTTTAAGAACTTCCCGTAGGCGGGCATACCTAAAATAGCATCAAGGAAAGGGATATTAATATGGAGCTTATTCATCAAGTCAAGGAACTTACCAAAGTGCTTGTCAAGATGTGCTCTGGCTCTGGACTGGGGAAATAGAAGTGGTGGTTTATATGCAGGAGGTGGAACATAGGCTTCAGTTGTTCCTCCTGCTTTCTGTTGCACCGCCTCGGTTGGCATCTCGGTCGAGGTGTTCTTCGACTGGATCTGGACCGAGGTGGTCTGCGTCGAGCGAGGTACTGGATCTGTGGTTTTGAGTCCACTCCTCGTCGTGATGGCCATGCACTGGCCCTTAGGGTTAGTTTCCGTCTTTGCTGGAAGCTTCCCTGGATCTCTTGGCGCTTCATTCGCCCTATTAGCAAGTTGTTGTTCGAAGGACTTTTGGGCCCTCGAAAATGAAGTCATAGAATTCTCCATAGCACTAAGCTTGATCAAGATTGCCTCCAGGACTGCGTCCTTCTTTTCCGGCTGAGACGAACTTGATCCTTGCCCTTGGCTCTTCAATGGAGTAGAAGAAGAAGAAGGAGGAGAGAGGAAAGGGTTAGAGGAATCATTAGAGTTGGAGTTTGAATAATTGTTACCGTTGTTTTGGTTATTATTCGCTCTCCAATTGTTGCTGTTGGATCCTCTATTGTTGTTGTAATTGTTGTTTCGGGGTCCGTTGTTGTTGTTACGGTACCCGTTCTTGTTGTAGTTGTTGTTGTTCCTTTGCCCTTGCTCTTCCTGCTTAGTTTGAGCCATCAATAGCTCCTTCAATTGCTTCACGTCGTTCTTCAAGGACGTGAATTGGTTGTTGTTGGTTTGAGTCTCTTGAAAGTTGACTCTTTTAACTCCACCTTCAGCTCCTTGGTGGGTGTACTTCTCCATGTGCAAGGCTTGCTTCTCAATGAAATCCCAAGCCTCGTCAACCGCCATATCCATAAATGTGCCGGCGGAGAGTAGTTGGAGATTAAACTGGGTGTTTCCGTCTAGCCCTTTGAAGTAGATCTCCAACAACTCGATCTTTGGAATCCCATGATGTGGGCAATCCAAAAGGATATCCTTGAACCGCTCCCATGATTTGGACAAACTCTCCTTGTCCTTCATGATGAAAGCATTGATCTTCCCTCTCATTTCAGCAGTCTTTGAGGGGGGAAAGAATTTGGTCAAGAATTCCGTAGTCATCTCTTCCCATGTGCTGATCTTTCCTGCAGGAAGAGATTGATACCAAGTAAGAGCTCTATCTTTAAGAGAAAAGTAGAAAGGTCTTAGCTTGTAGTTGTTATTTTCAATTCTGGGAGGTCGCAAGGTCTCCATCAAGATCTCGTAGTTTTGAAGATGTTGATGCGGCGACTCCTTCTCTAGCCCTCCGAATTGACATTGGCGAATCATCGCTAGAACTTGTGGTCGAAGTTCGTAGTCATGGTCCGCTGGATCTCCTAGGTTCACTCCTGGACGCCTCAGCTGTTGATTAGGGTCCATCCTTTGACCTAGGGTTTGTGGAATTCCTGCAAGAAGAACATCTCGGACTGGCATCCGAAGTGGATGCACATCGGCCGGGGCGTCAGGAACTGGGACCTGCCTCGGTCGAGGATCAATTACTGGATCCTGCATCGGTCGAGGTTGAATCTGGTTCCGAATTGCTGCAATCTCAGCTTCGATTGCTGCATTCCTGGCCTGATTCTCTTCTTTTTCCTGCCTTAGCTCTTCTTTACTGAGACGTAGCTGCTCCTGCGTCTCTCTCAATTGGGCCAAAAGATCGTGATCGTCTTGTTGGGCCATCTTCGCTTCTCTTAAGCGTCGTTTGTATGTCTTTTCTGGTTCGGGATCGTAAGGAACGATTTCCTTTCCAGTGCGGGTTCTTCGCATATACCTAAGAAAGAACCTGCAAAAGTCACTCAAGTAGAGTGGTAAGACAACACGGGGCAAATGCCCCAAGAGCAAACCGTACCGGCTCGGTCTAGACCAAGTCCCCGGCAACGGCGCCAAAAACTTGTTCGCTCCAAACGGTGTGTGCAAGCTTTAAATTTATAACCCTAGATTTAAGCTTAAAACAAGGATGCGAACCCGCAGTGTACGGGTCAATCGTAGTAAAAGCAAGAAAATTCCAGGGGTCGATCACAGGGACTTAGTGAAACAAAGTCCAATACGGTATGCTAGTGTTAATGCTAACCACAAGAGCAATTAATACAATCAAAGATGAATAAGAAGTCAATAAAGCAAACATGCAATTCTAGGGATTAAAGCATCTAGTTGTGGTTCCAACTCAAGATCTATAGATAAGCGGACAAAGCTGAGATTTTTGCATGGGGAAGGTGTTTCTAAAGTGGAGTAGATCACCGGGTAAGTCTCACTACACACTAATCCCAAACCGTAACTCCTATTACCGGGTAAGTCTCAAGGAATTAAGATAAAGAACTATTGCCTCAAACTAACACACCATCTAAGGGAATAGAATCAACCTTTACCGGGTAAGTCTCAGGCTAACTCACAAAGATGGGATGGAAGCACACTCAAACCCCAATAAAGGACAAGCCTTTATTACCTACACTTATGATCGTTAGTATACAAACTAAGGAATTACCGGGTAAGTCTCATCCTAAGCTTGCTTTGAACCAGAAAGATATAATAAGAATAGGATTTGGCGAACTCTAACACATTAACTCTCAGTTAAGGGTCGGATAAGCCACCTCGGTCAGCCAGTTTCCACCCCGGCCGAGATGTTCATCGACTGAACGAGATGCTTAGGGTTAAGGTTAAAGACTCGAACTTTCAGGATCCTACTGTGATTAAGATCATTCTATCATTGTTTTTCCCACAACCTTCAGCCAATCACCCTAGAATCACACAAGGAAATTAGCCACTCATCATCATAATGAAAGTATTAAATATATGGGAAGAAGGTGAATATTTGAACAAAGAAGAATTTAATGAAAACACTTCAATAACTGAATCAAATATCACACAAAATCGTTCCTTGGATAATGATCCAACAAGACAAGACAACAAGGAAAGGAATTGAAGACAATCTTACAAAACCCTCCAAAAAGCTATAAAGCTATAGTCTTCAATCTTCCTTCAACCTTCAAAAAGGTTCTTCGAATCTCCCAAATTGGAGTAGGATGCGGCTGCTGCGTCGTATGCGGGATGTTCTAACTGTAAGCGGATGTTGGATTTGTGGAAAATCCAACCCTTTTTATAGGAAAAATAACCCTCCAAAGATAAGAAATCTTAAGAAGATATTATCCCATAAATATAGGTAAAATATATGATTCTGCATATCTCCTTCCTTCTAGAAGCTCAGCCCAAAAATATAGGATCACTTTCCAATTTTAAAAGATCTCAGCCAAGAATAAAATATTCTCGCCGCGTCCTAGGTGTTCGCCTCGGTCGAGTCGGTGTCTCTGGATCGCCTCGGTCGAGATGAATCTCTGGTCAACCGAGGTGACTCATAACTGAATGTAGAATCTCTCAAAACTGGTCCAAAGTAAATCTTTAATCCATGGCTATGCTTCCTGAAGGATTCCTTTTTGCTCCTCAATGTAGCTCCAAATGACTCTTGACTCCTTTTGCTCCTTTTCAATGCAAAACGTACCATATTACCTGCAATTACAACGAAACTAGGTGTAGACCTCGATTCTCGCAAGGGTAGATGAAATGGTAGTAAAATCACATAATGTACATACAAACATGCAGATTATGAAAGATAAAACGTCTAAACAAACCCCAAAATATAGACTATAATTCATGCTATCAAAATACCCCATACTTAGCCCTTGCTTGTCCCTAAGCAAGTTCCTCATATAGAAATTAAGATAGAATGGATTATAAGTCAAGAAAATCAATGAAAAGTCTTTCAAAAACATTTTATGGTGTGCAACTATCATAGATCACTCTAAGAGAGTACTTCCTGGAAATTAAAAACTCAATATGATCAAAACATTTTATAAATATAGGAAAGTTGTTCATCTTTGCATAAAATCATAGAATGCATAATAAATCATAATTATCAAAATTAATTATGTATAATCCGATTTAAACCGCTAAGTCAATCAACAAGCTCAAGGTCTCAAGGGCTTCCCAAAAGAAAGGTCAAGAAACGTGTAGGGTAGGGATGCATGTAAGGTAATGTGGTGCTAGAATCCGGGAAAAGGATGAACTTCACTTTCACTTTGACTTGCAACATCTTCCACCAATAAGCTTTGCTTATTTCACACTTTTTTCTCTTTTACTTTACTTTTTGGGATGCATGGACAGAGGTGCACAATAACCGAAGCCTAGGAAATCCGCAATCATCAATTTCTTGAGATGCGTCAAACCCTTGATGCACATACCATGACCCGTTAGGAATATCGCTCAATCCGACTTTGGCAAGACACAAACACCCGGCTATGTGAATGGTGCCGAGTTACTCATCTTCATGATTGACTTCCCCAAACCTATTATTGCTTTCTAACACTTTCACTTTCAGCCACTTCTTAACTTTTGACTTGCTTTCACCACTTTGCTTGCTTCCAAATTCCCGGATAGGTAAAGGGAGGCAAAATGTATATGAGGGGCTAAGCATGATCAAGAAGAAGAAGAAGAAGAGAATGAATTGCCTTGGTCTTTCCAAGAAGAACGTGAGAGAACTTATGCTGCGGTGTCAACCTTCAAATTCAACATAATTTGGATAAAAATAAGGTATTAAACATGCCAATAATTTCAAACAAAGCATTTAGCAACTTAAACATATCATAAAACATTTCAAACATATAAAGAATTTAAATCCAGTCGGTAAACAAAATCTTCACTGAGATCATATCCAGATAAGTAACACAAAAATCGTTTTCGAAAACTCTCAGTTAACCCACCTCGGTCGAGATGTTCTTGGTTCAACCGAGGTGAAACACCTCGTTTTGCCAGAACTGTCCCGGTCGAGGTCAAAAAATTTTTTTAAAAAATCATTTTTTTTTTCGGTTTCGACGTTTTTCTCAATCAAATAACCTGTAAGTATGCATGCAATCTCAGATAAACATATAAATGCAAAAGTGAAGCATAAATATAAATATCCGATAAAATGTCATACATCAAAAGTATCGAATACAAATAGTCACGTAGTCAAATAATACATATAAATACCCCATACTTGAGACACACTGTCCCAGTGGGTATAATAAAGTCTGAAAGAAAGGAGGACTCACCGGATAAAGAGCCGAACTGCATAAAAATATAATAAATAAAACTCTGCAGCTCCTCAGTAGTCCTGATCCGGTGGTGGTGGTGGTGGTACATAAGGATACTGGGTCGGATCGAATGGATAGCCCATAGTCTGCTGGAACTGTAGCTCCATCATCCTACGCTGATAGTGCTGCCCCTCCAACATCTGCTGAGTCCAGCTGTCAAGGTGTCGGTGCTGGGCGGCAAACCTCTCATGCATGTCTACTGTAAGGGCAGCATATGAGTCTATCATCTGCTCTGTCAAATCGTCGATCCGACGATGAGCCTCTGCATCTCTGTGACGGCGTGTCCGACGTCTAGTAGATCTAACGGGAGGTGCAGCAGGTGCAGGCTCAGTATCCTCCTCATCCTCATCCAAATCAATAATGGGAGGCGCGCTCGTCCCAGCTGTATCTGTCCCTGTGTCCATCGGGACGCCGCCTCCTCTCTCATCAACTGTCTCGTCATCATCGTCCTCCTCCTCATCAGCCTCCTCAGCCTCCTCAGCAGCTGCAGCTGCTCCCTCTCTATAGTCCTCCATAAGCGGGGCCCATGCTGTCTGCCAAAAATGCGGGTCGAAGACCGAAAACTGTGCAGACCATCTGATGCCCTGAGGCGCTGTCCGCTCCCAAGGCATGGCAACATACGGAGTAGTCAACCCACGAGGAACAAGAATCCGCCTCGTGATCATCTCCTGCAGACCCAGCGGCTTCGGAGCCGCCGCCAATGTGCAGATACTGAGATCCATCCCGTGGTAGGAGGCGATGTGGGTGACTAGACCTCCACAGCAAATATCACCCTTCCCTTTGGCCTTGATCCTGTGCAGATCCTCTGCCAGCATCAAGCCAAAGTCAGGGTATCCTCCCGTGACCATGCAGTATAGTGAGAATAGCTCCCCCTGTCTGATCTTCTGGGGCGTCTCAGTACGCGCCAGAAGCATCTCGCTGAATATCCGGTGGGCGAGTCTGAAAGCTGGGTGGAAGATGACCTTCTCCCTGGAATCACCAGGGCGCCATCTGTCTGCATGTGTAGTGATGTGGGCTATCTGTCCCCAAAACTCCCTAGCTACGGATCGGGAGGGGAAGTCTACAGCTGTAGGGGTAGGAAAGCTGAAAATCTCTCTGAATATCTCTAATGGAACTATGAAGTTCCGGCTCATCAGCCGGTACTTCACAGATCCCTCTGTGGGTAGGTAGGAGAAGGAGCTGACGAACTCTAGTGTCGGCTCTATGTAGGCTGGGGCTCGGATCTCAGAAAACTGATCCAGCCCGACTGTAGCTATCATCCTCCTAAGGTCAGCCTCTAACCCTAGGCAGTCAAAAGCGGATACCTCCAGAAATCGCGGTGCGATAACCGGACGGCCCGCTATCCTCTCGTAATCTACCCGGCATCTCTCGTGGATAACCGGGCGGTAGGGACGGGAAGAAGAAGGGGAAGGGGAGGGTGAAGATCTGTCTCTCAGGGCTAGTATCCTATCTGAACTCATCTTCACAAATCAATCTGTCAGACCACCTCGGTTGACTGACAAGTCCCAGAAATCACCTCGGTCGAGGTGCAGACCGACTGGACCGAGGCGTACAGTTCGAATTTCCAAATCTCAGATTTCCAGTTCTTTTCCCCCTAAAATCACTACAATTGCTTCCTAAGGGGTACTTATGGGTTTCCTCAGCAGAATCAAGGGCAACCAAAGCCCAATAAACAGTAAACGAGTCGGTTAGGGTTTTCGAACCTTTTTCGCTTCGTTTCAGCCGAAACTCTCAGAGTTCTTGCAGATCCGTGGTTGCAATCGACTCCTCTACTCCTCAATTGCAGTTTTGAAGCAGAAATCGTCGAAAAAGAGTGAGAAACGAGGGAGAACGAGGTGCTCTGTCGCCGCGGTCGAAATGGGTGAAAAATAAAAAGTGAAAAGTAATTTTCGCTTTTTATACCGTCGCGAGATCTGCTGTCACCTCGGTCGAGATGGTCTCGACTGGACCGAGGTGGTACGGACCGAGGCGGTTCTGCAGAAACCCTAGTCGCCTCGGTTGCTTCAAGAATCAACTCGGTCGAGGTGTTCTGACAGTGACCGAGGTACTTCTTTCTTCTCAGAATCTTCGAACTTCTCCCTTTCCTGGAGTGCTCCTTCCTGTTGTCTGTCCAAAAACCCAAAAACAAAGCAAAGCAAAGCAAAGCAAAAACAAAAACTATCTAAACTAGACTAGAAAACGGGAAAGAAAGCAATACCTTGGGTTGCCTCCCAAGAAGCGCTTGATTTAAGGTCGCTAGCTGGACCATAGTGCGTCTCAAAGGAGGTAGGAGGTTCCCTCACCCCATACTTCACCTCCATCGTGGGGTGAAGTAAGTAAGTCCATCAAACGCTCCAGAACGTGCAAGTGCTCGTCGGGGAATGAATCGTCTATGGGTGGGCTATCCGTCTCGCGGGAGGATTCCGGTAGCCGGCTGAGGTGGTCCGCAACTGAATTCTCGGATCCCTTCTTATCGCGGATCTCTAGGTCAAACTCTTGGAGCAAGAGAATCCATCGAATAAGGCGCGGCTTTGCATCCTTCTTAGCCAACAAGTAACGAATGGCTGCATGGTCGGTGTAGACAATGACTTTCGCCCCTACTAGATAGGAACGAAACTTCTCGAAAGCATATACAACCGCCAATAACTCCTTCTCAGTGGTAGCGTAGTTGCGTTGTGCTACATCTAGCGTCTTGCTAGCATAGTAAATGGCGGTGGTCCGTCCATCCTTCTTTTGCCCAAGCACCGCTCCTACGGCTACATCGCTAGCGTCACACATGACCTCAAAGGGTAAGGTCCAATCAGGAGGTTGGATAATGGGAGCGGAGACCAACGCTTCCTTAATCCTGTAAAAAGCATCAAGACACTCCTGCGAAAACTCAAAAACAACATCTTTATTCAAGAGGTTAGTTAGAGGTTTAGAAATCTTGGAGAAGTCCTTGATGAATCTCCTGTAGAAACCTGCATGCCCGAGAAAACTCCTCACACCTTTAACAGAACAAGGAGGAGGGAGCTTCTCAATAGTCTCGATCTTAGCTCGATCGACCTCAATACCTCGATTAGAAACGAGGTGTCCTAGCACAATGCCTTCATTAACCATAAAATGACACTTCTCCCAATTCAAAACAAGGTTAGTGTCTTCACATCTTTTAAGCACTAGAGAAAGGTTAGATAGGCAATCATCAAAAGAGGAACCATATACAGAAAAATCATCCATGAATACCTCCATGATCTCCTCTATGTACTCGGAGAAGATGGCCATCATGCATCGCTGGAAGGTAGCGGGTGCATTGCACAACCCGAATGGCATCCTCCGATAAGCAAACGTCCCCCAAGGACATGTGAAAGTGGTCTTCTCCTGATCATCCGGATGGATAGGAATCTGGAAGAATCCACTATAGCCGTCCAAGTAGCAAAAGTGTGAATGCTGGGCCAACCGTTCGAGCATTTGATCAATGAAGGGAAGCGGAAAATGATCTTTCCTAGTAGCCGTGTTCAGCTTCCTATAGTCGATGCAAACTCTCCAGCCCGTAACGGTCCTTGTTGGGATCAACTCGTTGTTCTTATTCGTCACAACGGTCATCCCTCCTTTCTTCGGGACGACATGCACCGGGCTAACCCACTTGCTGTCCGAGATAGGATAAATAATACCTGCATCCAACAACTTAAGAACTTCCTTCTTCACAACCTCTTTCATGATCGGATTTAACCGTCTTTGAGGTTCCCGTGAAGTCTTATGATTATCTTCCATTAGAATTCTATGCATGCAGAAAGAAGGGTTAATGCCAATAAGATCGTCCGTGGTGTAGCCTATGGCTTTCCGATGCTTTCTCAGGACATGCATTAGCTTAGATAATTCAGAATTGGAGAGGGAAGCACTAGCAATAACGGGATAAGTAGAATCCGGCCCAAGAAAGATATACCTCAAGTGACTAGGGAGTTGTTTAAGCTCCACAACTGGGGGTGCTTTCTGGGAGGGATCTGTGCTTCCTCTTTCCAGTGGAGTGGTGTCAGAAACTGGACTATGTGCAGTCTCAGTTTGAATCGTCTCTCTGTCGACCTCGGTCGAGGCGCAAAGGCGTTGACCGAGGTGTTCTTCAGACGCCTCGCTCAGTCCAGAAAGTGCCTCGGTCGAGGTACTGCTACTGGATCCGAGGCTGGAAATCTTCGTTTCCTGGATCAGCTTCTCAGTCATGGCTCCTGGATCTTCTTCCAGTGCCTTCAGGCTCCGTATATCTGCATCACAAGAAGCATCTATACCTTCCTCCATTAAACTGAAGCTAATAACTCTTTCGAGTGGATCATTAATAAGGATAGAGCTCACCAATTCTCTTGATTCTTCTTCATCGTAGATGTTGAAGATATCATCAGTTAGTTGCTCCCCCTTCATGGCTGCAAGTAGTGCGAACTCCACCTCATCGCCACCAACGTTGAATTTCAACTTGGCGTTCTTGCAATCCACATTGCAACCCGAAGTTGCTAGAAATGGCCTCCCGAGAATGATAGGAACAGGATAATCTGCGGGAATGTCAAGTACGACAAAATCTATGGGTAGATAGAAGTTACCTAACTTGACCGGAACGTCTTCCAAAATGCCCACGGGATGGGTGATGGAGCGATCCGCCATGTAAAGTCGAATCTTGACCGGTTTGGGCTCTCCAAGACCGATCTTAATGCATAGCTCCAGCGGAATGATGCTCACGCTGGCTCCTAGATCACATAGGGCTTCACAAGTGACATCCCCAACTTGAATGGGAATGCAAAATGAGCCGGGATCTCTCAACTTAGGTGGCATCTTCTCCTTCATGATCTTTATAAGCTCCGAAGACTTAGATGTCATCCTAACTTCACCAACATCCTCCAGCTTCCTCTTCCTTGATAGGATCTCTTTTAAGAACTTCCCGTAGGCGGGCATACCTAAAATAGCATCAAGGAAAGGGATATTAATATGGAGCTTATTCATCAAGTCAAGGAACTTACCAAAGTGCTTGTCAAGATGTGCTCTGGCTCTGGACTGGGGAAATGGAAGTGGTGGTTTATATGCAGGAGGTGGAACATAGGCTTCAGTTGTTCCTCCTGCTTTCTGTTGCACCGCCTCGGTTGGCATCTCGGTCGAGGTGTTCTTCGACTGGATCTGGACCGAGGTGGTCTGCGTCGAGCGAGGTACTGGATCTGTGGTTTTGAGTCCACTCCTCGTCGTGATGGCCATGCACTGGCCCTTAGGGTTAGTTTCCGTCTTTGCTGGAAGCTTCCCTGGATCTCTTGGCGCTTCATTCGCCCTATTAGCAAGTTGTTGTTCGAAGGACTTTTGGGCCCTCGAAAATGAAGTCATAGAATTCTCCATAGCACTAAGCTTGATCAAGATTGCCTCCAGGACTGCGTCCTTCTTTTCCGGCTGAGACGAACTTGATCCTTGCCCTTGGCTCTTCAATGGAGTAGAAGAAGAAGAAGGAGGAGAGAGGAAAGGGTTAGAGGAATCATTAGAGTTGGAGTTTGAATAATTGTTACCGTTGTTTTGGTTATTATTCGCTCTCCAATTGTTGCTGTTGGATCCTCTATTGTTGTTGTAATTGTTGTTTCGGGGTCCGTTGTTGTTGTTACGGTACCCGTTCTTGTTGTAGTTGTTGTTGTTCCTTTGCCCTTGCTCTTCCTGCTTAGTTTGAGCCATCAATAGCTCCTTCAATTGCTTCACGTCGTTCTTCAAGGACGTGAATTGGTTGTTGTTGGTTTGAGTCTCTTGAAAGTTGACTCTTTTAACTCCACCTTCAGCTCCTTGGTGGGTATACTTCTCCATATGTAAGGCTTGCTTCTCAATGAAATCCCAAGCCTCGTCAACCGCCATATCCATGAATGTACCGGCGGAGAGTAGTTGGAGATTAAACTGGGTGTTTCCGTCTAGCCCTTTGAAGTAGATCTCCAACAACTCGATCTTTGGAATCCCATGATGTGGGCAATCCAAAAGGATATCCTTGAACCGCTCCCATGATTTGGACAAACTCTCCTTGTCCTTCATGATGAAAGCATTGATCTTCCCTCTCATTTCAGCAGTCTTTGAGGGGGGAAAGAATTTGGTCAAGAATTCCGTAGTCATCTCTTCCCATGTGCTGATCTTTCCTGCAGGAAGAGATTGATACCAAGTAAGAGCTCTATCTTTAAGAGAAAAGTAGAAAGGTCTTAGCTTGTAGTTGTTATTTTCAATTCTGGGAGGTCGCAAGGTCTCCATCAAGATCTCGTAGTTTTGAAGATGTTGATGCGGCGACTCCTTCTCTAGCCCTCCGAATTGACATTGGCGAATCATCGCTAGAACTTGTGGTCGAAGTTCGTAGTCATGGTCCGCTGGATCTCCTAGGTTCACTCCTGGACGCCTCAGCTGTTGATTAGGGTCCATCCTTTGACCTAGGGTTTGTGGAATTCCTGCAAGAAGAACATCTCGGACTGGCATCCGAAGTGGATGCACATCGGCCGGGGCGTCAGGAACTGGGACTTGCCTCGGTCGAGGATCAATTACTGGATCCTGCATCGGTCGAGGTTGAATCTGGTTCCGAATTGCTGCAATCTCAGCTTCGATTGCTGCATTCCTGGCCTGATTCTCTTCTTTTTCCTGCCTTAGTTCTTCTTTACTGAGACGTAGCTGCTCCTGCGTCTCTCTCAATTGGGCCAAAAGATCGTGATCGTCTTGTTGGGCCATCTTCGCTTCTCTTAAGCGTCGTTTGTATGTCTTTTCCGGTTCGGGATCGTAAGGAACGATTTCCTTTCCAGTGCGGGTTCTTCGCATATACCTAAGAAAGAACCTGCAAAGGTCACTCAAGTAGAGTGGTAAGACAACACGGGGCAAATGCCCCAAGAGCAAACCGTACCGGCTCGGTCTAGACCAAGTCCCCGGCAACGGCGCCAAAAACTTGTTCGCTCCAAACGGTGTGTGCAAGCTTTAAATTTATAACCCTAGACTTAAGCTTAAAACAAGGATGCGAACCCGCAGTGTACGGGTCAATCGTAGTAAAAGCAAGAAAATTCCAGGGGTCGATCACAAGGACTTAGTGAAACAAAGTCCAATACGGTATGCTAGTGTTGATGCTACCCACAAGAGCAAGTATACAATCAAAGATGAATAAGATGTCAAATAAGCAAACATGCAATTCTAGGGATTAAAGCATCTAGTTGTGGTTCCAACTCAAGATCTATAGATAAGTGGACAAAGCTGAGATTTTTGCATGGGGAAGGTGTTTCTAAAGTGGAGTAGATCACCGGGTAAGTCTCACTACACACTAATCCCAAACCGTAACTCCTATTACCGGGTAAGTCTCAAGGAATTAAGATAAAGAACTATTGCCTCAAACTAACACACCATCTAAGGGAATAGAATCAACCTTTACCGGGTAAGTCTCAGGCTAACTCACAAAGATGGGATGGAAGCACACTCAAACCCCAATAAAGGACAAGCCTTTATTACCTACACTTATGATCGTTAGTATACAAACTAAGGAATTACCGGGTAAGTCTCATCCTAAGCTTGCATTGAACCAGGAAGGTGTAATAAGAATAGGATTTGGCAAACTCTAACACATTAACTCTCAGTTAAGGATCGGATAAGCCACCTCGGTCAGCCAGTTTCCACCCCGGCCGAGATGTTCATCGACTGAACGAGATGCTTAGGGTTAAGGTTAAAGACTCGAACTTTCAGGGTCCTACTGTGATTAAGATCATTCTATCATTGTTTTTCCCACAACCTTCAGCCAATCACCCTAGAATCACACAAGGAAATTAGCCACTCATCATCATAATGAAAGTATTAAATATATGGGAAGAAGGTGAATATTTGAACAAAGAAGAATTTAATGAAAACACTTCAATAACTGAATCAAATATCACACAAAATCGTTCCTTGGATAATAATCCAACAAGACAAGACAACAAGGAAAAGAATTGAAGACAATCTTACAAAACCCTCCAAAAAGCTATAAAGCTATAGTCTTCAATCTTCCTTCAACCTTCAAAAAGGTTCTTCGATTCTCCCAAATTGGAGTAGGATGCGGCTGCTGCGCTGATAGCGGGTGTGCTGCGTCGTATGCGGGATGTTCTAACTGTAAGCGGATGTTGGATTTGTGGAAAATCCAACCCTTTTTATAGAAAAAAATAACCCTCTCAAAGATAAGAAATCTTAAGAAGATATTATCCCATAAATATAGGTAAAATATATGATTCTGCATATCTCCTTCCTTCTAGAAGCTCAGCCCAAAAATATAGGATCACTTTCCAATTTTAAAAGATCTCAGCCAAGAATAAAATATTCTCGCCGCGTCCTAGGTGTTCGCCTCGGTCGAGTCGGCGTCTCTAGATCGCCTCGGTCGAGATGAATCTCTGGGCAACCGAGGTGATCATAACTGAGTGTAGAATCTCTCAAAACTGGTCCAAAGTAAATCTTTAATCCATGGCTATGCTTCCTGAAGGATTCCTTTTTGCTCCTCAATGTAGCTCCAAATGACTCTTGACTCCTTTTGCTCCTTTTCGATGCAAAACGTACCATATTACCTGCAATTACAACGAAACTAGGTGTAGACCTCGATTCTCGCAAAGGTAGATGAAATGGTAGTAAAATCACATAATGTACATACAAACATGCAGATTATGAAAGATAAAACGTCCAAACAAACCCCAAAATATAGACTATAATTCATGCTATCAAAATACCCCATACTTAGTCCTTGCTTGTCCCTAAGCAAGTTCCTCATATAGAAATCAAGATAGAATGGATTATAAGTCATAAAAATCAATGAAAAGTCCTTCAAAAATATTTTTATGGTGTGCAACTATCATAGATCACTCTAAGAGAGTACTTCCTGGAAATTAAAAACGCAATGTGATCAAAACATTTTATAAATATAGGAAAGTTGTTCATCTTTGCATAAAATCATAGAATGCATAATAAATCATAATTATCAAAATTAATCATGTATAATCCGATTTAAACCGCTAAGTCAATCAACAAGCTCAAGGTCTCAAGGGCTTCCCAAAAGAAAGGTCAAGAAACGTGTAGGGTAGGGATGTATGTAAGGTAATGTGGTGCTAGAATCCGGGAAAAGGATGAACTTCACTTCCACTTTGACTTGCAACATCTTCCACCAATAAGCTTTGCTTATTTCACACTTTTTTCTCTTTTACTTTACTTTTTGGGATGCATGGACAGAGGTGCACAATAACCGAAGCCTAGGAAATCCGCAATCATCAATTTCTTGAGATGCGTCAAACCCTTGATGCACATACCATGACCCGTTAGGAATATCGCTCAATCCGACTTTGGCAAGACACAAACACCCGGCTATGTGAATGGTGCCGAGTTACTCATCTTCATGATTGACTTCCCCAAACCTATTATTGCTTTCTAACACTTTCACTTTCAGCCACTTCTCAACTTTTGACTTGCTTTCACCACGTCGCTTGCTTCCAAATTCCCGGATAGGTAAAGGGAGGCAATATGTATATGAGGGGCTAAGCATGATCAAGAAGAAGAAGAAGAAGAAGAATGAATTGCCTTGGTCTTTCCAAGAAGAACGTGAGAGAACTTATGCTGCGGTGTCAACCTTCAAATTCAACATAATTTGGATAAAAATAAAGTATTAAACATGCCAATAATTTCAAACAAAGCATTTAGCAACTTAAACATATCATAAAACATTTCAAACATATAAAGAATTTAAATCCAGTCGGTAAACAAAATCTTCACTGAGATCATATCCAGATAAGTAACACAAAAATCGTTTTCGAAAATTTTCTGTTACGCCCACCTCGGTCGAGGTGTTCTTGGTTCAACCGAGGTGAAACACCTCGTTTTGCCAGAACTGTCCCGGTCGAGGTCAAAAATTTTTTTAAAACCATTTTTTTTTTTTCGGTTTCGACGTTTTTCTCAATCAAATAACCTGTAAGTATGCATGCAATCTCAGATAAACATATAAATGCAGATAAAGCATGAATATGAAAATATCCGATACATCGGCGCCAAAAACTTGTTCGCTCCAAACGGTGTGTGCAAGCTTTAAATTTATAACCCTAGACTTAAGCTTAAAACAAGGATGCGAACCCGCAGTGTACGGGTCAATCGTAGTAAAAGCAAGAAAATTCCAGGGGTCGATCACAAGGACTTAGTGAAACAAAGTCCAATACGGTATGCTAGTGTTGATGCTACCCACAAGAGCAAGTATACAATCAAAGATGAATAAGATGTCAAATAAGCAAACATGCAATTCTAGGGATTAAAGCATCTAGTTGTGGTTCCAACTCAAGATCTATAGATAAGTGGACAAAGCTGAGATTTTTGCATGGGGAAGGTGTTTCTAAAGTGGAGTAGATCACCGGGTAAGTCTCACTACACACTAATCCCAAACCGTAACTCCTATTACCGGGTAAGTCTCAAGGAATTAAGATAAAGAACTATTGCCTCAAACTAACACACCATCTAAGGGAATAGAATCAACCTTTACCGGGTAAGTCTCAGGCTAACTCACAAAGATGGGATGGAAGCACACTCAAACCCCAATAAAGGACAAGCCTTTATTACCTACACTTATGATCGTTAGTATACAAACTAAGGAATTACCGGGTAAGTCTCATCCTAAGCTTGCTTTGAACCAGAAGGGTATAATAAGAATAGGATTTGGCAAACTCTAACACATTAACTCTCAGTTAAGGATCGGATAAGCCACCTCGGTCAGCCAGTTTCCACCCCGGCCGAGATGTTCATCGACTGAACGAGATGCTTAGGGTTAAGGTTAAAGACTCGAACTTTCAGGGTCCTACTGTGATTAAGATCATTCTATCATTGTTTTTCCCACAACCTTCAGCCAATCACCCTAGAATCACACAAGGAAATTAGCCACTCATCATCATAATGAAAGTATTAAATATATGGGAAGAAGGTGAATATTTGAACAAAGAAGAATTTAATGAAAACACTTCAATAACTGAATCAAATATCACACAAAATCGTTCCTTGGATAATAATCCAACAAGACAAGACAACAAGGAAAAGAATTGAAGACAATCTTACAAAACCCTCCAAAAAGCTATAAAGCTATAGTCTTCAATCTTCCTTCAACCTTCAAAAAGGTTCTTCGAATCTCCCAAATTGGAGTAGGATGCGGCTGCTGCGTCGTATGCGGGATGTTCTAACTGTAAGCGGATGTTGGATTTGTGGAAAATCCAACCCTTTTTATAGGAAAAATAACCCTCCAAAGATAAGAAATCTTAAGAAGATATTATCCCATAAATATAGGTAAAATATATGATTCTGCATATCTCCTTCCTTCTAGAAGCTCAGCCCAAAAATATAGGATCACTTTCCAATTTTAAAAGATCTCAGCCAAGAATAAAATATTCTCGCCGCGTCCTAGGTGTTCGCCTCGGTCGAGTCGGTGTCTCTAGATCGCCTCGGTCGAGATGAATCTCTAGGCAACCGAGGTGATCATAACTGAGTGTAGAATCTCTCAAAACTGGTCCAAAGTAAATCTTTAATCCATGGCTATGCTTCCTGAAGGATTCCTTTTTGCTCCTCAATGTAGCTCCAAATGACTCTTGACTCCTTTTGCTCCTTTTCGATGCAAAACGTACCATATTACCTGCAATTACAACGAAACTAGGTGTAGACCTCGATTCTCGCAAGGGTAGATGAAATGGTAGTAAAATCACATAATGTACATACAAACATGCAGATTATGAAAGATAAAACGTCTAAACAAACCCCAAAATATAGACTATAATTCATGCTATCAATGGCAGCGATTTAGAAGATGGGAGGAATATAATGGAATCACAGTAGAGATATAGGAAATAATAGGAAATATAGGGGGTTGTGTGTTTGGTATATGATGAAAAGGGAGATAGTGTTCATGAAACACAACATCTCATGAGATAATGACATCCTTAGTATGTAGAGTAAGAACTTTATATCCTTTTGTGCCATAAGGATATCCAAGAAAGACACAAGTTTTGGCTCATGGGTTTAGCTTGCCTTTGTGATGAGCTTTAGGAGTGTGGACAAAGCATAGACATCCAAATACCCGTAGGTGATCATATGTTGGTTTCTTGTGAAAAATGGTCTCAAAAGGTGTTTTGTGGTTAAGTATAGGGGCAAGTCTCCTGTTGATAAGATAAGTGGCAGCCAAAATTCATTCTCCCCAATATGATGATGGGAGTTTTGATTGAAAGTAGAGAGATCTAGCTACTTCTAGTAGGTATCTATGCTTGCGTTCCGCGACACCGTTTTGCTGTGGAGTGTGTATGCATGTGGTTTGGTGAATAATACCCTCCATGGAAAAGAAGAGTAATGCTTCCTTGCTTATAAACTCAAGGGCATTGTCTGATCTAATGTGTTTGATGGTGGTCTTGAATTGGTTTTTGATCATGGTGACAAAGGACTTTAAAATGGATAGAAAATTGGTTTTGTTGGCCATGAGATAGGTCCATGTGCAACGTGCATGATCATCTATAATGGTCAAGAAGTAGGAAAAACCATTATAGGTATGGAGTTTATAAGGACCCCACGTGTCAATATGAACAAGGTCAGATATATGAAGGGATCTAGTTGTAGAATGAGGAAAAGAATGTCTATGTTGGCAGGCTTGAGGGCATATGGTACAAATGGAATGCTTCTTGGACACATTAATATCATCATAGACAAGATGTATTTGATCAAAAGGCAAGTGACTTAATCGGCAATGCCACAATTCAACAGAAAGTTTGCTATGTTTATCACATGAAGCAAGAACATTATTGCTTGTATTATTACAAAATTGTGAAGTAAAATATGAACCAATGGAAGGACTCTTATCAATAACATATAGCCTTTTAAACGCTCGACCAATTACCATTGGATTCTTCATCAAAGGGTCTTGAAGCATACAAGCATATGGAGTAAACAACACATGAGATAATAAGTCATTGGACAATCTATGAATGGAGATAAGGTTTGATTAAAAATCTGGTACGTGAAGAACGTTAGACAAGGTAATATTGTCATTAAGAGAAATAGTACCCTGGTGAGCAACATGAACTCGCTTGCCATTTGGCATGGTAATGAAGGAGGTCTGGGCAACATGAGTGTATGAGGTGAAGAGGCCAATATTTGGTGTTATATGGTCGGTGGCTCCACTATCCAAGATCCATTTTGAGTTGAGATTAAAAGATATGAAACATGAATGCTTACCCGTAAGAAGAGTCGTTTTATCACTTAAAGAAAAAGAATCTTGATCTTCTTTCTTGCTTAATAGAGCAAGAATGTTGAACATCTGCCCAAGTGTGAAGGAGTTGTGGATGGAAGGAGTTGCCAACTTATGACCAGGTGAATAGCCGACTACTTTCCAACATTTGTTGGTTTCATGACCAACGATCTTGTAGTGACTACACCATGGAAGACCTAGAACCGGTGAAGTTGGATAACCAACTATTTTCTAACAACGATCTGCATAATGACCTTTCACCTTGCATTGGTCACAATAGGGACAATTAGAGTTGGATCCAGTCTTGGAAGCAACAACAAAATGTCCTCGAGGAGCTTGCTTGTAGGAATTCGATCGATGTTGAGAATATAAGGCCGAAACACTTTCATCCAATACAGAGTATGAGAGATGGTTCTTTGATTTTCTTCTTGGAGCACAAGCTTGTAAACTTCATTGAGTTTTAGACTAGGATGCATCATTAGTATGTGAGATCAAACCATGAAAACGAATCATTTAGACCAACAAGAAACTGGATAATTTGTTGGTCAGGTACGTACCACGACAAGAGTAATATCATTCGATCCACATTTATAGGCTAGATGCGTCATAGCTAGAGATTATTGTCCCAAATCTTTTTCATATTGGTGAAGTATGTGGTAATCGATTGATTACCTTGTGACATGAGATTCATATCCTTCTGGATCTGATAGAGGCTCGTGTGGTTCGATCTTCTAAAACGAATTTCCAATTCGTTCCAGATCTGAGCAGCGGTATGACAAAATAGGACAGATTCGCCAATATCCTTCTCCATGGAATGTAGAAGCCATGAAATAAGCATGCTAATGCATTGGTCTCATTTCGCTTGCATCTTGACACCGGAGGGAGGACGAGGACATGCGTCATGAACGAATCTGATAGGTGACGAAATCACTATCAATTAGGATAGTTTTTAGCGTCTTTTTAGTGTCTTAGAGTCGGTTTGTGTTACTAATATCTTGATCCAGATGAAGAAGTCCAAATGAAGCAAAAGAATATATTAGTAACACTTGGGAGTTAAAGAACATTCACAAAGACATGTTTCTGGTGCCACACCGCCCCTGCGGTGGCATTGCACTCCGGAACGCAACTTGCGCCTTTTCCAGCGCCCGGAACAAGCATGTCACCGCCCCTGCGGTGACTCACCCTGAAGAAGCAAAGTCGGCACCCCTGTGCCTCTGCCTGCGGACCAGCCTGCGGACCTGTGAAGCCGAAGAGCCAATGTCAACACCCCTGCGGTGACATTGGGCCGCCTCTGCGGCTCAACATTGGAAACGACACGAAGATGAAGAGTCAAACGTTCAAGGAGCATTAAAGACCCGCCCCTACGGGATTGACAGGCCGCCCCAACGACCAAGAAGAAGATCGAGCATTTTGGCCTAAACCGCCCCTACGGCCCTAAAGCCCGCCCCCGCGGTTTAGCGCCAGAAGACTTTACTCCGGCCCTAAAGCCCACCTTTATGGCATTAAAGGTGGCTGCTTAGGACGGTCATTTTACTCTCATTTATTGTATTTTGTATTATAAATAGAGTCTTGACTGATTGCTAGAATCACCCATCATTTTCACACAAAAGCTCTATTCTCCTTATTTCTAAGTTGTAATGAGTTTCTAAGTTTCCTTGCTACATTGAGATGTTTTGAAGTTGCATTGATGTTTTGTTGTAAGTCTTTATTAATATAAGTTTATTCAGTCAATTATATTCCTTGTGCTTTAACTCATGTTTGCATGTTTCTTACCTCTTAGATTGATGACCTTAAGTGTCTAATTGCATGCAAAGTACTGGGATTAATTGATTCCGGGTTCGGGTCCTTAATCTAGTAGTAACCCTTTAGGTAAAAGCTGGTTGTAATTACTTAAAAGAAAATGAATATAACTATAAAGAAAAGTTTAACGGTGTTTATTCATTTCTTTATATCTCTTTGTCTTTGTTGGAAAGCTAACTTGTGCTTTGATCTTGTAGGTTTACGGATCATTAATCTTGTTAAGTTGTGTTGATGCCGGTTGGCTCAACACATACCTAAGATCAAGACGAGAGCACTGATGAATAACTCATAAAAAGAACCAACCAAGTAGTGTGCATGCTAAGATTTAACCTAGTGTAGTTTTTCATTCTATTTCACCATCTTTGCTTATTCTTATATGTTTTTGTCTTTCTTCGTTACAATCCAACCCCCCCCCAATTTGGTTACGTATCGATAATTGAATCTAATCAATACTTGACAAGACTCTCTTGGGATCGACCCTTACTTACACTATACAAAACGGATAGTGTAACGTTAGGTAATTAACTTTGACTTAAGCTAAAAGACAACGACCATAGGTGAAGCATCAAAATGATGGAGTTACATCTATTGAAGAAGAGCATCATCACTGGAAGGATCATCATCATCACTGTGTTGCAAAGTAGGCATGGTTGAGATTCAAGATATGAAGAATTCCTTTGATACCATGTTATAGTTTGGAGAGAAGAAAGAGAGAGAAATCGTAGGCTATATATATGAGTATTGATTGAATGATAGATTGTATTATTGTATGTGTGTTACATTATGTTTTATACACATGATTCAGTTACTTATAACCGAATATGTTACACTCTCATGTCCAACAAACATATATCATTATTTTAAAACATATATCACCGAATTGAAGTTGGATAGTATTGATATACTTGTTATTATAATTTTTTTTTATAACATATATTATATCCAAAGGTTTTTCAATTATTTGATGATTTTTTTTTTAATTTTATAAATTTTTGGAGTATACCACTTCACCGTTCATAAATTAACTTTTACATAGAATAAAAAAAATATTCAAGAAGTAATCTAAATATTTAAGATAACATTCGTATTCGTCATAACTAGTGAAAACTAATTATCTTTTGTCTTTCTTAAAATGTTATCTTCATTATAAAATATTATAAAGCTCAAGAATATCATTAAAAACTAAAATAATCTTTATAAAAACAAAAATAAGGTCACCGTCAGAAATTTTCCTTAATTATTTTATTAAAACGACCTTTCAATCATTAGGTTGATAATATATTTTTGTTGTATGTTAATTATAAATAAAACTGTATAATCTAAACAAAAAATTAAATTTTGATTTAAATCTTCCATACTATACAATTATATTAAAAACATAGAACTAAAAAAATCTGATTGTTGATATTAGTAATGATTGACTTATTAAAAAGGGCGGGAAAATTCTCACACTTCATAATTTGGTTAATTAAAAGTTTAACAAGAAAGAGATTAGACAATTAGACATGAATTCAAAATAAAAAAGGTTGTAATCAAAATTCAAAAAAGTATATTAAAATGATTGCAATTGTGTCAAAAAGTAGTTTTAGTGGAGAACAAATCTTAATAATCAATGCATGCAAATATGCAATTTTAAATCCTTGTTAATTAGCCAATGCTTAACTCGGACCCACCCGGTTTACGACTTTAAGTGGCCATTCAACATTATTAATAATATCATTATTTATTATGATATTTAACATGAATAAATATCCATATTTATTTGTGTTTTATTATTTTTTAAATAAATTATTCTGATACATGTTCACAAATCACAATTCATACTCTTATTTAACAACGAGTCATCACCTACCAATAAAGTTTCCACAAAACCCGGTTCACGGTTCAGCCATAGGTTTACGATTTTATTGGATTGCGGTCCACTCCAATGGGAGGTATACTTATCTAGGCAGCTCGATATTGGATGATGATGGCACGATGCCTATTTACATGCTTGCCACGCCGTACAACAACTTCATTATTCATACTTGTAAAATAGCTTACGAGCTACATATAAATCTTAAGCTATCCATGCACGTCACTTAAGGAAAAAAAAATATATCCATGCACGTAATATACACTTAAGGAGAACACTCCTAACGTGTATACATGAGAACAATCGTACACCGTTGGATGATGAGTATTAAGAGTTGAAATTTAGAGTGAATATCATAATTAATAATAACTACGAATAATAATAATTAAGAATCCAACGATAACTACGAATAATCTACTCAACCAACAATAACTACGAATAATACATTAAACGATATGACACCTTCGTAACAAAACTAATAATAATTACGAATCTGTTTTCATGATTACACGATAAGTCTGTTCTTATAAAATATATACATATATATATATATATATATATATATATATATATATATATATATATATATATATATATATATATATATATATATATATATATATATAAAGTTTTTAAACAATTCATCTTCACGAACAACTTATGTATAGACTAATTAAGATTTATGTTTTGTCCATTAAGTAGTATTTATATTCATGTTTATTATCATTTTTGTTGCATCAAATTCATAATATAAAAAAAAAATTATTTTTAGTCTTCACCATAGGTAATTATGGTCAATGTCATACACCTTAAATGTCAAATAATAACAAGCATCATAGCATGATGATATCAACGTTGTACAATATGTATGAGGTAATGATTTATCTTATCATAAAGATTACATGGTATAAAAATATAGTTACACG
This sequence comes from Fagopyrum esculentum, assembly GCA_033239045.1. NCBI lineage: Eukaryota > Viridiplantae > Streptophyta > Magnoliopsida > Caryophyllales > Polygonaceae > Fagopyrum > Fagopyrum esculentum. The sequence goes on along the minus strand of BSUD01000008.1, from coordinate 124,113,795 downwards.
TGGGTCGAGATTGTTATTCGTACCACATGTTTCGTGATATTTATACCCGTGGTCCGGCTACGTCTGACGGAGCCGTAGAATTAAGTTGATTTCGTTCAAAAAAAAATATAGGAAAATGGCTACGACTACGCAACGCAAGGCTTAGTCGTACCCCCTGATACGTATAACACGAAACCGTGGTACGAATAGCAATAACCCACGTGGGTATATTAATAGTGTATATTTTAGTAAACACCATCATTATAAAGTTATACGTACATTTCTAGTCCTTATTTTTCACGATTATTATGAATTTGTTCTTTTCTCATTTCTATCATGCACTTATAACAAAGCCAAATGCATTCAAAATATTTGACTGGACGATGTTATGTGAATTTTCTGATTTTGTCAAGACAAACTATACTTACCCTGCTTTTACCATTACAAAGTCACAACATTATTCATTCTATACAGAAGCAAGAGGATGTATCAAGACAAACTCGAGTGTCGTCGAGACAAGAACGGATTCTTGAAGCTCTCTGCTTCAATGACTTTTGTCACCAACAATCTCCATTTGGCTTCGTCTTTCTTGCTTGCATTTCTGAGCTTCACCTTGAACTGCCTGATATCAGAAAAGAAAAAAAGTTGTATTTTTAAGCTGATGTGGTGATAGACAGAAAACAGAATCAGATAAGTTTAGTAATAACTAATAAGGCTTACCTGCAAAGGGGAACCCTGCAGGATTCAGGATCATTACACATACGAGAATGTAGTTCAAGGAACTGCCAGAACCTTTTACAGTGCACACATCCGCCAGGAACTCGTCGATTACAGCCTGAAAAATGACGAACTAACATTTCAATGCTTTTGCAAGCGGAATAGTTGCATGTCATCTGGCTTTCTTTCAGCATTTTGTCTCGAGGCCCAATTGTCCTGCAACCGTCTTTGCATATGTGAACTAGTGCTTCCATTGCCTCGTGGAGCTGCACGTAAACCTTCTTCTCTTCCTTATCCCGACTTTCTTGCTTTCTCTGCAAATCAAGTAAGAATATCAAGAGACCCTCCTGGAGCATACGTAACATGATCCACTAAAAACAGAAAATGAAAAGTGAATGCTATGCAATATGTAAGTCTGTGTCATAAATATGTGAGATTCTTAAGTGAGAGTAGCTGTTGCTGGCTTCCAATTACAATTTCACCAAGGCATTAAAAATGTCATCAAAATTGATAAAAGTTTGACATTATATAAAAGAAACGAGTAGTTGAACACATCACATACCGAATCTGATTCTACAGCTGATTCCAAAAGTTCCTGTTCAAGAGAAGGGTTGCTACGTCTCATTACTTTCCATCCTTCTGTAGAAGAAATAGTTTTGAAGTCCTTCACAACCATGCGGATGCATTTTAAGGAAAGTCGCGAAGCATCAAAGTTTCTAGCTAACTGAAGCACATCTATCACATTTTCAGTGTTCAGCCAACCCTGCTCCAGGAATTGTACACAGACCCTTTTCAATTGGGGAACAGAGAAGGCATGTGATAGGACCAAAAGGTGCAGAACATAGTTTGTCATATCTTCTTCATCATAACTGCATTTTAAGAATATAAATGTCAAGTAAAATCTAATGAAGAAAATGTTTAGCTTACTTGGTTCAACTTACTACCAGGAAGCAACTACATTTTGTGCCCTTACAAATTTCTGGACTTTCGTCTTGTTTAAGAAAATGTTCACCAAATGATGAGAGTAGCATGCATATATAGGTAATGCAGCTACCTGATCAGAATTATGCAGACTGAAATTACATGAACCTAATTGAATTATCTCAAACTACCCAAAGTATCTACTGTTTATATGATCTGAATGATTTCTACCAGAAACTCAATCAAATAAGGAGAATGATGGCCTTAATGGGCCAGGAACAGGATCAAATAACACCCATCATCAGTATTCATACTAGCATGCCATTATATAACTAATATGTAATATTAAGTTACGTTCAAAATAAGGAAAAGGGGTAAATAAGTATAGAAAAGGATGTACAAAATGTAAAGAGTTTGAAAGTAGGCTAAATAAAGGGTGATTTTGTCTAATTTACTCAGATTTATTTACTACAAAATACAAATTGTGATAATGGTATTTTTTATCTTTAGCAAAACAAGTTTATAGGGTGCACAGAAGTGACACATCAGAACAGAAAGTTCTAAACACACCATGAAGAATACAAGAAACGGATGAATGCATAAACAGCCGCACGAGGCACCCCGAGAAGCTTCAGATGTAATTTTCCATTCTTAGGTTTGGATTGCTGAAGTAGCCGTCCGAGCACAGCTGATGCATGCCTCTGCACACAGACAGACGTGATCAGGCTTATAAATAAATCTCACTTGCAAACCAGTATAGAGAAACAACTTAAAAGATTTTTATTTTGCCATACAATAGTAATTTGCATTTTCTAAATAAGTAGGAGTTTAGAGAAGTCACCAGAAAGCTAGAGTGGGCAGGAATTTTTGTATTATTCTCTGTGATAATATAAACATCAGCACCATATCCTTCTTTGAAGAACTTGTCCCATGTATCCCTTGTTTCTCTAGCGATGATAGCGTTGTTACTTGGTTTCTTTTGATATCTTTTGTTCAAATATGCAGTATAATAGGGTAAAGGAGGAGGTTCAGGGATGCAACTCTGATGGGATAATGATGGATTAGTGTATGTGAGCGCAGGTGAAGTATTAGCCAATGTTTCATCCTTTACATGTATCTTAGCATTTCCAGAAGGAGTAACATCAGCATCAGCTGGCCACAAACATATGTATTCAGGTGAAGTCATAAATTATAGCTGTCAATAAAAAAGGAAAATTAACAAAAATGAGATTGATAGGGCACAAATCATGAAAACACACAAGATCATGATCTCACAGGCACGGCATACAACTTATAGAAAAACAAATGGAAAAATACATGGTCATATCATCCATTGAGCATCAGATGAGTCTCAATGGTAAAACGGGCCAACAGGCTAAAGCTTTCACAAAAGATAGATTTCTCGATACTCAAACTAGTATAGCCTAACCTTGTCAATTGTCATAGTCTTACTTTCAGTGACCTAACAAACTCTCATCACTATTATCACCCAAGCATTCTCCTATAGCACAACATAACTTGCATACCAACACATGACCCTTCTTCTAGATTATTTTAGTTTAATTCCCTTATGTGATTTGCTAGCACAGTTTGTATTGTAACAGAAATATTAGAAAGTGAAAGTCGAACCACCTATAAACCACATATGAAGAAATAATTATATCAGTCATTTTACTGTTATTAAGGGTTGCATCAAACAAATACGCATTTTAATGAAATAAAAAATTAGAGGATAATAAAATCTAGCCCAACACATGAAAATACAATCAGATCGGTTTCAAGGGATCAAAGTCATCTAGCTCAAGTAAAGTTCACACAAATGCTTGGCTATTTAAGTAACACAAAAAAACAGCATCCACTAGCCTCTAATATGAAGTCGTAAACAAACTTTTTATCTCACACATAAATATATATCACTTCATTTGCATAAATGGTAAAATGTCAGTCTTGTCTTTCAGATCATTTTAATATTATATTTAACCTGAATTCATCAATATAGCATTATAGCCAATTATCCACCTTACAACAATCACTATTCAGAATTATTTTTCAGAGTACTATCTTCAAGCAAGATATGGAAAAAGGTAGAATGGCCAGAACATTTCAGCGATCACGTGTACCTAGATTGACACTAGTTAAGCTACTCGTTACACACTTACACCATTGCAATGGTTAATACTCGTGAAAAAGAAAAAGGAAGTGTAAGCTCTGAAATAACAAACAGCATAAAAGAGAAATAACGTATTCCAATCGCATACATAATGAATTTTCAGAAAAAAACACATGATCGCAATAGCCATCGAGAAGATTTTTTCTCCATAAACAATATATACCAAATCATAGTGAATCAATTCAAAATCGGAAATTCAGAATATGAAATACAAGACTACCATATTGGGAGTCAACATGTCGGCTCTAATGTATTAATATTGAACAAGCACATGGTAATAGCTACATGATCACTGAATGAAAAACTATTACATTAATATTGAACAAGCACATGGTAATAGCTACATGAGCACTGAATGAAAAACTATATTGAGATGTGTAATGAGTACAGTATAATAACACAAGAAACCAGCATGCTCTGTTGTGAAGCCCTTAAGAAAATTTTATGTCACGCATAAAAGGGCCACACGCCTATATGGCTATACTCTCGTCCTCGTGTGCATAAAACTACACTCTCAGCTTTTAGTTTGCAAATGAATTCAATAGAGGGGCTTGTAATTGCAAGGATCCTAATCACTTTTAAGGGGGAATTGTAACTTTTGATGGTTTCGATCAGTATTATACTTAAAGCTTGAATTCATCGATATTGAAGGCATATATGCGATCATGAACAATAAACAGAACCTATTAGTGATCACATCGATCGATAGATTCACACTGGTTAGATACTCGTTAGCCCACTTCAATAAAAAAACAACGCATTTCAAACTTCAATCAAAATTGACCCCAAGAAGTAACAAGAAGAACAATTCCCCAATAAACAATACATATTGGCAAATCGATGACGAATGTAATCGAATCAAAATCGGTAAATCAGGAGCCGAAATTGAAGAATACTGTACCTGGGTATGAACAAATCGGCTCTGATTCACGTAAGCAGGCGCAAGATTGAAAGGAGGAAACTGGAACAAATCGTTGAACTTCGGATAGGTGGGTGAGGTTTGTTTGGTTGATGAAAACAGAAAATATAAATTGAAAAAGAAGGCAATTTGTGCATGGGAATTGACGATGGAGTGAAGTGTGTCTGTTTATGCCGTCCCAATCTGAAAATTCTAGGTTTCATTTGGAGGGCTGAGTGGGTGGCCATGCTTTGAAGCTTGTCTTCTCTTGTCAGCGAGCGAATGCAAACCCAGAAACAGACAAGCAGAGAAGGTTGGCTCACCGTCCATTCGTTATTCGCAAGTGTGCATAGATACGTAATCATCCTTAATTTGTTCCTGATTATTTTTATTATTATGTAGAGCCTTTTGAATTTTATTATTAATTTTTTTTGTTAATTATTATTTTATAATGAAAACAGGTTAAGTTGTACTATTTTCGAGAGTAATTTCGGTCGAAACTTTTTTATGGATGAATTCGATTCACGATTATACTACATTTAATCATGTATTCTTGTGCAGAGAAGTTGTTTGTAGTTCGGTAATACTTTCACGATCAGTAGTGATTCCACACTCACTGCACAACGAACATTAAAAGACGAACTTATCGTGCGAATAGATCAAAATCCAAACTATACGCGACTATCCTAATGGTAGAGTTTCATGGTTGAATTAGAGTTATTATACAATAACTTAACCTTATTGCAAGAAGAGCAAGACGATAATAATTTACATGTAAATTATCAATTATTTTAACAAATAGCATTACCTTTTAATTCGACCATTTTCACTGAAAAACCACGACTTTCGTCCTCTTCAAATTATCGAGTTCGACACTAGAAACCATGCTCCATCAACAACAACCTTGCGAGTGGATTATTTAAGCAATTTAAGACCAATACAAACTTTCTAATGTTTATGTAGTACTAAGGAAATACCAATAGTTATCTGATTAAAGTTTTATAAATTTATTAAAATTTTTAAATTTTCTGAAATATTGAGAATAATAAAAAAAAATTTCTTTGAAAGTTAGTTAAGAATTGGATAAGAACAAAAATTTGATTTTCTAAAAACTTTTTGAAAGTGGGAGTGATTTTCTATAACATTTGGAATTAAAATTTAGAAATAAATAATCATCCAAATTCAAGATTTAGGATTATTTTTTCTTTAATAATTTTTATAACATCAACTTAAATGACAACGAATTTTAACCTTTCGTTTACTAATTCAAATACTTTTAATTGTTGCATCTAAAGAAAGGATTTTTGTATGACGTTATATAAAAAAAAGGGTCAATTAGATAACTATGTCTTTTTTAGATTTACGTTTTGTAAATAGGCTTTTTATATTTTTCGTTAATAAAGTGTACCCACTTTATTTTTAGAGAAAGTTATCTAAACAGTACCCCATCTTTCGGCCTGACTAAACTTTAGTACCCCATCCTTTTAACTATCAGAACGGTATCCCATCTACTGACTCCAACTGAAGATTAGTGTATACGGCACTGTTCACACGTTAAATCTGAAGAACAGCGTTAATTCTCAAGGGCAAAATTGTCCACTCCAAAATAAACCCTAATTTCTCTCTTCTTTCTCCTTTCTCTCCATTCTCTCTCAGATCCGTGTTCTTCCACCATGAAATTCACATCTAGAACATCATTTCTCCCCATTCTCTCTCAAATCTCTGAGCAGCAGCAGTGTGGTGGTATGAAATTCCATGAAATTTCATTCGGTCTTGATGGATAGCAAATCAATAATACTCAGCGATTTCCAAAAACAAAAAGAGAGGAAAGAAACCTTGTCACGAGTATAGCTTTGGAAATGAAGCTCCTGATCCTGTTGTTTCTCCCTACCATGGCGGCTACCAAGAGCGATTATACAGATTGTAGCAATAGCAAACCCAAAAGTGCAAAGAGCTCCAATTCCAGTCATTCCTTTCTTCCATATGTTTAATCCTCCCTCTTTCTCATCAGCGCCTTCCAATTTCTCATTACAACCATCAAATTTAACCTCTTTCTCCTCTATTTGAGGAACGCCCAATTCAATTTTCGGTGAGTCCAATTTCATATCGGCAAATTGATTGTCCCTCGATTTCAAGGGGACGCTAGGGTTTTCAAGGGAAACCACCTCCTTATCGATCCAATCATTTGACGGAGAAGGTTCGGGTGATTCAGGAAGTGGACAATCAAACTCAACAGGATTTGGGGAAATTTAAACCCTAATTGGATCCATATTCACCTTTTTCAAAGGATCGACGAAGTAATTCATGTCGATGATAGCGTTAGGATCTCTTGAGATCAATCCTTTTTCATTCCCGCCTAGGTGCTACTTTGTGAACCCGTCATCAGATAGATACTCCCAGTCCTCTTCAGAATCCATAGCATCTGCGAAATTGAAGTACAAACAGAAACAAAGACAGAAACCGTAAGTTTGTTTCTTACTCTCTGAACATTAGAAGATAAAACAAGCAAAAAAAAAAGCAAAGAGATCGGCGTGTACTACAGAGGTCGATTATTTTCCCCAATTAGCAGTGAAGTTATGCTAGAACCTCCATGGTTGTCGTGATGCTTATTCACCTTGGCAGTGAGATGTTCTGAATGTGAATTTCATGGTGGAAGAACACAAAGATTTGAGAAAGAAATGGGAGAAAGGAGAGAAATTAGGGTTTATTTTGGAGTGGACAATTTTGCCCTTGAGAATTAACGCCGTACGTTTGTTGAGTTTAACGGATGAACAGTACCGTGTATACTAATCTTCGGTCGGGGTAAGTAGATGAGATACCGTTCTGATAGTTAAAAGGATGGGGTACTAAAGTTTAGTCAGCCCAAAAGATGGGGTACTGTTTAGACAATTTTCTCTTATTTTTATATTGTGAAACTCTGATTCTTCCCTTCTCCTTCTTCTTTGGTGTTCACCTCTTCCTCCCTATGTCATCCTTCATTCCACCCTCGCCTCCCCTCTTTGCTTCACTTTCTACCTCCCTCCGTCAATGGCTCGAACTCGCCTACTTGTTGCCCTCGTCGCAACCACCGGCAAGATCACCGCCACCTTCTACCGACCTCTCTACTCTCTCGCCCACATCTGTCACCCCCTGCAACCACCCTGTCTCATCATCCCTCACCCCTTCGAAAGTTGACTCGCCGTGCTCAGATCTAGATCTAGATCTGAATCTACGTCTTAGTATCCTCTGCGCAAGAGCATCGAACACAACCATCTCCCTTCCTTCTATTGCGCTTCAAATCCGAAAATTTTAGAGAAAATGGTGAAGTTGATCAAGTTGGGTTTGAAAATCTTCAACGGTTTGATTGCAGTTGGACTCTTCTTGTTCAGTCTTTGGATCTGACCTTGCCAAAACAAGAAAAAGAAGATGATGGTGGAGAAGGAAATAATGAAGATGAAGTGATTGAGGAAGCAGATGAAGAAGAAGAAGACCCAGAGGAAGACCCTGATGAAGATCCTGATGAAGACCCAGAGGAAAACTCGATACTACAGGTTGCAAGAAAGAAGAAGATGGTCCTGCTAGGAGTGTGTCGGAGTGAAGAGGGTGGAACTTGACGGATATGAAGCTCTTGTGTGACTCCCGCCTGGATTGTGGTTGCGTAGAAGGCACAAAGGCAGACCGCTATGATAGGTTGCAAGAAAGGATTGACTGAGGAATACCGGAAGAATGTAGATAGGTGAGTAGAGACGAGTATCTTACCCGAATTCAGTCTCTCTTGGCCAAGGAGTAGGAGGCGGATCGCGAGGCGATGTTCTTGACGTGTTCGAGTATGATGTTGGGAGACGGCTGGAACGAACATAGTTGCTTCTCACATACAGGATAGGAGGTAGGAGTCAACAACGGTTAGGGTCGTCCTAGGCTGTAGAAGAAGGGAATGGAAGATAAGGGCAAGGTTTGTCGGGTCTACAATGTCGCTTGTCTGAGTCCAGAAGAGGCGAAGGGTGCAAAGAGGTAGGTGAATCTGTTGTTGTGCTATCCTAACAAACCCAACCCAAAGATACTTATATCCCGCCATCATGGGGATCACAGGAAGGAAAGAGGCAAGTGTGGCCCTAGCGGTGACGAAGAAGGAAGAAACGAGATTTACTTGTCTTCAATGAAGATGAAGAAATGCAGGAGGGAATTTCTCGAGATGATACATCAGTAGAGGCAAGATTTCCCTTACTCCTACTATTTCGATCCTTGCCTGATTTTTTAATAGTGTTTGTAACACCCCAAATCCGCAGGACTCGGAATGTCACATTGGGGTAGGATCTCACAATGGATCCTGACCCTAGTCTGACAACAAGTTCACTGGATCTTACAACATGACACTGACAGATATAAAAACAATTACATAAAACTGTATAAAATGTACATCCAAAAGGTAAGACAACATAGCCGAGTATAAACAACAACGCCCTCACACAAGAGGTAACAAAAGATCATCCTCACACAGGAGGGAAAGGTAACAAACCCAAAAGTCCACACCAACCTATGTACGAGACGTCCTCAGCCTGCCACTCTGCTAGATCACCCAACAACATGCCTATCCTGTGGGGCATCTACAACATGGTTGGGACTCGGAGTGCCACATTGGGCTAGGATCTCACAGTGGATTCGGGGTGTTACATTGTTGGGGTAGCTTCCTGGTTTTTCTCCTGCTAAATAAATACACTTGATGGGTTCAAGTATTAAGTTTCTTTTTTCTAGTGAAGTGCAACACTAATTTATTAGCCAATGTAAATGTATGTTGTTTGTTCAGTTTTTTTCGCTGCTTGTTAATCCTATTGCTTAGAAATCTCAAACATATGATTGCATTGTTTCGATACTTGTAGAACCCTGATCAGAAAAATATTGATACCAATGCTGAAGAGGAAAAGAATATTGCCATTGTTGAAGGAGAAAATAATGATTCCAAAGTTGAAGAATGCTCATGTAAAATAATTGTAACAACGACTGGAATTTCACTATCAAGAATGCTCATGTAAACTAAGGGCATACTTCTTTTGTAAAGGAATTGTTGCTTTTGATTTGAATCCTGTAAATTTTGATATGAACTTCTGATAAGAAATTTTTGGTATGTAACTTCTTGTATGATAAAATTTTGGTATGATAAAATTTTGGTATGATAAAATTTCTGGTATGATAAAATTTCTGGTATGATAAATTTATTTCAGAAAAAAAAGAAAATAATAAAGAAAATGAAAAGGCAAAAAAAAAAATTCAGTAATTAAAAATTAAAACTTACATAATAAACATCAATTATTCTTTCTTTTTTAACAAAAGGGTTAATTATTTTTACCTACCATTAAATAAAAGTGGTAAAAAATTATGAGGTACATTTACTAAACACAAAACTTAAAAGGGATAGTAGGCCAAATTCTTTCAAAAAAAATTAGCACATGGTTAAAATCATATATAGGTTTAAATAATAAACAAAAAAAAATTCATTTTTTTTTATCAATTTAACAAACAAATAATAAATTTTGTTTTAGTTAACAACTTAGTACATGGTTAATATATTTTGATTTAGATAATAAATACAATTTTTTATATGAAAAAACACCTAAAATAAATATAAAAAATGTTAGTTGTTTACAAAATTGTTTTGAACCTATTTGATAAATGTTTTTTTTTGTTTTAGCAAAATTCTAATATAATAAAAACACCTTAATAAAAAAGATATGTATTTACATTGAAATGAATTAAAATATTTAGGTAAACACTAATTTTATTAGATTTATTTGTAGTTATTGTGATTTGTTGGATTAGTTAATTGTAATTTGAAGATATTAGTTGCACAAATCTGATTAAAAAAAAAGAAATATAATAACTTAAAAAAAAGATTGTGCGAAATTGCAATTTGTAAAAATTATTTGTCATACATAGGATTTAAAAAAATTGGTTAACGAAAAATATAAAGAAAACTCGACTATGTATATGTGTGGGTGATTTTTTTTTTTTTGGTAGAACGGAGTTCACTACTCCGGGTTACGTATTATTATTAGTGGAAAGAAAAGACAAACGAGATACACGAGGTATGCTAACGCCCCTAAGATCATCAAGTAAGATAGAGCCCACACAAAGTGGCGGGGAGTCTATCCGATGGACTCCGGGATCAAAAGAGAAGGCAAGGTTTGCGAGAGAATCCGCCACCCTATTTCCCTCCCGGAAGACATGGCCGAGATCAACACTCCAGTCTCGGTATATGAAGCCTTGGCATCGATTAATCAGGCTCGACAGTGGGTGCGATGGGCTAACACCCTTCATGATGAGCTCAACCACAAGCTTGGAATCCACTTCCAACACCACCTTTTTATACCCCAAATCCCAAGCTAGTTGAAGACCCAATGCGACTCCCCATAACTCAGCAACTGGGACCGTTGCACAACCTAGATTTGCACCAGTACCCTGAACCCAGGCTCCTTGATCATCTCGAATTACTGCTTCCGCCGTCGCAAGGCCTTCAGTCCCACGAACTGCCCCATCCGAATTGACTTTAATCCACCCAGCTGGTGGTTTACTCCAGGCAATCAAGTGCTGAACCTTTGGTGTGTTCATTCCAATTTTTAGGCGATTGCAAGAGGAGACAATCTCCTCACTCCTTGCTTCCAAGAAACCCAGTTTATCTGCACAGCTATTTGTCCCCGTAAAGATCCTCTCGTTACGCCACTTCCAGAGCCACCAGACATAACAGGCAAATTTTGCACTCCAGCTCTCACGATTAGCTGATAAATGGGTAGAGCTCACATTTCCATAGAGCCACTCTTCCCAGTTTGCATTGAAGAACTGATTCTTATGAGCCTCTAGCACCACCGAAGCCCAGACTGGTCGGGCTTCCTGACAGTCACGTAGAGTATACAGCAAAGTTTCTTCCTCTCCCGAACAACATGTACACTCATGACAGGTTGCCAAGTGTCTCCTGCATCTTTCTGAATTAGTCAATGGGACACCCCATGCAAGTAGCCACATGAAATAACGTACTCTCTCTGTAGTCCGAAGTCTCCACATATGCAAGAATAGACTCTCACGCACATGGAACTGGTTCTGGCTTATCTTGATCATCCTGTAGGAAGAAGCAATGGAGAAATTCCCATCCTTACTGCCTAACCATCTGATCGTGTCTTCCTCATTTTGCATACCTTCCAGGGAGACAGACAATAACTTCAAGCAACCGGAATTGGTGAGTCTTTGTGATAGATAGTCCCAGTTCCAGCCTCCTGAATCGAGCCATAAATCACATACTCGAAGCTCCCGGTCGGATTGTTCGATAGGAGTACTACTCAAGCTAAGTAGTGATTCATTACCTAACCAGATATCCGTCCAGAATGAAGCCCTACGTCCATTCTTTATGCTCCATTCGATGTTTGGTGCGATAAGATTATTATACATGCACATATATAATCCCTCTCCATGTGCCTGATTGGCCGTTCTTACTGGGAAGCATATTCGGCCATTCCATCAGGGGCACCGAGTACTTCTTCATTAGGACAGCAGCCCATAATTTATCCTTATTTGTGAATAGGCGCCATGCCAGCTTGCTAAGAGTGGCATGATTCATGTCCTTAGCCTTTCTAATTCCGAGTCCTCCTTGGCATCTGGATTGACAGATACGATCCCACTTGAGTAGGTGAACTTTCCGGTTATCTGCAGTCTCTCCCCATAGAAAATTCCTGCACAGTCTATCAATACTCTTCAGTACTGCATGGGGTAATAGAATAGAGTTCATGTGATAAGTAGGTATTGCAGAAAGGACAGATCTGACAAGAGTGGCTCTTCCCGCAAAGCTGAGAGACCTCGCCTTTCATCCCCCAAGTCTCGCAGTTACTCTCTCAACCAGAGAATTGAAGGTAGAGTTGGTGACGCGCTCATGGCATAAGGGAATTCCTAGGTATTTCCCCAAGTGTCTTGTGGATGGGACGCCACTTAATTCACTCAACACTGACTCCAGGCTGCCCTGTACGTTCTTGGATAGATATATCCTGGATTTAGAGAGGCTCACACGCTGGCCAGACGCATTACAGAAGTCCTCAAGAATCCTCCTAACCACACTGAGTTGAGCCACAGATGCTTCTGCAAAGAGCAGTATATCATCAGCAAATAAAAGGTGAGAAATAGGCGGACCTCCTCGAGAGAGCCTCATCGGCTTCCAATCCCCCACTTCCACTGCTTTGGATATCATATGACTCAATCTTTCCAGACAAAGAACAAAGAGATAAGGGGAAAGTGGATCACCCTGGCGCAGTCCTCTAGTCATCGTAAAAGCCTTAGAAGCCTCCCCATTCCATAGAACTCTCATTGAAGCGGAGGATATGCAAGTTGAGATCCGGGAGACCCACATTTCACTCAGCCCACAGGCACTAAGGGTTTCAAGAACAAATTCCCATCTAAGCATGTCGTATGCTTTTTCCAAGTCTAATTTCAAAATCATCCAGCCCTTGCGACCCTTATTTCTTCTCATGGTATGGATGGCTTCTTGGGCTAAGACAACATTGTCAGTGATCACTCTACCCGGGATAAAGCTAGATTGCATTGGGGATGTAAGATGAGCCATGACTTCTTTAAGACGGGATGCTAGCACCTTCGTAATAACTTTATAGCTCACATTGCACAAGCTTATCGGCCTAAAATGATTGATGAGTTCGGGCTTAACTATCTTACCAATGAGGACAACGAGGGTCTCATTTGAGGCATGCTCTAGCAAGCCATTATGCAAAAAGTTGGTCACAAAATTCACCAACGACTCACCCACAGTAGACCACAGTTCTTTATAAAAAATAGGTTGAACACCGTCTGGGCCTGGGGCTTTGAACAAGCCCATTCCCTTTAGTGCAGAAACAATTTCATTCTCCTCGTATGGCCTGTTCAGTCTATCAACCTGGGCCTGGGTCAGATTCGGAAAACCATCCCTTGGAACTGTACCTAGAGTGGGAAGGTATTGGGGACCATATATGCCTCTGAAGTACTCCAGTGCATGGCTATCCAGTTTAGGTTTATCACTACACCAGCTACCATCCTCCAGTTTTAAGGAATCTACCCGATTTTGCTGACGTCGAATGATTGTGGAGAGATGAAAAAATCTTGTATTCCGGTCACCATAAGCTAGCCAATCCTGACGGGATTTTTGATACCAAAGAATCTCCTCCTGTTCTAAAGCGCAGTCTAGTTGTTTGGATAAGTCCTTTTCCGTCTCAATGAGATCATCAGAGATGCATCTAGCCAAAGCAACATTGATCTCCTCCAAACTCGAGAGTAAGGCTTCTTTCCTTCTATGTATATCCCCAAAAATATCTCTATTCCAGCGTCGAAGAGTATCAAGGAGTTTTCGGAGAGCCACAAGATGTCCAGTGTAACACCCCAAATCCGCGGGATATCGGGATGCTACGGGTTGGGGCCTCACAATGGGTCCCGACCCTTAGCCTGACAACAATTTCACCGGATCTTGCAACAAGGCATAAATAAAGGCCAAAACCGAAATACATTTTTATGCAATGTTATGAAACCCAAAAATAAAAGAAAGAAAAGACTTCAGCCGTCCTTACAACAACATCATCATAATATACAATAACAACAATAGAAAGACTCCAAAACCCAAAACAACCTAAGATGTACGGAACCCCGGCTGCCCACTCCTCCGGATCACTCGGCCACATCTTATCCTGCATATCAACTACAACAATCGGTATAAAACCGTTAGCTCACATTCTAGGCATTATAAGAATAATATGGCACAAACACACATAGGAACACAAACACACAACAAGCTCATAAACATACACATCCGTTACTTATTATCTTTTTAGATTATTCCATATCTAATTCATTCGTTCAAGTGTGACATGAGAGTCTTATAACTCTCGCCTCTGTCCCCGTGTAACCAACAGGAGTGTGGCGGCGCCCAACCCGTATACCCTGTGGGAGTGATGAAGAAGCCCGCCCGTATACCGTGTATGGCCTGGTCGTAGAGATCCCCCCAGTCTCCCTCGGGAAACTGAGCGGTGATGTCACCGCCCGATAATAATAATAGTAGTAACGATGGGCCAATAAATAATGTCAAGTAAATCCTAATCCATTTTCATGCTTAAAAGCGGTAAACACACACCACCATATATATCCAAATAAGGCATAAAAGCGGCTAAGTAAGTCCGAGGACTTACCTCGTCTCAAAGCTACCCGAAACCGATAACCCTCTCCGAAGGAATATAACAACAGCCTGTTCAAGACAAGGCACGATAATCAACAACTACTCACGCAAGCTAGAAGTCCTTAGACTTCTAGTACTATATACTCTTATTAGGTCATAACTCTCATAATCTAGGATACACTCCTATCCCTCATAAATTCACAAGATCTCAACTATAGCCCCAAGTGCTAGGATACTCTCATCCTAAACTCCGCAATCTCAACCAACATATAAATACCACCTCAAGTCTTACAAAAACAACCACGAGGCTCACAACTGTATAACAACTCGAGATCAACACACCACATGTCATAGAACATCAATAACCTCAAACACTCACCTAAAGGTTCCAAGCCACTACTTGGCATTTGCCCTAAGTTATGCTAGATCCAACCTAGCATGATTCTACCAGTAAACATAGCTAGATCGAGGAAGAAGATAACTCACATGACGTCCAAAAGACGGTAGTCAGTCGACAGATGTCGAACTTCGACTTGTTCGGCCTTTACGGGGTCATTTCCGAACCTAGCACCAAAACTAGAGAAATTTAGCTCATACGCTAAATTTGATTGGAATAAATAATATATATAAAACTAAGGAAGAACTCGATTTCGAAAGCCCATGTTAAAACTCGCAAAATCCTTCCGGCCAAAATATAAAATTCAAGGAGCTTGGTCATGAAACCGCAAATAATACTTTGGGCCAAAAATCGAGTTTTAAATCCAACAAAGACATAATATACCGTGAATAACAATATAAGAGTATCCCGTAACTAAAACCCAAGGTTAAAAACGCAATAGCATTTTCGGGGCAAATTATACAATTTTCATAAATATGGGTCATAATCTGCAATTAATATTTTTGGGCCAAATCTGTAATTACTCTACAGGGGTAACTTTGCAAAAATCCATAATTAGGGCCATAAACGTAAATAAATAAAAATGGGTACATTCTGTAATTAAACATAAATAGAGGGGGCCGATTTAAATACAGTAAAAGGTCTTCTTCAACCTTGCGTTTACGCATAAGAGGGAAAGAGGGCAGCTATGGCGGCTGTGCAGGTGGAGGAAGGAGAGGCGGCCGGCGTCGGTGCAGGCGGAGGAAGGAGAGGCCGCACAAAGGTGGTCCAAAATCCGGCGGCAGTTGTTGCCCTAGACTCGCGACGGAAGTACAGAGA
>BSUD01000008.1:124059181-124079788 GCA_033239045.1 Fagopyrum esculentum | reverse complement strand
ACTCGTTCAGAATTTTTTTTTTTTTTTCCGGGACACGTGTCGGCCGTACGATCGGCCGCACGGCCGTACCGGAATAATGTGTCTTACCTGAATACACCCTAAGTAATAACGTGTGATGATTTTTATTTAAAAAATATAATCAGTTAACTGGTTAAACATTAATTTTTTTTTAAATAAAACGCGTAAAACAATTAGAAAACGCGTAAAACAATTAGAACCGCGCCCCACTCACCCGAACAAGCAATTGGGATCAGCATATAAGACTTTCGGTCCAAAGCGACAGATTGAATCAGGTTATAGAAGGGACGAACGAAATTGGACGAAAGAGCGAAGGAAGAGAAGCGACCGACCACGATGGTTCCACAACAAGATCGGTTCAAAGGCGTTGTTATTCTTCAAGGTTCTGTCTGATACGTACCAGAGGAAGAGGGAATCCTGAACTAGGTGTTGCTGCAGAGAATTTGACCCAAAGAAATAGTAAATCGAATTCACTGGGAAAGAAAAAGCACGATGGATGGATGGATGGGATGTCAAGATTCAAATTGCGTATGTCCTTATAACTTTCCGTCTTTTGTTTCTTGTTGTTGCGATTGTTTTGATCTTGCATTATGATTAGTCTTTTGTTTCTTGTTGCTGTGATTGTTTTGATCATTGGGGAAAAATTGTTGTTCACGATAGGCAAAAGATTTTGGGGGAAAACGATCTAATTGTCACACTGGCCTTGTCTTACCCGGTTCTTGAATTAAAGCATGAGATAGAAGAGTATATATGCCGTTCTTCAGTTGGTCATCATTGGAATAGTGAGGGCATAAACCTTATTGGTATATATAGGTGTTGACTTGTCTTAACCCGTTCTTCGCATACCTGGTTAGGTGCATGGTGACAACGTTCACCTTTTGATTTTCAGTGTAACGATAGGCACACAACATAGAGTTTATATCAACCTCCCACGCAATAAACTCTCGGAATCTACTGATGAATTCCTTTGCCTCATGTCCCTTGGGAACTCATTTACTGCTTATCTATAAAAAGTTGATGCATTGCCTCATGTCACTTGAGAAGATAAAGTCATTTACCTGATATTTGAAAATGATCCATCTATAGATGTCTCGCCTCATATCCCTTGAGATATTTCAGTTTGATTTTCGAAAATGATCTTTCCAAAAGGATGAAAATTGTTGCCTTGCCAGCCTCATGTCCCTTGAGATTGATGCCTTGCGTGCTTGATGTCCCTTGAGAAATTTTAGTCAATTTCTGATGTTTGAAAATGATTTTTCGGAAAAAGAAGGAAATTGTTACTCTCTTCCCTTGAAAAATTAAATTGTTTACCTGATATTTGAAAGCTATATCTGAAAACAGACGGATGGATGCCTTGTCTCATGCTCCTTGAGAAGTTTTAGTCATTTATTGATATTTGGAAATAATTTGTCCATAAAAAAATGATGCCTTGCCTCAGACATCATGTCCCTTGAGATTGTATTTGTAAATGATCTATCCTAAAAGAGATAGATGCCTCACCTCATGTCCCTTAAGAAAGATCGTGTCCCTTGAAAGCAATATCTGAAAAAAAATGTTATACCTTGCCTCATGGCCTTTGAGAAGTTTTAGTCACCTACAGATGTTTGGAAATGGTTTATCTGTAAAAGGTTGATTCCTTGCGTGCCTCTTGTCCGCGGAGAATTTTTAGTCTTTAAAAATGATTTTTCTGAAACCCTTGTCTCATGCCCTTGGGAAGTTCTACTCGTTTTAGTCAATTTCTGATGTTTGAAATGATTTTTCTGAAAAAGAAGGAAACTGTTACCTCTCAGACATCATGATATTTGAAAATGATATTTGAAAACAGACGGATGCCTTGTCTCATCCTCCTTGAGAAGTTTTAGTCATTTATTGATATTTGGAAATAATTTTGTCCTTAAAAAAAATGATGCCTTACCTCAGACATCATGTCCCTTGAGAATTTAGACATTTTACTTTGTATTTGTAAATGATCTGTCCTAAAACAGATAGATGCCTCACCTCATGTCCCTTGAGAAAGATCTGTCGCTTACCTGATTTTCGAAAATGATTTGTCTGAAAAAGATGGAAATTGTTGCTTCACTTCCCTCGAGAATTTGATAATTTACCTGATATATGAAAGCAATAACTGAAAAAATATGTTGTATCTTGCCTCATGGCCTTTGAGAAGTTTTAGTTACCTACACATATTTGGAAATGGTTTATCTGTAAAAAAAATTGATGCCTTGCGTGCCTCTTGTCCCTGGAAAATTTTTAGTCTTTAAAAATGATTTTTCTGAAAAAAAGCTGGATGCCTTGTCTCATGCTCCCTTGGGAAGTTCTACTCGTTTTAGTCCGTTGCTGATATTTAAGTCATTTACCTGGTTTTTGAAAATGATCTATCTAAAATAGATAGATGCCTTGTCCCATGCCCCTTGAGATGCTTTAGCCATTTGCTTGATTTTTCGAAAATGAACAGTCTGAAAAGGATGAAAATTGTTGCCTCGCTTCCCTTGAGAAGTTGATAATTTACTTGATGTTTGAAAAATGTTGGCTTGAAAAGTCTATATGTTACTTGCTCATATTTGGAAGTGAGTTATCTATAAAAGACTGATGTTGCCTCATGTCCCTTGAGAAACATTAGTCGATATCTGATATCTGAAAGTGATTTTTCTGAAAAAAGAAGAAAAGTTTTGGCCTCACTTCCCTTGATTAGGAAATTTCTGTTCTGTTTATTTCATGGTTACCCAATATAAATACAAGAAGATGCTAGAAGAAAGCTCATCTAAAATAGAGTCAAGTGGCTAAATGTCTATCATTACAATTTACAAGAAAGAAGATACAGCTGCAACTTTATGTGAGAAGTCATAGACAATTTATCCAAGTTCACTTGCCTTTAAGCAAACTAACCTTGGGTAGTTTTTCATATATATTGTGCCGTCTAAGAACTGCCAAATAATAAGACGTTGAAATAAAGTGACTATTACAGAATTTGGAAGGACTCAAAATAACATTCAAATAGCTTTGGATTGTAGCCGGAACACTTGGGGATGCCATTCTTAGCTCTCACTTTACATGTCATTAATCTGAAAAGAATGATATATCTGTGGACCAAAATTTACAGTTTTGCAATCCTGGTTGGAGTGTTGTCCTCTTGACCTCAGTGACTGGTGGAAGCATCTTAGATGAGCTTTGCCTTGCTGTACAAGTCATAATTCCTTTCATTCTGTATGATCTCCCGTTTATCAAGCTGATAATGAGCTACACAAACCATGATCAATGTCGTCACCAAAACTTATAGCCCTAGCGTCGCGAGCCATGCCATTCACTCATCGCTTCCATGGCTTGCATTCATTCTCAAGAATCAAGGAAAACGAATCCTACACCAACTGACATTCTACGAGGCTTTGCATTACAGGATACACGCCTAGGAGACTCATGACAGAGCTCGTAGCAACCCGGATTGTGTAAAACTCACTGCTAGTGAAAAAAAATCCTTTGCAGCTGACTGTGCTGTTATTTGAGCATGCAAACAGCTTCAGTACCTTCAGTGAAGTATCAAGATTTTTTCATTTGATGTTCTTGATCTTATCTGATTGTTTCATCTGTTGGATTTACTTACCTGTGGGATGTCTCCTATTTTAATGGTGTTTTTCTCTGGCTGGTAGAGGTAATGTGGTGGCCTGGAAAATGGATTGCATACTTACACGAGTTATGGCTAAGACGTCTTCCTTAGACTGCTTATGTTTGCGTTCGTCTGTGGTGTTTGAGATTTCGTGTAGGAAAATGATCTCACATTGGTTATAAAGTTGACAATAATGAGATGGGTTTGCTACTTACCTTATTGACAAGTTTATAAATCTTTGCACTGACTTTGTGTAGGACACTTTTAGAAGCTAATCTATCACAAGGAAGGATTGAGCTCAAGCTGCTTTCTTTTGGATGCTCCTGAAAGTTACTTAAAGCTGTACATGTATCCTTGGAGAAGCTGCAAAACACATGCACTTTCGGTTACAATGTTGCAGGTTTGCGTTACCTCGTACATATGGATCAGATGAAGATATTACTTTTCGAGGAAGAAGTATATTCCGAAGAGCAGCCAGCAGAGAATGGTTAGTATCTAACATAATGATATTAACATGCAAGATATCATGACATGCAATTGTCTCATTCCTTGTCTCATTTTGGTCCGTTGCTGGAATTTAAAAGATTGATGCCTTGTCTCAATTTAGTCCGTTCCTGATATTTAGAAATGATTTTTCCGAAAAAAATAGGATGCCTTGTCTCATGCCCCTTGGGAAGTTTAACTCATTTTTAGTCCGTTGCTGATATATAAGTCATTTACCTGATTTTTGAAAATGATCTATCTAAAAAAGATAGATGCCTTGTCCCATGCCCCTTGAGATGCTTTAGTCATTTACTTAGTTTTCGAAAATGAAAGGTTGTTGCCTCACTTCCCTTGTGAAGTTAATTATTTACTTGATATTTGAAAGCAATATTTGAAAAAAGATGGATTGAAAAGTTTATGTTGCTTACTGGTATTTGGAAATGGATTATCTATAAAAGAATGTTGTTGCCTCATGTCCCTTGAGAAACTTAAGTTGATTTCTGATATTTGAAAGTGATTTTTCTGAAAAAAGAAGGAAACTTCTGGCCTCACTTCCCTTGAGAAGGAAATTTCTGTTCTGTTTATTTCCATGGGAAACCCAATGTAAATACAAGAAGATGCTAGAAGTAAGTTCATCTAAATAGAGTAGAGTGGCTAAATGTCTGTCAATACAATTTACAAGAAAAAGATACACTTGCAGCTTTATGCGAGAAGTCATAAACAATTTATCCAAGTCCACTTGCCTTTAAGCAAACTAACTTAGCTAATTTTTCATATAGATTTTGTTGTCTAAGAACCGCCAAATAATAAGACAGATACATGGGCTCAGAATGAAAGAGTTGCCCTTGAACAAAATGCATTTTGTTCAGAATTTATTTCAAAGGTCAAATTCAGTAACCTTTAATTGCTAGCAAGAGATGAACTTCCGCAGAATACATGCCTTTTTCCTTATTTTCCTGTATGTTTAGACAACAAGAAGATGTTTAAATTGGATGAATTATATACAATCTTCTACATGTCCCAATCTAACTGCAAGTATATTTTAGAATGGTTTTGTATCGAGTCCATAGCTGTTTATTTAGATAGACAAGTTTTTATTGTGTCTCTGTTGCTGCTAGCAACAGATGAACTTAGACATAGTGTCTGGACTTGGTCTGCTGCCCCTTGTAGCTGCTAGCAAGTCGAAACTTGAAAGAACAATGGAATTAAGGAGACAAATGGAATCATTTTTTCAAAAACTGTAAGAGGAGCGTCAATTCAGGTATCCTTGTTCTCGTGTCTTCGTTACTAGTTCTTTGTCTTTCTATCTTCTGATCTCCATATTCTTCTCGTGATTGCCTCAATATAGGTATCCTTTTTCTTTTCCGTTTTATATTTTGGTAATCTTGGTAGTGCATAGTTGATATATTGTCACAACACAATGTATTTTATTTAACTCAACCGTCACTCCCTTGAGCATTTTTATTCCTTTCTCCACCCTCCAATTCAGTTTAGGTATTATGGTTTTCATCTTTCTTTGTTGGAACCGAGCTTTTTCTTACCTTCTCTTGTCTACGCTTCTTGACGGCTCAAGTGCTCCACCACCACCACTACCACCACCACCGGAGCTCAACATCTTCTTCTTGACTTCAGTTCAGGTATCCTTCTTCGTCAGTTGTCACCCTATTCTAGTCTATAGTTTGTTGTCTATACCTACCTAAGCATTTTTACTAGTTTCTTTTGTTCTTTGTCTCGCTATTCTTCTAGTCACTCTATTCTTATCGTGATCGCTTCAATTCAGGTATCCATTTTCTTTTCCTTTCTCTATATTGGTTTGAATCTTGTAGTACATATATAGTTGATATATTTTCACAAGACGATAATTTTTAACTGAAACTTCACTTCCTCAAGGCTCAAGTATTTTTCTTACCTTCTCCACTCTCCGGTTCAGGTTTCAATTTAGTTATGTATGCTGGTATTCTTCTTTCTCTATTGAATGAACCGAGCTTTTTATAACCTTCTCCATTTCAGCCTTCTTGACAACTCTAGTGCTCCACCACCACCACCGGAGCTAAACATGCTTCTTCTCGACTTCAGTTCAGGTATCCTTCTTCGTCTTCTGTCTCAGTATTCTTCTTGTCTATTGTTTGTTGTCTACATTTAACTAAGCTTTTTACAATTTTTTATGGATTCTTTGTCTCTCTAGAATAGAGTCCATATTATTCTCGTGTTTGCCTCAATTCAGGTATCCTTTCTTTTTTCCTTCTCCTATTTCGGTTTCAATCTGCAGTGCATAATTGGTATATTTCATTTGCTTCTTTTGATTATGGATGGTTCTATCTAACCATTTATAATAGACACGTTACAAATTTTGACCTTGTTGAGATATCTAAAATTACTGTGTTGTGAAAATATTCATCTTGAGCTTAGACATGTTCTAGGTCGGGTTGCCCCATCCTCAAATAACGGGCGGGTTTGAACAGGTTGTGAAGTCCAGTTGTGTCAAAAAGCTTGGTCTGGATACCGGGTCGGCCGAATCCCAACAAGTCTTGAACGGACTGTTAGGGGTCAACACAGCTGGGAGACGGGGCAACGATATAGGCCGTGCCTAGAGGTAGTTATGGCCCATGTGAACGGACTACTAGCGGGATCACCAAAATACGGAGGAGTGTATAGTTATTCTCTTTCGTCAGGGGGTGGTGTTGTTTGGCATCCTAAAACGACTACAGATAAGAGTAAATCATATTAACATGAATTAACGCGGGAGATAGAAGAATATATATACCGTTCTTCAATTGGTCATCATATGAATAGTGAGGGCATAAACCTACTTGGTAAATATAGTTGTTGGCTTGTCTTAACCGGTTCTTGGCATACCTGGCTAGGTGCACGGTGACAGCATTCACCTTTCCACTTGCAGTGTAACGATAGGCACACAACATCGAGTTTGTATCAACCTCCCACGCAGTAAACTCTCGGAATCTACTGATGGATTCCTTTGCCTCATGTCCCTAGGGAAGTTTAACTCATTTACTGATTGATGTTTGGAAACGATATATCTATAAAAAGTTGATGCATTGCCTCATGTCACTCGAGAAGGTAAAGTCATTTTCCTGATATTTGTAAATGATCTATCTAAAAAAGGTAGATGTCTCGCCTAATGTCCCTTAAGATATTTCAGTATGATTTTCGAAACACATCTTTCAAAAAATGATGGAAATTGTTGCCTTGCTAGCCTCGTATCCCTTGAGATTGATGCCTTGCCTGCCTGATGTCCCTTGAGAAATTTTAGGCAATTTCTGATGTTTGAAAATGATTTTTCGGAAAAATAAGGAAATTGTTACTCTCTTCCCTTGAAAATTTAATTGTTAGACATATGCCTTGTCTCATGCTCCTTGAGAAGTTTTATCATTTATTGATATTTGGAAATAATTTGTCCATAAAAAAATGATGCCTTGCCTCCAACATCATGTCCCTTGAGAATTTAGTCTTTTTACTTTGTATTTGTAAATGATCTATCCTAAAAGAGATAGATGTCTTGCCTCATGTCCCTTGAGAAAGATCTGATTTTCGAAAATGATATGTCTGAAAAAGATGGAAATTGTTGCCTCACTTTCCTCGAGAATTTGATAATTTACCTGATATATGAAAGCGATATCTGAAAAAGATGTTGTGCCTTGCCTCATGTCTTTTGAGAAGTTTTAGTCACCTACAAGTATTTGGAAATGGTTTATCTGTAAAAGATTGATGCCTTACCTCTTGTCCCTGGAATTCTTTTAGTATTTAAAAATGATTTTTCTGATAATAAAGTTGGATGCCTTGTCTCATGCCCCCTTTAGATAGTTTAACTCGTTTTAGTCCGTGGTGGATATTTATGTCATTTACCTGGTTTCTAAAAATGATCTATCTAAAAAAGATAGATGCCTTGTCTCATGGGCCCTTGAGATGTTTTAGTCATATCCCTTGAGAAACTTTAGTCGATTTTTGATATTTGAAAGTGATTTTTCTGAAAAAAAAGAAAGTTTTTGGCCTCACTTCCTTTGAGAAGGAAATTTCTGTTCCGTTTTTGGCCTCACTTGGGAATGTCATTCTTTTCTCTCACTTTCTATGTTACTAATCTGAAAAGAAGTAAATATCTGTGGACCAAAATTTGTAGTTTTGCAATGAGTAAAGGGGAACATCCTGAAACTGATGCAATGAGTAAAGGGGAACGAACTCCCTTTGACTCTCCTGCTTTGAGCATCACATCTACCTTTCTTGCTTTCTGTCTTCATGATGACGTGTACGCACAGCTATGCTTCCTTACTTAACAGAAGCTTCCAAATAAATTTAGTAATCTATAAGAAACTGTAAAGAGGTGTTAGACTGCCAGATGCTAACAAAATGAAGGGGAAATGCTAAATATTTCAGATTGAATACTAATCTAGTGTATATAGCACTCAGGAATAAACAAGGAGGTGCTTTTATTTCAGATTTTAATTTGATATTGCTTGGTTCGTGTCTTGTTAGTGCAAATGAGAAGATTTCATGCAAAGAACTAAAGAAGGAGAAGGTGGTGAAGATTGCAACGTTTATGGATGGATGTGAACATGGTTGCTGGAAATTTTCATTTCGTGAACACTATGGTCCCTTCATTTGCACTTCATGATGCTTACATCCCTGGTGCTTTCAACAATCAGGAGTTCATGTCCATGACTTATTGACCTGTCAGAAGGATAGTTTCAATGTAAGAATATAGTTATTTTCCTCAAGATATTTGCACTTCATGGTCCCTTCATTTCGTGAACACTATGCTATTATCCTATCAGCAAAATCTTATTCCTCAGATAGCTCATAAGATTGGTGCTTACATCCCTGGTGTTGTTAATCCTCTTGATGGGATATTGATCTGCTTCTACTACTTTCTTGTTGCTTCTGGTGGAGGGCTCTTGAATGAAATCATATTTCCTGTAATGTCCAAGTTTCAGTGTTGAGTGGACGCATGAATCTCCAAATGGAATGTATGAGTATTTTATATTGTGTATACAGGAAAAACATTTGGTGCAGGTAACGCTGCAACGCTATCATCCTCTAATGGGTATCCTCCTCTAAACTGCTCTTCTTCATTTAGCAAGAAGATACTGATTATTTACATCCAAAACACCATTGAATTTCACTAAAGTATAATTTACTAATTTAGTGAGCTGTAGAATTTCCATGCTTTTGACTTACAAACTGTAGTCTTAAGATTACGTCTGATTGTTTGAGCAGTAAATAAAGAAAATTGTTTTCCAGTTAGAAACAACTTTTTAGTTCCTACTGTTAAAGGCTGTGAGTGAGGCATTTGGATATTTAAATACCTATTATTAAAGAACAACAGCAGGAAAAACAGTTTTGACTTACAATCTTTGGTTTTCTTACAACTATTCCTTTGTCGCCTCCCTCTTGTGCTTGCTCAGTTCATAGAGAACTTTTAGCTCAGGGGTAATGAGTGGGTTTTGACAAGTTTGAGTGTTGATTACGTGGCTGACTTTTCTAATGTCATAGTTGTTGATTAGCTAAGAATACACGGGCTTTGAATGACAGATTTGCCCTTGAACAAAAATGCATTTTGTTCAGAATTTGGTAGCAAGAGATGAACTCAGTATAGCATATCATCAGCCATCACTTTGACGTGGGATCAGTATTCAAAGTCACGTACCGCTCCAAGAGAAGATTGTGTTGTGAGGGGACTAGTTAGGCTCAAAGTAAGATATACATGAGCTCTGAAAGAAATATTGGCCCTTGAACAAAAATGCATTTGGGTTTACTAGGTCAAGTACGGCTAAAGGCATTTGAGGTGGAATTGCATTTCTAGGTTATAATCTCTCTTCCAAGACAAGTTTGTGAACAACATAAAATAAGAACCTATGATGAGTAGGAACCTTTCCGAGATAAGTTCATCGATTTTTGTGGTTTGAGACACCTAGCTATCAATATATAGTAACTTGTGCATAAGGCCTTTGCCTTGCTGTACAATTCCTTTTATTCTGTATGATCTCCCGTTTATGAAGCTGATAATGAGCTACACAAACCATGATCAATGTCATTGGCGCATCTCGCTTCCATGGCTTGCATTCATTCTCAAGAATCAAGGGAAACAAATCCTTCACCAACCGACATTCTACAAGGCTTTGCATTACAGAATACACGTCTAGGAGACTCTGGACAGAGCTCGTAACAGCCCGGATTTTGTACAATTCACTGCTAATGAAAATAACTTCTTCGCAGCTAACTAGGCTGTGATTTGAGCATGTAAACAGCTTCAGTACCTTCAATGAAATATCAAGATTTTGTCACTTGATGTTATTGATCTTATCTGACTGTATCATCTTGTGGGATGTCATGGTGTTTGATGAACATTTTTCTGGTTGGTAGAGGTAATGTTGTGGCCCGGAAAATGGATACATACGTTAGGTGTGCCCTTACAAATTTCTGGACTTTCGTCTTGTTTAGGAAAATGTTCACCAAAGGATGGGAGTAGGATGCATATATATAGGTATCTTATTTACCACAATATACAAACTGTGATAAAGGTATTTTATTATCAATTAGCAAAACAAGTGTTTGGGTTGCACAGAGGAATACAAGAAACGGATGAATGCATAAACAGCCGCACAAGGCACCCCGAGAAGCTTCAGATGTAATTTTCCATTCTTAGGTTTGGATTGTGGAAGTAGCCTTCCGAGCACAGCTGATGCATGCTTCTGCACATAGACAGACGTGATCAGACTTGTAAATAAATCTTAGAGGAACAACTTTAAGATATATTTTTTTTTGCCATACAATAGTAGTATACATAGATCTCCATTCTTAGGTTTTTTCTAGAAACAACTTTAAGTAGGAGTTTAGAAAAAGGGCAGGAATCTTTGTATTATTCTCTGTAATAATATAAACATCAGCACCATATCCTTCTTTCAAGAATTTGTCCCATGCATCCCTTTTTAGCGATGATAGCATTGTTACTTGGTTTCTTTTGATATCTTTTGTTCATAATGGGGATTAGTGTAGGTGAGCACAGGTGAAGTATTAGCCAATATTTCATCTTTTACCCGTGTCTTAGGATTTCCAGGACTAACATCAGCATCAGCTCGCCACAAACATATGTATTCAGGTGAAAGTCATAAATTATAGTTGTCAATGAAAAAGGAAAAATAACAAAAATGAGATTGATAGGGCACAAATCAAGAAATGCACAAGATCATGATCTCACAGACAAGACATACAACAACTTGCGGAAACGGAAAACACATGGCCAAATCATTCACTGAGCCATCATACTCAATGGTAAAACTAGCCAACATGATAAAGCCTTCACAAAAGATAGATTACTAGATACTCAAACTAGTATAGCCTGACCTTGTCAATTATCATAATCTTACTTTCAGTGACCTAACAAACTCTCATCACTATTATCACCCAAGCATTCCCCTATAGCACAACTTAACTGCAATACCAGCACATGACCCTTCTTTTAGATTATTTTAGTTCAATTCCCTTATGTTATTTGCTAGCACAGTTTGTATTGCAACAGAGATATAAGAAAGGGAAAGTCGAACCACCTATAAACCACACATGAAGAAGTAATTGTATCAGTAATTTTACTATTATTAAGGGTGCATCAAACAAATATTCAATTAAATATGAAAATTATAGTGATGATAAAATCTAGAAGCAAAGCATCCCAAGTGCCCAACACATGAAAATACAATTAGATCAGTTTCAGGATCAGAGCCATTACTCTGGCTAAAGTAAAGTTCGCACAAATGCTTGGCTCTTTAAATAACACCCATTGTGGTCTAATATGAAGTCGATTACAAAATTGTTATGTCACACGTAAATATATATCACTTGCCTATATCCTAGTTCGTATTTGCACAAACGACAGTCTTGTCTTTCATATCATTTTAATATTATATTTAAACATGAATTCATCAATATAGCATCATAGCCAATTATCCACCTTACATCAATCACTCATCAGAATTAGTTCATTAGAGTACCATCTTCAAGCAAGATATGCGAAAAGGTAAAATGGCCAGAACATTTCAGTGATCATATGATCACAATAGCCTTCGAGAAGATTTTTTCTCCTATAAGCAATATCATGGCAAATGACAGTCAAACGAAATCAATTCAAAATCGGAAATTCAAAAGCTAAAATCCAAGACTACCTTACTGGGGGTCAACAAATCGGCTCTGATCTATTAATATTGAACAAGCGCATGGGGTCATAGCTATATGAGCCCCTTCATATCGTTGCTCTCCCTCTAGAGCAAGATCTTTATTCGCCAAAAGAGAAGATCGCCTGTCTGCCGTCGCAGACCAAACGTCGCCGCAGATTGACCCTCGTCACAAACCAATCCTACCTTTGTTTCTCACGAGGGCGAGTGAACGGTTACTCTTTTTCGATTCTATTGTATTGCTGTTGATGCTTCCGTAGATACCCGAATTACGCATCATAAGTATGTGTCACATGCATTTTGTGTTTGGTATTGAGAATATTGTAATTGCTTTGAATGATGTTTTATAAATTTTTGTCGCATTTTGTTTCTGACATTGAGAATATTGAAATTGCTTTTATCTTGATTGCGGTCAATGAAAATATACTAGAACTTGATGCGGGAGTAATTTAATTCCACATTTTACCTAGCTCTTGCTTGTGTTCGCAGTGAAATATAAGTTGTCATATGACATTCAAATACGTTTTCTTATTAATATTATTCTTGAGTTTATGCGCTTATGTTAGATGAAATTTAATTAATTAATTCGTAAAGGATCCCGTAACTAGTATCTAAACGGTCTTTTAACAATCTCTAAATGTCTTGTACATACAAAGATTTCTCTTTTAAATGTACTCCGCCATTAAAATTGATTTAAGTAGAAATTCTTATTTAGATTGATGCTAAACACTCAGTTAAGTTTGTTGGTTATCTAATACAAGTAACATTTAGTCTATTCCTCCATTAAGTGTGATTCTTAACTCCAGGTAGAATGGATGATTGGAGCATTAAGACAATTTCTCAACATTTGCAGTTTCCATCCACAAAAAAGATTCACTACATATGAGATCCATTCCACAGATTATACCCTTATAGCCCGGAAACGTATAGAACATAATTTCACATTTGGTCAAATCAATAATCTTGCTTCCTCTTCGTAAAGCCACTCGTTTGACAGGAAGGATAAAACACAAGTTTTACATAATTTGTCCATGTGAAGTGCATAAAAACTACACAATTGATTTGCCTATACAAGAACCACATGAAGTCATTTCCGAGCAATGGAACTGCATGAAGAAGGGGAATAGTCTGAGTTGCAACACTCGCCAAAAATCTTATGTGTCACTCTTTGACCCAATCGAAACTGATGCTGAACATTTTCATACGCCAAGGCTTTAGTTGGTTTCAGCTAAAGCCTTTGCCTCCAGCTTGGAAATTGTTGTAACAACCGGAATTTTCATTCGGCTTATTGTCCTTTGAGACTCTTTTCGGAACCACAATAATGGTGTCAAGAGGAGTCTCTGCACATGCGGTCCTAGGAGCCCGCGGGCGCAAAAAGCGGGTTGCCACGGTTGCGGTAGAGTTTTGTCGCGAGTGCAGTTTTTACAGTAGATCGCGTGGGCGGTCTTTTGTAACGGCCATTCGTCATTTCCTTCTTTGAAAGATTTGATCTTCTGTTTGGGTTGTCCCTCCTTATGTCTTCTAACCCTAGCAGTCCTACTTTGTAGAGCATCCGGTAGTTGTTCAAGAGCGCGGTACGAGACGCTTACGTTTGTAGAGCATCCGGAGCTCAACATCTTCTTCTCGACTTCAGTTCATGTATGCTTCTTGTAGTGCATATATAGTTGACATATTTTGGATGAGTTGGCTAAGTAGGCAACTTATGTAATAGTATGTACAAACTATGCCCATTTTGTTTCACGTTAACAAACTAGGTCCCTATATATTTTACTAAAAAGATTAATCCTATATTATATAGAAGATTTTGTAGATTTGCTAAATATCTCTCTATCCTAATTAGACGTATTAATTATCTTAATTAAAGACATTAATAGTTATTGTCAGCCGCTAAACAAGGAAATAAACCGTGGACAATCTCCATTAATTTGGGATATCAATTAAACGAGCCATTACAGAGAAAATTCGGACGCCATTGTTGTTGCAACCGAGTTTATGATCTTGAGTTCTTCAAAATGGAAGTCATTGTTTCTCCTCTTGATTTCTTCATAATTGTTGAGAGAGTTCGATCAGATACATAAGACGGAGACAATCCGATACATATTGACTGTGTCCTTCGAAGTTCGTTGATATAGATCGATATGTTACATAATACGGTGGCAATCAACTACATATGAAAGTTTGAACGTCAATTCTTCCGCTGGTCCTTCCTTGCTGTTACATAATACGGTGGCAATCAACTACATTATTTGCTTTATTTAAATAACTCGTACATAATGTTTATCAGCAAATATTTATCAGCAACTATGTGTGATGCATAACTAGTACATAATATTTATTAGCAACTACATGTGATACATAATGTTTGTTTTGGCAAAATTGGGTACATAATCTTGTAATATGTTGCAAGAAACTTACATCCGTGTTAGAAAATGTACCTATTTTGTAGTCGGAGAAGACGATAACTTGTGAAGAGATTTCAAGCGGCCTTTAATGGAGATGGATATAACCGACCTTCAATAACCTTCAATGGAGCGGGATAGAAATGATAACTTGCATCAGCTTCAATGGAGAATAAAATAGAGACGAAATGGAAGGGAGAAAGATGATATCTAGAAGGGAAAAAGATGAGACCTTGAATCTTCCTTCAATGGAGATGAAAATGAGAGTAAAACAGTGGTGATTGTGTTTGTGATTGACGGATGTAACCACTCGTATATAGATTGCGAGAATCTCTCCCATTCGATTTCCTTTTTTTCAAACCCGTTTCAATATTTAAGGTAATTTATTATTGCGGATTTATTAAACTGCTCAACTATCTCCCTAATTTATCTTCTTAATACTTTTATTTATCTTTATATTTTTGTTGATATTACTTAGGGTCCTTGTTAATCTACACTAAATAAAAAGGGACCTATTCCACCAATTTTCTCACATATTTTCACATCACGATAATTTTTAACTGAAACTTCACTTCCTCAAGGCTCAAGTATTTTTCTTACCTTCTCCACTCTCCGGTTCAAGTTTCAGTTTAGGTATGTTGGTATTCTTCTTTCTCTACTGAATGAACCGAGATTTTAACCTTCTCCATTTCAGGCTTCTTGACAACTCTGGTGCTCCACCACCACCACTAGAAGTCTAGAACTAAACATTCTTCTGCTCGACTTCAGTTCAGGTATCCTTCTTCGTCTTCTGTCTCACTATTCTTCTTGTCTATTGTTTGTTGTCTACATTTAACTAAGCTTTTTACTATTTTTTTTATGGATTCCCTGTCTCTCTATTCTTCTAGAGTCCCTATTATTCTCGTGTTTGCCTTAATTCAGGTATCTTTTTTTTTCTTTTATTTTTTTATATATTTCAGTTTCAATCTTGGTTGTGCATAGTTGGTATATTCCACTTGCTTCTTTTGATCATGGATGGTTTTATCTAACCATTCATAATAGTAGGGCTGAGCAGGTTGCGGTTCGGTTCACCGAACTGCAACCGAACCGCATTTTTTGGTCCAAACCGCAACCGAACAGCAAATTTGCGGTTCGGTTTGCGGTTCGTCATATTGTATTTTGCGGTTTGCGGTTCAAACCGCAAAACCGCAAAAAAAACCGCAAACCGCAAAACAAACCGCAAATAAACCGCAAACCGCAAAAAAAACTGCAAAAAAACCGCAAAACCGTAACCAAACCGCAAAAAAAACCGCAAAACCGCAAAAAAACCGCAAAACGGCAAGCAAACCGCAAATTGCGGTTCATTTGCGGTTCGAACCGCAACCGAACCGCAACCGTGCGGTTCAAACCGCAAACCGAACCGCAAATTTGCGGTTCGGTTTGCAGTCCATGTTTTTCAGGTTTGCGGTTTGCGGTTCGGTTTGCGGTTTTGGACCGATGCTCAGCCCTACATAATAGACACGTGCCAAATTTTGATCTTGTTGAGATATCTAAAGCTAAAGTATTGTGAAAATATTCATCTTGAGCTTAGACATGTTCTAGGTCGGGTTGCCCCATCCTGAAAATAACGGGCGGGTTTGAACAGGTTGTGAAATCCAGTTGTGTCAAAAAGCTTGGCCTGGATACCGGGTTGGCCGAATCCAAACAGGTCTAGAACGGACTGTTAGGGATCAACACAGCTGGGAGATGGGGCAACGATATAGGCCGTGTCTAGAGGTAGTTATGGCCCATGTGAACGGACTATTGGAAGGATCAACAAAACACGGAGGAGTGCAGACTTATTCTCTTTCGTCAGGGGGTGGTGTTGTTCGCTTTAGGCATCCTAAAACGACTACAGATAAGAGTAAATCATATTAACATGAATTAAAGCGTGAGATAGAAGAGTATATATATATACCATTCTTCAATTGGTCATCATATGAATAGTGAGGGCATAACCTACTTGGTATATATTTTTGTTGGCTTGCCTTAACCGGTTCTTGGTATACCTGGTTAGGTGCATGGTGACAACATTCACCTTTTGACTTTCAGTTAAATGATAGGCACACAACATAGAGTTTGTATCAACCTCCCACGCAGTAAGATAAGGGATATGTTGTCCCTATAAACTCTCGGAATCTATAGATGAATTCTTTTGCCTCATGTCCCTTGGAAAGTTTAACTCATTTACTGATGTTTAAAAATGATCTATCTAAAAAAGATAGATGTCTCGCCTCATGTCCCTTAAGATATTTTAGTCTGATTTTCGAAACCGATCTTCCAAAAAAAAGACGGAAATTGTTGCCTTGCTAGCCTCATGTTTCTTGAGATTGATCCCATGCCTGCCTGATATCCCTTGAGAAGTTTTAGTCAATTTCTGATGTTTGAAAATGATTTTTCTGAAAAAGAAGGAAACTATTACCTCTCTTGCCTTGAAAAAATAAATAGTTTACGTGATATTTGAAAGTTATATCTGAAAACAGATGCCTTGTCTCATGCTCCTTCAGAAGTTTTATCATATATTGATATTTGCAAATAATTCGTGCATAAAAAATGATGCCTTGCCTCCGACATCATGTCCCTTGAGAATATAATCATTTTACTTTGTATATGTAAATGATCTATTGTAAAAGAGATAGATGCCTCGCCTCATGTCACTTGAGAAAGATTTGTCGCTTACCTAATTTTCGTAAATGATCTTTCTGGAAAAGATGGAAATTGTTGCCTCACTTTCCTCGAGAATTTGATAATTTACCTGATATATGAAAGAAATATCTGAAAAAAGATGGTGTACCTTGCCTCGTGTCCTTTGAGAAGTTATATTTGGAAATGGTTTATTTGTAAAAGATTGATGCCTTGCCTCTTGTCCGTGAAATTTTTTTTCTTTAAAAATATTTTTTCTAAAAAAAAAGATGGATGTCTTGTCTCATGCCCCCTTGAGATGTTTTAGTCATTTGCTTGATTTCGAAAATGAATAGTCTGATAAAGATAAAATTTGTTGCCACACTTACCTTGAGAAGTTGATAATTTACTTATATTTGAAAGCAATATTTGAAAAAAGTTGGCTTGAAAAGTCTATATGTTACTTGCTCATATTTGGAATTGAATTATCTATTAAAGACTGATGTTGCCTCATGTCCCTTGAGAAACTTTAGTCGATATCAGATATTTGAAAGTGATTTTTCTGAAATAAGAAGAAAATTATTGGCCTCACTTCCCTTGAGAAGGAAATTTCTATTTTGTTTATTCCATGGGAAACCCAATATAAATACAAGAAGATGCTAGAAGTAAGTTCATCTAAAATAGAGTAGAGTGGCTAAATGTCTATCAATACAATTTACTAGAAACAAGATACAACTCCAGCTTTATGTGAGAAGTCATAGACAATTTATCCAAGTCCACTTGCCTTCAAGCAAGCAAACTCAGGCAGCTGTCTAAGAACTGCCAAATAATAAGACGTTGTAATAAAAATGACTAATACAGAATTTGGAAGGACTCAAAATAACATTCAAATAGCTTTGGATTGTAGCCGGAACACTTGGGGATGTCGTTCTTAGTTTTCACTTTCTATGTCACTAATCTGAAAAGAAGGGTATATCTTTGGACCAAAATCTACAGTTTTGCAATCCTAGCTGGAGTGTTGTCCTCTTGACCTCAGTGACTGGTGGAAGCGTCTTAGGTTCATCAAAAACATCTTGAAACTGCTCAGTAAAGGGGAAAAGACTCCCTTTTATTCTCCTGCTTTGAGCATCACATGTACCTTGTAAAAAATTTCGATCTTGATCATTACTACAATTATTTTCTCATGGTTCAATCTTGATCACTACTACAATTGGGTCTTGTAATATTTGCGAGATTTGAGGCTCACGTTTTATTCTTCGTCAGTTAATTGAGCATATAGTATAATTTTGAATCATATTATGATATATTTCCCTCCCTTTGTGTTTGCAATACTTATGCTTTTCTCGGAAGATTGTTTATTACACACTAAGGTTCACTCATCGACCATGAAAGTCAAGGTCAGAACTGATATAATTAAGATCCGAGAGTAAAGAGTTGAAGATTGCTCGACCTATTACATAGATTCTGAGTAGCTGACCCGTCCTCCAATATGATGTGTTTTGCTACAAGTGGAGACATCTATTATAGCAAGTCGGTCAATCAACCCTTACAAGTCGACCGCTTGGTCCCACCAACAACGTTTTGTTAGCTAGCCGGAAGATAGAATTTAGCGTTTTATAATGTTATTCCTTAGAGGTAGGGTTTAATATCACCTTTTTTGTAGGCGTTTTATATAAACAACCCTCAATCATTCAAAAATTCAAACAAAATAAACGTGTTTTCAAGGTAAAATTCGTGATGTCGGGTTTTGTATCAGTAAATTTTGTTTTTTTTTTTTCCTTTTATTACCGCAACTATTCTTGTATGCTACCGATAAATGCACTAGTTTGAAGAGGCGGGGACAAATTAGAAAAAGAAGTCCAATAGTAGTAAATTAGTAATACTATTATTTGGTACATATTAATTGGGTGTTGACATGATACGGTGACATTAATAAAAATATTTAATACGATAAATGCGGTTATTAAAATTGAATATCCGTGAGCAGTATTACAGAGAAAGGATTTAATTCATTTGGATAGGGAGACTATGAATGAGAGTTTATATCATAGAGTTATTAAATGACAAGGTTAGGTTGATTTGGTACCTTCGTAGCTTTCTACCTAATGACTTGCCCTTCCTTTAGATGTCAACATCGCTTAATGCTCCAACAAACCCTAAACTTTATCTCTTTACTTCCAAACCAACTACCTTATGGTACTACCTTGATTAGGGTTGTTTTTTACTCGACTCCCGACGAAGTTTTGAGTTGATCCGATAGACCGACGCTGATAACTTATTGTCGGTTCTTGGTCTATAGTCTATACTACACGATGGCATGCCTCGCCTAGGTCATCTAGAAGATCATGCCTTGTATGCTCTTCATTCGTCCCTGCGTCTGTCTAGATTGAGTCGAGTTTAGAATGTTTGTCCGTCGGTTTGGACGTAGTTTTTTGAAATGAAATATCAATCTTAAGAAACACAACTTATTTTAAGTTTTTCTAGTTTTGGTTATATTTTTTTTTCCGGGAGGACGGTGAGTGGTCTCCGCATATTTGATTGCGTTTTGTATATATATATGAAAAAGAAGGGTAAGTGATCATGCACTCGAACATAGTTCAACCTCATACGTCATTAAAAGATCGATTACACCTTTCGGCGGATTAAACAATACACGTAAATATAGTATGTGACATTTACATAATGATTGGCATGTCGGAGCCTGGACAACCCATTTTATTTTGAAAAAGTCATGGTATTTGTATGCCAGACTAGAAAGCAGATCGTAACGAAAGAGAAGATGTTTACGAATACGAGTTCTAGTCGTGGATCCGTTTCCAGATCCACCCTGCGGTAACCACATTCTCAAGCAAATTGTAATCCATAATAAACACCATCCCCCAACCACTTGCCCTAATGATTCCCAAGAATACCATTACACCATCTGAAAACTTATAAGCCATAATAATACCAATCAAAAGATTGGAAAACAGTACTTGAGCATATTAAACTAGAAGAATATAATCTCAAATTTTCTATTTTCTTATACATATTTCCCTTAATATATTCATTCTTTCAATGATAAAGGTAAATCTGCTTTGTGGCATGTGGTGGTTATATTGAACGATATTTATTTATTAATATTGGTCATACATCAATTAAAATTAATATTTAGAGTGGTCAATTAGTTTAATCACGTGATAACAAACAGATTGTCTTTATTCGATTAACTTTAATTTAATTAGCTAAAGCATGATGTAGAATTGAAACACATGTCATATCATTAGATTTGAATATAGAATTTAAT
>BSUD01000008.1:124035120-124058823 GCA_033239045.1 Fagopyrum esculentum | reverse complement strand
AATAATAATAATAATAATAATAATAATAATCGAAAAGGTTCTTTTATGAAAAGAAGCAATTTATGTTTGGGAAAATTGCATAAATCAGCTTTACCTTTGGAAAATGCAAAACCATATATGACCACCTTTCATTCTTTCCTTTTTTTTCTTTTATTAATAATTAACCTCACATGTTCAACCAAAATTTAATATATCATTTTTCTTATTTACTTTATTATCATTCTTATTTTTAGAAATTTACTTATTTAGTTTTTTTTATCAACCTTTCCTTCTAAAGTGTAAGGTTAACAAAAGGACCTTGTTTTTATTTCGAATCTTGAAGTTTACGAAGAACTTATTTCATATCGAGACAAAGCCTCTAAAATCATTGGACGGTTTTATCAGTATTTTTTACCTTCACTCGCCCGAATACTAGTTATGTTCATAAATACATAACGTTGTCCCGAATCGACAACTTTGTATCATCACTTCCCTTTAAGTCCGATATGTATGGTGACTTACCAATAAGCGTTGATTAAATTTCTTCAACGCTTTAGTCTATGGTTCCCCAATCATCACAATGTTGTCTTGTGTTCGAATGTTAGAGCCATTTATGTATCGTGTTGTTGTTAATGTCATGGTTAAATATTATCGGTTGCACAATATTTTTCAAGTTTCATCGTCAGTTATCTCGAGCCTCTTATTGTCTACAAAAAAAATACCAACCCGACAACCTAACTCATCAATCGGCTAAATTCGGATTCTCTATGTGTGCAACAATATATATATATATATATATATATATATATATATATATATATATATATATATATATATATATATATATATATATATATATATATATATATATATATATATATATATATATATATATATATATATATATATAGAGTATAGATCCTATGAGAACACCCCCTAACGTGAGAACATGAGAACAAATTCGTAATTATTATTAGTTTTGTTACGAATGTGCTATATCATTTAATGTATTATTCGTAGTTATTGTTGGTTGAGTGGATTATTCGTAGTTATTGTTGGATTCCTAATTATTATTTTTCGTAGTTATTATTATTTTTGATATCTACTCTAAATCTCAACCCTTAATACTCACCATCCAACGGTGTACGATTGTTCTCATGTTCTCACGTTAGGGGTGTTCTCATAGGAACCACACCCTATATATATATATATATATATATATATATATATTGAGATTTATAGAGTAGGTAAGAGACGTGATGCAAGCCTTGATAAGATGGATGAAACCATCAGGGAAACCCATCCTCTTTAAGCAGTTGAGGATAAAACGGTGATCAATAGAATTGAATGCCTTCTAGAGCACCCTGATAGTTGCCAATAATAGTTGGGAGAATCGAGTTCAACTTGGCAGCGAGGATCTTTGCGATAACTTTGTAGGAAGTATTGCAGCATGAGATAGGACGGTAGTCGGGAGGGGACATAGGGTTTTGTTTTTTGGCAACCAGAGAGATGGAGGTATGGTTCACTTGACTAATGAGATTCCCTGTCTCAAAGAATTCAAGAATAGGGTGTGAGAAAGAGTCCCCAGGAATGCTCCAGGAGGCCTTGAAGAAATAGGCATTAAAACCGTCGGGGCCTGGTGCTTTCGAGTCACCAATGTCATGAAGAGCCAATTTAATATCAT
Organism: Fagopyrum esculentum; assembly: GCA_033239045.1. Lineage (NCBI taxonomy): Eukaryota > Viridiplantae > Streptophyta > Magnoliopsida > Caryophyllales > Polygonaceae > Fagopyrum > Fagopyrum esculentum. Next base: position 124,057,160 of record BSUD01000008.1, on the reverse strand, counting down.
CCAAAGAGATCTTACTGCAGAGAGAGGCGGCCGCGTCGAGAGAGATGGTAAGGAGAGGGTAGTCGGGGAAAAGATTGAGAGGGTTATGGGTGATTGTAGGGCAAAGAATATTTGTGAAGTGGTTAATTAAAATAGAGGAGATCACATCCGGGTCAGTGGAGGGCCCTCTTCCAGGATTTGCGGGATCATGAAAGGTTTTGATGGAATTTGAGGCTTGCCTTTGGGTTATACTCTTAAAGAAGAAAGAGCTGCATTGGTCGCCAAATTTAGTCCAAGAGATCTTTGAGAGTTGGGCGAGGGTGGATTGGAGAAGATCCAATCGAGGACAGTTGGAGGGAGATGCTACGCTCAAGGAGGAGCAGTTGGGGATCATGGGGTGAGGCTTGGAGGCCTTTTTGAATGTTGCTGAAGGTTTCTTTGAGGTCTTCGATGGAGGAATAAAGCAGTTCCAGTTTGGTACTTGAAAATTTCTTCAGGGTATGTTTGAGAAGTTTGAGCTTGTGAATGAGGGCGAGTATACTGCAGGAGTTTAGGCTCAAGGAAGGAGATGGAGAAGCCCAAGCGTTGGAGATGGTGGAGATGAAGTTTTCATGTGAGGCCTAGGAGTTATTGAATCGGAACTTGCACTTTGTGGGGCATGGTTTTGAGTAAGGAAAAGGAGGCCACGTGAGTGGTCTGAGATGAACTTGTTATCGAAGAAAGCCGTAGAGTTTGGGAAGACACTCGACCAGGAGGGGTTTATGACAATGCGGTCAAGTTTACACCAAATTCAAGATGTGATTTGTTTGTTGCTCCATGTGAGTTTACAGCCTGAGTAGTCGTGATCGACAAGGGAGAGGGAGGAGAAGCAATCAGAAAGTTCGGTGGAGTGGAGAGGAGGGTAGGAGTGGCAGCCCGAGTGATACGCCCCCGGATGGCGATGTCATCCGTGTTTTCGGCTAGAAGGACCCACACCATTTTGAAGGCATTTATTATTATTCGACTATTTAATAATAGGCCTTTTATATTCGGAACTTTTATTCCGGAACTTAATTCTGTGACTTAAATTCCGACCTTTCATATTGTAGACTTTTCATTTATCAGAACTTAATTCAGGCTTATCGTGTAATCATGAGATAATGTCTTATATATATATATAGGGTGTGGTTCCCATGAGAACACGCTTATCGTGTAATCATAAAAACAATCTTAGACCGTCGGATGGTGAGTATTAAGGGCCGAGATTTAAAGTAGATATCATAATTAATAATAACTACGAATAATAATAATTAGGAATAATTCATTAAACCAACAACAACTACGAATAATCCACTCAATCAACAATAATTACGAATAATCCACTCAACCAACAATAACTACGAATAATACATTAAACGATATGACACCTTCGTAACAAAACTAATAATAATTACGAATTTGTTCTCATAATTACACGATAAGCCTGTTCTCATATGATATATATTCTATATATATTATAACAATACGAGAGAAACCCACAAATAATTACCTAAAGTGACAACTTTTGCATCGTGAGGTTAAGGAAAACTCATGTACGTATAAAGGAAGATTTCACAAATATGTGTATATATTTGTGAGTAGTTGCATATTAGTCAGTATGAAATAATTGATACATTAAATGATACATGCTAACTATATGTATCGGTGTGACGATCGATCTAGACGATGCCAGTATGTACCACATAGTTATGGTACTAGCCTGCATCTAAGTAATACGTCTTCATCCTACTCTATAAATCTATATATATGTATTTAACGTTAATTTAAAGCACATATTTATGATAATTTCGTGAGTGAATTACCTTGGATAAGATTGAATGGTGTTTATTCTAGAAGCTATATATCGCTTTAAATTGTAGTAAGAAGTAGCTACTCTATATATGCATGCATGGACACCTGTATAACGTAAATGCACGCAAACTAACACTACAATAATGCGTGACTTTAATTTTATATTGTCACTTGTACCGCAGATTGCGTATAGTAGTATACACAGAGTATTACACATATTTAGACTTAACCCTAATCGAAAGCTATTCGTTTTTGGCATTGGTACCAAGTACGAACTACCGAGGCTTAATCAAAAAACGAAAATATAAAAAAAAAAGGGCCATTGTTTTTGAGAGTTTGAGGTCAAAACAGTAGAAAAAAGTAATTTTGAAAATAAGTTTTGATTGTTAATTTTTTTCTTCCAATTTTCTGTTTTCTGTAGATCGGTAACCAATGGCAGAAAAGCCCTAATCACAACTGAACCATTAACCTAACCAATTGGTGTTTCAGTTTGGTAAAAATAACCAAAGATCTGTGTTTTATGAATGTTGTGTGTCAAAAAACGTCTATTTTCAATTTTTTGGTTTTATTTTTCAACTACTTTCTTTGTTCACACCTCAATTTTTTTATACTCCAAGATATGCTATTAGGGTGATCATTTCCTATGAGAACACCCTAGTGATGTGATTTTGAGTGTCGAATATAATATCATATAAATGTTAGAATTAAGCATTTTATACATATATTGTTCTCTCATACATCATTATTTGTATAAAAATATTATCTTTTTATAATTCGATATCCATATTGTTTTTTTTTTTTGAAAAGTTTGTAATATTAATAGAAAGGATTTACAAGGGGTCTTACTAGACCACAAAAAGAGATACAAGGAGGTGAGAGTTAAGACAAGTATATGCCGAGGATCTTAGCCCAAGTGATCGTCTTTGAAGATTTGTCCTTCCATCGGATAGAAGCGAAATTCCTAGTGGCCGAAATGGTGTTGTGAGCGCATTCCGTAGGGTGAGTGAACCTATTGCAGTGGATGAAGTCATTACGAGCTTTCCAGATGTGGTAGATGTAGCTAGTAAAGGCCTAGGTATGGATGTGGGAGAGGAGATCATGCTTTTGAGGAGAACAGGATTGAAGCCAGTGCCAAATCTCGAAGATGTGAGGTGGGGGAGAAGGGAGTCTTAACCATCTGAGAATGAGGTCACAGACGGTGGAGGAGAAGCTGCAGTGGTTGAGAAGGTGGTCTTCATTTTCCGGAAGAGAGCCGCATAGTTTTCTGGTGTCGTCATGAACCACATTCCAAGAGAGGAGCTTCGTTAGGGTAGGCATCTAGCTGTGACTAGCTGACCAGGATATGAAGCTGCATTTAGGTATGTTAATACCGCTCCAGATGTGTCCGAGGCGGTGAGGGGGTTTGGAGAAGCAGATTTCCAGATGAGGTTATGGGTAGAAGAGATGGACAAGCAGTTGTTCGAGGTGATGGAAGCACTGAGGAAGAGAGACTGGTTTCTAGAGTCCAGGATCTCATTACGGACTTTGAGAATCGAGCTCCGAGTAAAGCTGTGTTTGTAGTTGGAAGGGTAGGACCAGACGGATTGCCCTTTGAGGATGTTTTGATTCTGTTTGTAATCTTTGTGATGAGGGGAGTGTAGTCCGAGATGTTAAGCCGTTTGCTGCCAATGGGGATACCAAGGTAAGTGAAAGGGAGAGAGCCAAGGTTTAAGCTCGTCGAACGAGCAAGGAGGTTACTATCTTCAAGGCTAAGTCCAACAATGAAGATTGAGGACTTAGAGGGGTTTAGGTAGAGCCCAGAATAACGACCAAAATGGTCGAGGGTCTTGAGGAGGATACTAATGGAAGTGTGGTCACCCCTGCAAAACAACAATAAATTATCAGCGAGAGGGGGCATCCTTGTCTCAAGCCTCGAGAACCCTTGAAGAAATCGTTTAGGCTGCCATTAAGATTTATAGAGTAGGTAAGAGACGTGATACAAGCCTTGATAAGATGGATGAAACCATCAGGGAAACCCATCCTCTTTAAGTAGTTGAGGATAAAACGGTGATCAATAGAGCGCCTTGATAGTTGCCAATAATAGTTGGGAGAATCGAGTTCAACTTGGCAACGAGGATCTTTGCAATAACTTTGTAGGAAGTGTTGCAGCATGAGATAGGATGGTAGTCGGGAGGGGAAATAGGGTTTTCTTTTTTGACAACCAGAGAGATGGAGGTATGATTCACTTGACTAATGAGATTCTCCGTCCAAAAGAATTCAAGAATAGCTTGTGAGAAAGAGTCCCAGTAATGCTCCAGGAGGCCTTGAAGAAATAGGCATTAAAACCGTCCGGGCCCGGTGCTTTCGAGTCACCAATGTCATGAAGAGCCAATTTAATATCATCCAAAGAGATCTGTAGAGAGAGGCGGCCGCGTCGAGAGAGATGGTAGGGAGAGGGTAGTCGGGGAAAAGATTGAGAGGGTTATGGGTGATTGTAGGACAAAGAATATTTGTGAAGTGGTTAAATAAAATAGAGGAGGTCACATCCGGGTCAGTGGAGGGCCCTCTTCCGGGATTTGCGGGATCATGAAGGGTTTTGATGAATTTTGAGGCTCGCCTTTGGGTTATACTCTTAAAGAAGAAAGAGTTGCATTGGTCGCCACATTTAGCCCAAGAGATCTTTGAGAGTTGGGCAAGGGTGGATCGGAGAAGATCCAATCCAGAGGACAGTTGGAGGGAGATGCTACACTCAAGGAGGAGCAGTTGGGGATCGTGGGGTGAGGCTTGAAGGCCTGTTTGGATGTTGTTTAAGGTTTCTTTGAGGTCTTCGATGGAGGAATAAAGCAGTTCCAGTTTGGTACTTGGAATTTTCTTCAGGATACGTTTGAGAAGTTTGAGCTTGTGGATGAGGGCGAGTATACTGCAGGAGTTTGGGCTCAAGGATGGAGATGAAGAAGCTCAAGCGTTGGAGATGGTGGAGATGAAGTTTTCATGTGAGGCCCAGGAGTTATTGAATCGGAACTGGCACTTTGTGGGGCATGGTTTTGAGTCAAGGAAAAGGAGGCCAGGTGAGAGGTCTGAGATGAACGGGTTATCGAAGAAAACCATAGAGTTTGGGAAGATACTCGACCAGGAGGGGTTTGTGACAATGCGGTCAAGTTTACACTAGATTCAAGATGTGATTTGTTTGTTGCTCCATGTGAGTTTGCAACCTGATTAGTCGTGATCGACAAGGGAGAGGGAGGAGAAGCAATCAGCAAGTTTGGTGGAGTGGAGAGGAGGGTAGGAGTGGCAACCCGATATCTTTTCATCCGGGCTAAGGATGGTGTTGAAGTCTCCCATGAGGGTCCAGGGGATGTTTTGTTTGAGGAGCTTGATAGTGGTGAGGTTGTCCCGGAGGGGTTTGCGATCTTCAGGGCGATTATGAGCATATACAAAGGTACACTCAAGGTTTGCGGGATGGTTTGTGGAAGCGTTCGAAGAGTGATGGGGAAGAGATATCTTGTAGTGGATGAATTGGTCATTTATGATGGTAGGGGTGAGTAGGAGGGAGTCAGGGTTCCACCAGACCCAGATCCGACAATGGAGGAGGGGGTAACGTACGTTTGAGACGTGACACCAGTGGGGAATGAGGGAGGAGATACTATCCATTCTGTCATTCTTTAGCTTTGTTTCGATAATAGCAATAACATCGAGACAATGACGTTTGATCAAATCACGAACCACTTTCTGTTTGTTAAGATGGTTGAGACCCCTAACATTCCAGGCACACATGTTAAGATTTATTTATAACATCTTTTGAAGGTGCATGCATCCTTGGTGCAAGCACAAGGGAAGGAAGGTTTGGTAGAAGTTGTGGGTCAGAAGGAAGGGTTGGTAGGTGTTGTGGGTTAGAGGAAGGGTTTGAAGGTGTTGTAGGTCAGAGGGTAGCTCCTCTTGGAGGTGTGGGCAAGCTGGAGGGGGAGTGGAGATAGGCAAGGGAGGAAGATGAGGGAGAGGTGCTAGGGTTTGGGTCGTCAACCCTACTAGCATGGTTGGAGATCATCAGAGCCTTTTTTGGTGGAGGGCCGGTAGGATTTGGGTTCAAGATTTTTAATGAGTCATCAGGGGTGGGGAGGAGCGGGTCAAGGTGAGAGGTGTTGTGGACTCTGGCTTTGTGATGTTTGGCAGAGGGTTTGTAGGTGGGTGGAGGTTTGGAAGAAAGAGACTTGGGGGTTTTGCAACGATGCCCAAAGATGAGACAGGAAGAACAGTGTTTCGGGAGCCAATCGTAGGTGATCTTTTGCGAGATGGATTCGCCATCCGGGCCTAAGAAGGTTAGCTCTCTGAGCAGGGGTTTAGAGGCTTGTATCTCGACTAGGATCTTTGCATATCCTAGTGTTTTGTGGTTTGCAGAGCAAGTATTAGTGAGGAGAGGGAAGCCAATGGCAAATCCAATCTTAGCGAGCATATGAGGTGACCAGAACCTATAATCGAGGTCGTGGAAAGAGGCCCAAACGGAAATGGAGGAAATAATTGAGTAGTCTAGAGCTAGACCATGATGCCACCTTTTGAGAAACAAGGAGGTTGAGCCATTTACGAGCCATAAGCTGCCCAGAAGAATGGTATTTAGATCACCTTCGGAGCCGAAGTGGAAGACATAAACCCCTTTCTCATTACGGAGTATTCTTGGTTTGTCAATATGGTTCCAAGAGGCGTTGGAGAAAGTCGTAATGCGCGGAAGCCCAAGGGGCTACCAAGGGGGAAACTGACAAGGGTGAGATGCCATTTTGAGATCGTATCCGAGACGTCATCCTCAGTAAAACGAATGATGACATCATCGAGACCCGGGGTGAAGGCCAAAGGCACGTGGGTATCAGCTTGAGCATTAATGAGTATGTCTCTAAAAGAGACTGGTGGAGTGACTGGGGAGGCGTGCAAAGAGAAGGGGGAGTCGAAAGGCCAGTGGGACCCGGTGTTTGGGAAGGACAGTTGGGGACAGAAGGTACATGTAAATGAATGTCAACCGTCTTGCAGGAGTGCCAAACGAAGGTTGGTAGGTAACGAACTCCTCGATAAGGGCAGCCTCCAAGATAGGGACCTCAAGTAGGGAGGAGGAGTTAGGGGCTGTCAAGGATGGAGGTATGGCCATAATGACAGGCTCAACAGGGACAACAAGGGGAGGGGCCACACTGGGGTAGAGAGAGGTTGGGGCCTCACTCCGGCAAGGGTTTTTTGGGAGCCTTTTCCGATATCCATATTGTTCTTTTTGTGTTTCAGTCATTAAGGGCATCAATTGTTTCAGAAGTACATCATCCATGAAGTCAGAGATGAAGAGAAGACCTTATATGTCTGATTATTCCTTATTTTAGTAATTTCGTTATTTAATATCTTAATCAAAATAATATTAAAAAAATCACATTACATTATTCTTTATTTTATTTCGATTCCTAATTTCAGTCCGACTCTTATCCGTATACCAAATAATCCTAAGTGGATTGAAACCCAACGTAGATGCATCACCAAACCCAAGAATGTTTCTCAAAGTAAGACAAATTCATATCGACTAGAAAACAATATGAACTCATCCGCAAATATATTTACCACTTGATCTTGAATAAAAATTAAAAGGTAAATTCCGGATGGTACCCTCGTGGTTTGGGGTTTTCCGAATTTTGCTCAACTATTTTTTCTAGTTCGGATGGTACCTTTAAGTTTTTTGTTGTTTTCCGAATTTTGCCCAAATTCATTAAACATTTTCAAATTCCATTAAAAACATAAAAAAAAAAATACTAAAATTAAAAAACAAATTAAAATAGAAAGAATGAATTATTTATTTAAAAACTAAAGTATAACAGTAATTTTTTTTTTAAAATAAATGTTTTATATTAATTTAAAAATAAACCAATTAGATAATTTTTAAAAAAAATCAAAAAAATCAGTGCTTTATTTTATTTTAAAAATAAATAAATTGAATTAGCATTTTTCTAACAAAATTTAAAAATATAAGTGTTATACTTTATTTAAAAAATATAAAAAATAAGGATTCTTTTAAAAAATTAAATAAAAATTACTGTTTTAATTTAAAATTAAAATAAATAAGTCAGTCTTTTTATTTTATTTATGTTTCAATATTACTTTATTTCTTTCCTTTAGTTTTGAGAAATAAATAAAATAAAATGACTAATTTATTTATTTTAATAATAAATTAAAACAGCAATTTTTTTAAAAATTTTAAAAGAATCCTTATTTTATTTATTTTTTAAACAAAGTATAACACTTATATTTATAGATTTTGTTACAAAAATGCTAATCTAATTTATTTATTTTTAAAATAAAATAAAACATCGATTTTTTTTGAATTTTTAAAAAAATTATCTAATGATTTATTTTTAAATTAATATAAAATATTTATTTTTAAAAAAAAGTTAATATTTTACTTTAGTTTTAAAATAAATAAATAATTCTTTCTATTTTAATTTGTGTTTTAATTTTTGTTTATTTTCTTTGTATGTTTTTAATGGAATTTGAAAAATTTTAATGAATTTGGGCAAAATCCGAAAAACAATAAAAATTTAAGGGTACCATCCGAACTGGAAAAAACTGTTGGGCAAAATCCGAAAATTCCCAAACCACGAAGTTACCATCCGAAGTTTTATTGTTACCGTACATATCACAAACAACATGCGGACATATTCTATAGGTCTTCTTGATAAGGTCCATTCTACTAGAATACCATTGAACAAAATGAAATAAATACTATAATTATGCGCTAAGTTCCTCGTCATAACCAAAGCCCAAGACCGATACCAATCAACATCTCCAAACCACTATTATTATGACTAAGAAGAATCTTTAATACGATTTTGGTGATGTTCGGTAAATAAACAATTAAAAGAATTATAATTATGAAAATTAAAAGGGGTATATAATTTTCTTAATTTTATTTGATAAAACAATAAAGAAAATAAAGAACATTAGATTATGAAGATTAAGAGAATTGTATTATAAATATTGTGTAAATATTCTCGTCATCTTCAGCTTCCTCTACAGAATCTTATAGTTGAATTTCTAGATTATATTAGAGAATATAGTATTCAAATAATTCATAATTCAAGTAGTGTATAGATGTTAAATTTTTTATTTTGCCCTAAGTAATCATTTGATTCTCTCTCTATAACAATTGATCGTTCAAAAGTCTTCCATATTATATACCCGTCTTCACTTTGGAGATTAGAGAAGTCCAAACCTAGCTGACTTGAGCAATAACTTACCAATCTTGAATCATTCTTGGAAGGCCAACAAACAATGTGTACCCGCCCAAATACTAGGTCACGCTTATTTAAGCCTTTTTTCTCCTCTAGGTCCGGACGTTAGGGTTGTTCGAAATTCGGATTATTGTTTGGTCTAGAATAGTATGAAGTTCGGATTGGTTGGGTTCAAAACGCTGAACACTGCTAAAATAATTCATCTAAGTTCAAGACGAGTTGTGAACTTCCGTCTAATACGTATTATTCTTACGAGAAGTTAGATACATGGAACTTCAATTTGGAGCTATAAGTATATATTTATGTTTTGGAGTTATATTTAATTTTCAGGCATTACAAATAGGAGTCACTCCATTTTTTTTTGTTTGCGATCATTTAATGCATATTTTTATATTATATTTTTCTTTGTTCGTACCCGCAAAATGAGAGTAAAATGAGAGTATTGGTAGCAATCAAATCCAAAGATAATTTAATAAGACAAAATAAACTAGGGCAACGAGTACGAGGTTTAAGGAAATTTTACCTAAAAGTATAGTGGGTTAGTTAATTTGAGTCAACCGTCCAGAGCTTTTGAATAAGTCCTCGTCAAATAGGTATCATGAAGTTTTAGATTGTGGTTCGGATGATTTCACCTATATTTTATGATCCTAATAGTTGAATTATTCAAATATAACGTATACTTATTCATGTATAAATATTTTTATGCATCAAGAATTTATAGTTATGATTCTAATAGTTGAATTATTCAAATATAACATATACTTATTCAATTATAAATATTTTTATGCATCAAGAATTTATATAATTTTGTAACGTAACCGACTTCTTTTTTAAGAGTAACAAATTTACATGGAGAACACGAAAATGAAAAGATAATATCTTTGAAAAACTCGATCAGATCTTACCCACTATCATATAATTAATGCATATAATAATCACACATGAAAGCTTGCCTTTACGACACCGAATCGTTGTACGATTTCACAATTGAATTATCAACGACAGTTTAAAAACAAACCTTGAATTAATATGGTCGAAGCGAGAAGACTGCGAAATATTAATAAACCAAACTTAGCGAGCCCAATTCTCATTATCAGATATGTTCAATCTAGTGAAGAAAATCTACCTTCTTATGATAGATTATGTAAAATAATAGGTCTAGTTTTGTAAATATTCAAACTATGTAATCCCTATATATATTGCTTATACCTAATGGAAACCCTAAGGAAAATTTATCCTATACTCACATGGTATCATACTATCAGACTAACCATCTTTCCTTCCTCTTCCGCAAATCTCGTTCGACATTGCATGCCTTATCTCCTAGCGGCCGCCGATGTCTTTCCTCCTGTCGAAGCTTCCTTGTCTCACACCAACCTCCTCTTCCTCATGGCTGCAGAGAAGAAGACGTCTTTTCATTTGGCTCTTGGGCCAACTTCAAGAACAACATTATGGGTTACCTTGTTTCGAGTAACGGCTAAAGCACACAACATTCTTGATCATATTGATGAAACCTTCGACAAGCCTATCGACATTGATGATGATCTCTGAAATCAAGTCGATGTCGCGGTCCTTCAATGAATCTACAACACTGTTTCCGGGGACATCTTGCTGCAAATCCTCGATCCCGATGACACCGCTTTGTGCGCGTGGACAGGTGAATTGGACATCTTTCAATACAATCAGAACACTTGTGTCGTGTATCTTGAACACGAGTTTTCAAACTGCAACTTGGCCGCTTTCTCCTCTATTGTTGTGTACTTCCAGAAACTGAAATCCCTTTCGGATCAACTCAAGGGGGTCGGCTCTCATATGCTCGCTAGCCGTCTTGTTCTTCAGTTACTCTCAAGACTACATGTAGAGTACAATGCCGCTGCGAGTTTCATCTAACAAACCGATCCCTTACCCACGTTTGAAAGGCATGCTCTCAACTTTACACGAAGAAAGCCGACTGGCCAATCAAGCGAAACAACATCCCGTTTCATCCCTCACAACTACTAGTTCTGCTCAGCGCCACCATGCCCAAACTTTACCGTAGTCTTCCCAAACGTCCGCCAACCAGCAATCCGACAATTCCGGCACCGGTGCACGAGAAAAGGGTCGCAACCGTCACAATGGAAAAGGTCGTGGAAACACAACACAAGCAATGTCGTATGTTTTTTGGCCCGATTCCTGGATTCCCTTCCAGCAAGCCGGCTCTCCAAATGGACTCTCCTTACAGTGGGATCCGGTTCACATGTAAAAGCCTTCTAGTCCATACCCCAACAACAATAACAACCAACAACAAGGGCTTTTAGGAAGTGGGTCGCCTATACAAGCCCATGCCGGGTCCATTTCTGGAACTCCATCCCACAAGCCCACAAATCTTGATCAAGCCTTTTCCTTTATGACTCTAAATCCATAAGATAATTTGTGGTACATGGATATGGGCACAACATCACATATGACGAACAATCCAGGGAAACTCTCGTCTATTTCGTATAGTGGTCCATTACACTCGATAATTGTTGGAAATGGTATGAGAATTCTATCTACAGGTCTTGGTCATGCTAGTCTCAACACCACAAAAACACCTCTTCAATTACCGAATGTCCTGATGGCACCCAATATAGTCAAAAACCTCGTATCTATTACGTTAGACGCTTCACAACTGAAAATCTTGCTTTTGTGGAATTTGACCCTTTTGGCTTTTCTGTGAAGGATTTACAAACGGGGGAGATACGCTTGAGATGCAATAGTTCAAGGGAGCTCTACCCGGTCACCCGTCCAACTACAAATTCGTCCCAAGCTCTTTCTGTGGAGTCCTCGAGTCTCTGGCATGCTCGTCTTGGTCATCCAGGCAAGCCGATTCTAGATTTTCTTAGGAACGCTTCTTCTGTAAAGTGCAATAAAGAGAAATCCTCTTATATTTTTCATGCTTGTCAAATTGAAAAACATCATAAACTTCTTTTTGAACGGTCTTTTACTAGCACTCATGCAACTTTTGATATTATTCATAGTGACTTATTGACTTCTCTGGTTTCAAGCCGGGAAGGTTATAACTATTACTTGCTCTTTCTTGATATTTTCCCATTTTTATGGGTATTTTCTATTAAGTACAAGTCCCAAAGTATTTGAATTGCTTGTGCGATTTCATAAGCTAGTAAAGACTCAATTCAATCTTTCCATTAAAAATTTCCAATGGGACATGGGTAGAGAATTCATTAAAATTGATTTTCATAAAAAAAAATTGCCACCCATGGCAAAAAATTTTGTTTCTCATGTCCCTACACCTCTTCTCAAAATAGCAAAGCCGAACGGATTATTCACACTATTAATAATATGATGCGTTCACTTCTTTTTCATGCTTCCATTCCATTACCTTTTTGGCCTCATGCTTTGGACATGACATGTTATCTTCTCAATATCCTTCCTTCCTCCACTATTAAAAACAAGATCCCTACTTATATCCTGTATTATTCAACTTCGTCTTATGATCATCTTCGTACATTCGGGTGTCTTTGCTATCCAAATCAAACCGCTACTATGTCTCACAAACTCCAACACCGTTCTATTCCGTGTATTTTTCTTGGGTTTTCGACTCATCATCATGGGTATAAATGTCTTGACCTCACCACCAATAAGGTCATTATTTCTCAACATGTTACTTTTGATGAGTCTACATTTCCATTTTCTAAAAACCGTATCTCGACAACGGATTTATTTTCCCAGTTGGATGCACCTTATGACTTGGGTATGTGTATGCCCTCCTATCACTCAGCCCAACAGATTGCATCTCAGACCCAACCCACTATCACACCCCTATCAACAACCCAGACACCCTCCCAAACCAAACTGTTCAGTCGGGCCACTCGATGCAGGGATAAACCGCAATCCCCGATCTAGACTGAAAGTCCTTAACTGGAACGAAAATTGGGTTTTTCTATAGAGAAAATCGGTCGATTTTTCTCAAGAACAGGTTGATTTTTCGACAAACTCAGAATACAGATTAGTGAATGATATGGAAAGATAAGAATATGATTTTGGAATGATAAATGAAAGAAATGTAGGAAGATATGAACTAAGATAGTTTCGCAAAAGAATCTTGACCAATGATGTGTCAAGACCCTTAAACGAGAAGATTACCTTAACCCGTACTTCTTTAACCTTACACAAGCCTTTTATTAAGACAAACACAAGGAGAGACTAATATTGACCAGGAGCACCAATCTTCAATAAGATTAACACATACAAGCACAATCTAGCAAGGACTTCCCAAACAATTCAATCAAAAGCTCTCTTTATTGATTGAACGATTTAATGAATAACACACAAACTTTATAAGTGAAGATGCAAATTTCACAATCTGTGGAAAATATCAATTCTAATCTACTCAACAATCTCCCCCACTAAGTCTATTTATAAGGGAGACTATCCTACAAAAATTAGGAAAATATATTTAAAGATAATCTTGCAAAGATATCTTTAAGATATATCAAAATAAAAAATCTAAAAAGATAGAATTTATATAATCCCTTAAGATAGTCTGAGAGCTTTAAGGAATCATAACAAGATATAATTGTTAAAAGATAGAAGATCATGACCGGATCTTTGCAAAACTCGTCTCAGTGAAAGAAATCGAGAATGAAATCGGTCTAATTTTCCTACAGGAAAATCGGTCGAATTTCCTTCTTTGAGACTCTTCCTTGCTTAGTGGATCTTCTTGGTCGTGGCTTGACTCTTCTATAACAATTAATAACGTCATCAAATAACTCTTGAGAGTGAGAAGAGTTTTCTTGAGCGTACATGTCATGAGTATGTCTGTAACTTCATCTTGAATTGCCTTTGCTCTTGACCTTGTGATCGCTCCATCCATAACTGAATTTGAAGAAGGTGAAAGTGGTGTTGGTTTGTCCTTCACTGTCTTAGCCTTTGAACGTGTAGTTGGTCCTTGTGTTGGAGATGGTCCCACATCAAGCTCCCCTTCTTGAGAAGGATTCGTCCTCGAATCATCCGCATGCTCATATCTAAACTCGTAAGGACTTAAGTCACCGACGTTGAAGGTGGGATTTACACCATAATCAGCTGGAAGCTCCAAGACATAAGCATTGTCACCAACTTTCCTTTTCACTCTAAAAGGTCCGTCTTCTCTTGGAGATAACTTAGACTTCCGCTTGTCCGGAAATCGCTCTTTCCTTAGATGCAACCATACTAGATCTTCGGGTTTGAATAGCATCTCTTTGCAATTCCTATTTGCTTTGGAAGCAACATAAATTCCTTTTTGCTCCATCCGTAAGCGCGTTTTCTCATGTAATTCCCTTATGAAGTATGAACTCCACCTGCTTTCCTGCAATAAAATCTACTCGCTCCTCTAAGAACAACAATATAAGATCAAGGGAGTCAAAGGATTCACTCCATGAACACACTCAAACGGCGTTAGATTAGTAGATGAATGCAAGGTTCAATTATAAGCAAATTCAACATGTGGTAACACAACTTCTCATGCATTCAAATTATCTTTCAAAACAGCTTGTAATATAGTAGTTAAAGTTCGATTAGTTACCTCCGTTTTACCATCCGTTTGAAGATGACTAGAAGTTGAAAACAACAACTTTGTACGTAGCTTTCCCCAAAGTGTCTTCCAAAAGAAACTAAGGAACTTAACATCTCTATGGCTCACAATAGTTCTTGGAACTCCATGAAATCTAACAACTTCCTTGAAAAACAAGTTAACTACATTAAATGCATCATCAACTATATGTTAAGCAATAAAGTGAGTCATTTTAGAAAAGCGATCAACAACCAAAAAGATAGTCTCTCCCCTTCTTAGTCCTTGGTAATCCTACATCAAAATTCATACTAATGTCAAGACAAGGTGATGTAGGAATAGGTAAAGGAGTATACAAACCGTGTGGTTTCAGTCTTGACTTCGCTTTTAGACAAACAAGACACCTCTTAATCAAATGTTCAACATCTTTAAGCATGTGAGGCCAATAAAAATGAGAATGAAGCATATGATAAGTCTTATCTCTTCCAAAGTGTCTCATTAATCCTCCCATATGAGCCTCCTCAACTAATAATAATCTCAGAGAACATCTAGGAATACAAACTTTATCCTCCTGGAACAAAAAAACTTCAAAAAAATGATACTTATCTCTAGACTGGGACAAAAATCGGTCAGAAAATCGGCTGATTTTTCTGATACTGGGTCGATTTTTTCATCTAGTGTAGATGTCGCCAAACTCTTCATCATCCTCATAAAGATCTTTGATATAGTGGAAGCCTAGGACCTTGTAATCCATTGTTGTGATCAAAATATACCTTCTAGAAAGGGCATCCGCTACGACATTATCCTTCCCTTTCTTATATTTGATAATATAAGGAAATGTCTCAATTAGCTCCATTCATAATCAATGTCTCCTGTCCAACTTATATTGACTTCGAAATGCTTCAAAGACTCATGATCAGTTCCAAGGATGGATTCATTAGCCCAAAGATAGTGCTACCATGTTTTGAAAACTCGAAATAAAGCATATAATTCCTTGTCATAAGTAGAGTAATTTAAACATGAACTTTTTAATTTATCACTAAAGTAGGCTAGAGGTTTACCTTCTTGCATGAGTACTCCCCTATACCAATACCTGAAGCGTCACACTCTACTTCAAATGGTTTGGTAAAATCTGGAAGTGCAAGAAGAGGTGCATTTGATAATCAACCTCTTTAGTTCCGAAAATGCTTTCTCTTGCACTTCTCCCCACTTGAACGGTACTTGCTTCTTCGTGAGCTGCATGAGAGGGACTGCAATGGTGCTAAAATCCTTCACAAAACGCCGATAAAAGGTTGTCAATCCATGGAAAGGTCGCACATGTCCAACGGTGGTAGGTATAGGCCATTCTTGAATGACTTTGATCTTCTCTTTATCCACCTCAAGGCCTCTTGTGCTGCCAACAAATCTAAGAAAAACCACTTGATTAGTATTAAACTCGCATTTTTTAATATTAGCATATAGAGATTCAGATCTAAGAGTTGCAAGTACTTCCTTTGAGTGGTCTTCATGCTCCTCGATGATTTTACTGTAAATGAGGATGTCATCAAAGTAAACAACAACAAACTTTCCATAAAATGGCGTAAACATGATTCATTAATCTCATAAAAGTACTAGGAGCGTTAGTCAAACCGAAAGACATAACCAACCACTCATAAAGTCCAAACTCGGTCTTGAATGATGTCTTCCATTAATCTCCCCCCCTCATTCGGATTTGATGATATCCACTCTTAAGATCAATCTTCGAAAACAAAGTGGAACCGCTCAACTCATCCAACATATCATCCAATCTAGGAATAAGAAGTCTATATTTGATAGTGATGTTGTTGATTGCACGACAATCCACACACATCCTCCAAGTATTGTCCTTCTTGGGCACCAATAGAACCGGAACCGCACAAGGACTTAAGCTTTCACGTACATAGCCTTTGTTCAAAAGGTCTTGTACTTGATCATGTATTTCTTGGCTTTCTTGCGGACTCATTCTATAAGCAGGCGGTTAGGAAGTGACGAACCTGGAATGAAGTCAATCCGATGCTAAATGCCTCGGAAGGGTGGAAGTCCAACAAGAATCTCATCCGGAAATACGTCTTTGTATTCATCTAGAGCCTGTAAAATATTTGAAGGCAGAGCGGCCTTCACATCATCACTTAATGTCAGTAGGCTCTTATAAAAATTCAGTAAAGAAAGGTCTAAAGGAATGTAATCATCGAGAAATTCCCTTTTAGACGAAAGAAGGGCTCGTTGTTGTCCTAGAGAGGAAAAATCGGATGAGCTACAAGAAAATCGGTTGATTTTCCCTAGAACAAACCGATTTTTCTCAAAAGTTGGTTGATTTTTCGAAGAACTGCCCGATTTTTCTTCTTTGAGAGTTGATTTTTTGACCTTCTACTTGCGTTTCTCCTTTTTATTGTCGTAATGCTCAACAATTGGCAAAGGAGTCACGGGTTTGAGCGTAATGGCTTTTCCCTTTAACTCAAACGAATGTTTATTAGATAATCCATCATGCATAACCTTTCTATCAAATTGTCAAGGGCGGCCTAACAAGATATGACATGCTTGCATATGCAGAACATCACAAACAACAATATCCACATACTTGCCCAAAGTAAACGCAATTCGAGCCTGTTTACTAACGACCATTACATTTGTAACAATTTTTTTTTTTACATCTAACGTGCTGTAACAAAGCCTATGTTAACGATCATTAACAATAGGTTAACGGTCGTTACCTATGTTAACGATCGTTAACATTTGTAACAGGAGAAAACAATGTAATGAATGTTAAACTAGGTTAACGATCGTTAACCTATTGTTAACGGTTGTTAACCTATACAAAATATTTTTTATAACGAACGTTAACTTAGGTTGTGCATCCGGTCCGGTGGACCGGAATTTCAAAAACCTGGACCGGGGACCGGTTCGGACCGGAATCATCCAACTTTTAATTACCCGATTCCAATTATCCAATTTTGTTACCCAATTCAGTTACACAACTTTAATTTCGCTTTATTTTTTTCCCCTTCTTCCTAAGATTATCTCTTTTCTTTTTCACTCTCTATGTGTTAATTAGCTAATATCTCAATTATCTCTTTCCTTCTTTGTAGGATAATAAGACTCATTAAAAATAACATTTATTTTTTCCAATAACTAAAATTTAAAGGGGCATACTTTGTCTACATAATTAAAAAAAAAGTGCATTATTAGCTCATTAATTTCAATTGATAATAGGGAAAGTGAGATGACCTATAAACTAGAGTTTGAAACTCTAGAGCGTTGGTTTTATAAAATTTGACACAATGAAATATAGGTTTGAGTTATTGTAATAAATTTGATATTTTGATCAATCATATAAAAAAGCAAGTGTATATTTTGCATCTAAAAATAATTATGGGACCCATTAATGACAATTAATCGGGAGCGTTGATTTTATCAAATCGTGTGTCTATTCTATCAAAGGTCCCTACTCCCTACTCGAATAAAGGTTCCTACATGGTCTATCTCTATGCGTGTGTGTGAATAAGATCATGTGATAACCACCCTTATGATAAAAACTAAGAACCTTTAAGAATTGTTGGACCGAAAAATACAACGCTCTTCATTTGTGCCACGTTTCCCAGCACATGTGAATCAGTTGCACGATCATGCACACATAACAAACAATCATGTGTCTTGTAGTGCACAATCGTGCACTCCTTTGTTCATTTGTATCTCTCCTTTGTCAGTCGTGCACAATGAACAATACACCGTGAACAAGTTATGAATAATATAGGAAAATACATTGAACAATGATATTTTATGTGTTGAATAATAACTAAAGAAATACAACTTGTTCAATTGTCGTCGGAGGGAGTACCTATTAACAAGGGTTCATAACTTAATATAAACAAGATTCACAAACATGCGATTGATGAGCATGACCGTTCATACAATCACCATCACTAAGAACGACATATCCTAACTACAAAGGTGCATGATCGTGCACCTATTACCCAAGTGCTGACTATAATCAAGAGCATTGATTTTTTTAATCCAACACTTCTTCTTAGAGGTTCTCACTCCATATTAGAAAGATTAGGAGAACATATCCTTACGATAAAGAGTGATAACATTTAAAAGAGACTAAATTTAAATAAATCAATATTTTTTTTATTTCGTCACTTGTCCAACACGTGATAATTTGGCGCACGATCGTAAGCCCATCATACACAATTGTGCGTGAAGAACATATTTTGTCTATCTAAAGCTACCATATTTATGGGTAAAACTCCAAAAGTCTCGTGACATCTTATTGAATTTTTTTGGGGCGTGTTATATACACGGAACTTAAATTCACAAGGGCAAAAACCAATCGCAAGGCGCCGGCGTTCAACTTGGACGCCGGTGAATGGCGCCGGCGCCCAAATAAATAAATAATAAAAAAAAAAAGTTTCCTGGAAAAAAAAAATTTTAAAAAATTTGGGCGCCGGCTGATGGCGCCAGCGCCCACTGAACGCTGTCGGATTGCGATTAAATTTGACGTTAGTAATTCAAACCCTGTGTATTTAGCTTTTTCGATTTTTTTTTGTCTAACCCATCACGACGAAGTAAAATTCAGTAAACTTTAAAAGTCTCAAAACTTGTTACCAAAGTAAATTGTATTAAACAAAATTTATATCTTGTGGGATCAACGACATCGAAGGAAGTACGTCGGATGATCCAGACTTAAAAGGTCCATAAAATTCATTTTGAAATCAATTAATTATAATAGAAGAGGTTATTTTTATATATACTTAGATACCGATAGACTTATTTATATATATATATATATACACACTAGTGTTCGAACTCTAACCATCCACGAACCTCTTCTAATAAAGTAACAAATAAAAATATGATTATTTACTTAAAATCAATTCATATTTTCTCGAAATTTTAAGATCGCGTAATACATTCAACCTAAATATTTATTATTATTATTATTATTATTATTATTATTATTATTATTATTATTATTTAATAAACAATACATTTTTCTTTATTTTCAAAAAAAATAATACTAATATTAAAATATAAAAGTTTAATATTAATTAATTATGTTTTATATATTGGACGTTAGAAACTATATTGTGCAATTTTAATGTGGTGTGCATAATCCTGCGTCATGTTGAAGCGTTGGCCTTGATGGTCAAAATTGGGCAGCTAATGCATCTACGAGTACGTGTCTTGTTGATAACTGCATAAATAAGTTGCTACCTTCATCCATTCGATATATCATCTTTCTCACAAATTCACACATCCCTTTGTTACTCTTTACCAAAGCAGCTTCGATCATCTTTTTATATAGAAGTCAAATTATATACCAAGGGTCGGGATTAATTTGCAGATCAGTTTGCAAATCGTTCGGCCAAAGAGTTCTTCATATCGAGGATTCCGAGTCGATCCGATTACACACTCCTACCTAGAGGCTAAAGTTATGTTGTTCATCAGTCTAGGAACAAAAATCTCTTGTTAGACTGTTATGGTCCCGGTATTAAAGTCCGGACCGGTTGAGCCAAGTTTTTTTTATAACTATTTTTTTTCAAAAATTGAACTCTTTATAACGGATTGATCCACGTCTGAATATTCGTCTCAAATGCGGTAAACATTCCGGTCCAGACCCGATCCAAAATTTCGGACTGGAGTTTGAACAACTTTACCCTACCACGAAAAATATAAGTTCACCCTAAAATAGTTGACATGAGGACACCATATAAGTATTATTTTTTCATACTCGGCGGGTTTAGGATGCACACTAAGTGAACCTACACACAAGTCTTCGCAATTTTATCCTAAATTGTCCATTGGAGTAGTAACCCATGAACTTTTATGTCAGGTTCACATGCTATATAGATGATGTGAGACGATTTCACACATCTCAGATTCTCAATATTACCTCTCAAATACAACTATCCTGGACTAGTTGACACTTTACACAAGCAAAGGCCGGTTTAGACAAACGTGGAAGGATGAACGTCAGGTGAACATATACACAGTTTTCGGAGTTCTATCCTAAAACTAATTGACAATAGGATCAGTACGTAATCCTTTTAACTTATTACTAAGTTCACATACTATGATATCGCCTAAGAACAATTTCACACCTCTAAACAATAAATAAGACCTTGGTTCTTACACATTAAGTGATCGAATATATATGAAGCATCACAAGAGAATACTATCCAAGGCAAGTTTGAACCATAATTGTTCTGACTTCTGAGCTCCTTCTCACTGAAAACATACACAAATGTAAGTAACACCTCTTGGCATATACCTAAAACTATAGCTTCAGCATGAATCAATTGACGACTTATTCTGCAAATCGCAGTCTCCATCTCACAGATCTTCCAGAACATCCAAATACGACAATTAATTCTAATAAGAAAAACTGTCAAATTGTGACTCCGTATATGTGTCTTCAAAACACCAAAAATCTTAATTAGTAGACGTAAAATGCTGATTAGCTAATTAATCTTCTTCTTCTTCTTCTTCTTCGTGATTGAATAGAACACCAATTCGCTCGGTTGTGGGCTAGGATTTGCTTGTAATTTGAATGTTTTAACCCTTTTTCACAAAATAATGTAGCATTTATTTGTGTAATTTTAATTTTTTTCATTTTCATGTTGCAATTTTTATCTTTTTTGGGCATAACCATGTTTACATAGTGTAAATTAAGTAAAATCAAATAACATAATATGTCAAGTGATCAATTAAGTCACATTTTTATCATTAGAGTTTATTAACCAAATTTATATAATTAACCAAAATAAATTTAAAAGTGTCTATATAAAATATGTTTTGAAAAAAAGACAGCTAGAATATCTTCTGTCAAGTGACTTATAATATTCTTTTTATAAAAATATAAGGGCTAATTTGGAAACTAGGCTGTTTTGAGAATTAGATTACTAAGTAGGCTTTTTAGTATTTTTGAGTTAGTAAGTGTACCCAAACTTTTTTTTTTAACCGTGAACCCTAACTCCTCTTCTCTCTTCCCCCTCTCTCTCCCTCATAGCCGCAAATGGCAAGAACAGTTCCTGGAATCGGAAGCGATGTTCTCGGAATCCGACTGCGATTCCGATCAAAATCCCCAATCTCCTCACAATCAGCGTAATTTCGGATATTCACACCGGAATAGCTGCTCGATTAACCACAATTCAGCCTCGATCGAAAAGTCGAAAAGAGCTTCAACTGCGAGGAGGAATTCCTGGTTTGTACGTTGGCACTGTAGGAATCGAAAGGTTGATTAGTCACTTAATCAAAGGTATTATTTCTTAATCATTAATCAGATTCGTGTTGAATCGTGTTGAATCGAAGTTACGGCACATATTTGTGCTGGATGTTTGAGTTTTCTGCTGCTGAGTTTGTGCGAAGGAGAAGGAGGGGGGAGGCGTTTTGGGATTCCTTCCGGTCCCCGGCTGATACTTCAGTTCTGTGCTGCTGAGTTTGAAACTGGGGGGGGGGGG
>BSUD01000008.1:123946579-124034536 GCA_033239045.1 Fagopyrum esculentum | reverse complement strand
GAATTTCTGGTATGAAATTCATACCAAAAAACTCATACCAGAATTTTATGGTATGTAAAATTCTTACCAGAAAATTTTATTATGAGTTTTTTGGTATGAAAAATTTATGGTATGTAGTTTTATGGTATGCAGTTTTATGGTATGTAATTTTATGGTATGAAAATCCGGTGTAACAAAATTCTAGTATGACAAAATGTAATTTTATGGTATGTAGTTTTATGGAATGTAATTTTATGGTATGAAAATCTAGTGTAAAAAATTCTGGTATGATAAAATGTAATTTTATGGTATGTAATTTTATGGTATGAAACTTCTGGTATGAAATTTATGGTATGAAATTTCTGGTATTTAAATTATGGTATGAAAAATTATGGTATGAAAATTATGGTATGAAATTTCTGGTATGAAATTTCTGGTACGAAATTTTCGTATGATAATTTCTGGTATGAAATTTCTGGTATGAAATTTATGGTATGATCATTTCTGGTATGAAATTTCTGGTATAAAAATTCTGGTATGTGAAATTCTGGTATGAGAAATTCCGGTATGAGAAATTTAGTCCAGAAAATAAAAAAGAAATAATAAATAAAAACAAAAAAAATAAAAAATAAAAAAAAACAAATTCAGTAATTAAAAATTAAAACTTATACTTATATAACAAATAACACACATTATTTATTCCTTACTTTCTAAATAGAAGGGTTAATAATTTTTACCTACTATTAAATGAAAGTGGTAAAAAATTTGGGGTACACTTTCTTAAACAAAAACTCAAAAAAGCCTAGTATGTCAAATTCTCCCAAAATATAATTATACGAAGGTTAAGATTTTATAATTATTTATCACCAATCACTAAATTAGAACTCGTTTAA
Organism: Fagopyrum esculentum; assembly: GCA_033239045.1. Taxonomy (NCBI): domain Eukaryota; kingdom Viridiplantae; phylum Streptophyta; class Magnoliopsida; order Caryophyllales; family Polygonaceae; genus Fagopyrum; species Fagopyrum esculentum. The sequence goes on along the minus strand of BSUD01000008.1, from coordinate 124,033,664 downwards.
AATTTTAATAAAACTACATAATAATCACCCAACATCGTGATTTAAATTTTAAAATATTAGTTTTATAAAACTCTATCCATTTAAAATAATATATCTTTTTTAATATATAAAATATTTGTAATGATTATCAAAAACCATATTTTAAAAATTATTTGTATAAAAACTCTATTATTTAACTAATTAATTATTACGAAAAACTATTTTAATGTAGTACTTATCCATCCAAGTTAGGAAACTAGTTTTATAAAACTGCATTTATCTATTCCGAAAAATATGTCTTTACATATGGTGGTGTACCTTTTATATATTCAGCTAAGCGATTAATTTATGCATTATTTCATGCTATTACCATATTTATACCCTAAATTTGTTGCACTATGTTTTAGTAATCTTCCATAAATCTCTCAGTTGTACCAAATTAAAATTTTCAAATTAACAACATACTAAATATGACCATAATGAATATATTTAATATAATCATAAAGCATGTTCTATAAGATTATTACTCCATATGAATTAGATATTAACCAATTAACCTAGAAAGCATAAATATAAATGTTCAATTAACACCTACTTTTTAATTATTATAAATCTTCATTACATACCCCCCAAACAATCCATTGAATGAAACATTATCTAAATCCTTTTCATCAAGAACCTTAAGATTTGTTACATGTATCATCAATTGCATGGCAATTTTGAACATGTACCTTGCATACATTCTCAACAGGGTACATTGTGTATCCAAAACATAATATAAGATTAAGAATATGTAAATTACTGTGGTAAAAAAAACAAGAATGTGAAAAGAAGGAAAGAACAGGTGCTAACTCCAAAGTAAGAGGAGGGTGAAAGTCAAAGCTCAAAACTGTAAAAAAAAATAGCAATGAGAAAATTGATTTTACCCTACTAATATGCCTTACCATAATATTATGTGTCTTTTGAAAATGAAATTTAAAAATATTTTTGAGAGAAGTAATTACGCCTCTTCTTCCTACCACCCCCACCCATTAAATGCAATTGTACCCTCTCTCTCTCTCTTTCCATCTACGCTCTTGCAATTACTCCTTCCTTCCTCTTCGTCTTCCCCAAAGCGCTCTCTCTTCTTTCAAAACCCATTTTCTTCTCTTCCTTATCTTCTTCTTCTCCCAAGAGAAAGAAGGAGGTGGAAGAGCTTTACAACTTTTTATTTTCTTGTCCCATAAGAAAAACATAACCTGCTTTCTCAATAGTAAGCAGAAGGTTTTTATACCGGAAATCGGTTTCCGGTTTCGTTGTACCCGGGTTTGCTTCTGTTCTAGCTTCTGGTAAGTTACCACCATCGCTATAACTATATGTATACATACACTCTTCTTCTTCCTTTTATGTAAAGAAAGCTTTTTGATCCATTAGAGACCTGGTGCAATCCAGAGAAGAGTGGAGAAGAGCTCCATTTTGACTTTGGGTCGTACTTTTCTGGAGAGAATTTTGCGGTTTTTAATTTGATATTATGTCAAAGTTGACAGTGTCAACCCTTTTTTCAATCTTCGATCTATTAATTTTGTTATCTTTTTGTCCGGTCACGTTGTGTATAATCACATTTATTTAGAAGAATAAAGATCACACCCACCAGTCTTCTCTCTAAAAGAGTCAAATGATTCCGTCATTTCCACAGGAGAGTCAAAATGATTAAACCAGAAGTCTCTGATTAATGATATTTTGCTAATCTTTGCATGTAGTAATCTTACAGCTTCTTATATATTTCTGTCTGTTTTTCAGGAATATAATCTTAGTCTCAACAGAATCTTACAGCAATACTCCAAACAAGGGTCAGGAGGAAGCAAGTGAAGAATAGAAAAAAAGGAAGACTTGAAGAAAAAGATAAAATAAGGTGAGAAGAAATTTGAGAAAAAGACAAGAAATATTTTTTTGGGAGGGGAGGGGACTAGGGTTTCTGTCTACTTTGTAATGAAAAAAAAAGCTAACTTTCTTATTTCCCCTCTTTTCTTTTGTTCATCTTCTACTAGCCACAAAAATCAAACAAAATCCTCTCCAATGGAATTAAAACCCTAAAGTGCGACATCAAATAGCTATCTACTACAGTAGCTGATTTTTCTCGTGTCAGGTAACATCAATTAGTTTCTTTCTTCAATTCTTTGATCTCTATCTTCAATTAAGCCACATGGGTATAGTTAATTCCCACATCTACGCTTATGTGAGCCAATTCCTATATTGTGTGTATGTGCAGATCTGCGTTTATTTGATCTTCTGTGATCGTTTTGTGAGATATTCAAGGGATATGTATAAGATGTATATTTTCGTTGCTTTAATCTTGAGAAAGGAAAGGAATCATAATATATAGTGCAATTCAAACTTTGCAGGCTGAGAGAGTGGTGCAATTAGCTAAACTAATTACTCTTTTGGATCGATCTTGAATTGGAGAAGATGTTTCAGCCAAACATGTTTGATACCCATCATCAACTACTTGACATGGCTGGAGGCCAAAGAACACCGGATAGCGATCTGGGTAAGCTGAGAGTAGATGAAGAATTCGAGAGTAGTCGATCAGCTACCGAGAACTTGGAGGGTCTTTCAGGAGATGATCAAGATCCTAATCAACGTCCTAAGAAGAAGCGTTATCATCGTCACACTCAGCATCAAATCCAAGAGATGGAATCGTAAGCATCTTGGATCATTTATTTTGTGTGTGATTTTTTGATGAACTTGAGTTCATTGGTTTGTTGTTAGGTTCTTCAAGGAATGTCCTCACCCAGATGACAAGCAAAGGAAGGAATTGAGCCGTAGGCTTAATTTGGAGCCTCTTCAAGTGAAATTCTGGTTTCAAAATAAACGCACTCAAATGAAGGTGATTATTTAATTATTTTAACTAATCTTAGTCTTTCTAATTAAATTGGAAAAGGGGAAAAGGAAAACCTAATTAGGGCTCAAAGTTTCTGTCAATTTATTAGGATTGATGCCTCTATTGCAAATAGATCTGGTTGATTATGTTTAATGGGGTGATTTCAAATAAATGGGAAATTAATTGTGTCAACTAATCCTAGACTTATCAGCTAATCTTCCATTTACTGATGCTGTGATCTTATTTAGTTATCTTCTAACTGTTTATTGTTTGTGATTCCTTAATCATGCAGTCTCAGCACGAAAGATCGGAGAACCAGCAACTGAGATCTGAGAATGATAAGCTGCGAGCTGATAACATGAGGTTCAAAGAAGCTCTGGGTAATGCCTCATGCCCTAACTGTGGAGGTCCTGCTGCACTTGGTGAAATGTCATTTGATGAACAACATTTGAGAATCGAAAATGCTCGTCTAAGAGAAGAGGTAATGTATCTATAATACTTGCACTTGTGAAAATGCAATTCATAAGAGGTAATGTATCTATAATACTTGCACTTTTGTCAACAGATTGACAGGGTATCTGCAATAGCAGCCAAGTATGTTGGGAAGCCATTGTCAAATTTCACTCATCTGATGCCAAGCATGCCTTCAAGCTCCTTGGAGCTTGGGGTTAGAGGCTTCGGGTCACAGGCCGGTATGGTGGGAGATATGTATGGGAGCACCCCAGGTGACATCTTACGCTCTGTGTCCGGGCCCAGTGAGGCAGATAAACCCATGATGATTGAGCTGGCTGTTGCTGCAATGGAGGAGCTGATAAGAATGGCTCAAGCCGCGGATCCCTTGTGGATTCCGAGCCCTGATAGCCCTGTTGAGATTCTTAGTGAAGAGGAATACTTCAGAACCTTCCCTAGAGGGATTGGACCCACTCCTATGGGCTTGAAATCAGAAGCATCAAGAGATCAGGCTGTTGTGATCATGAATCATATGAATCTTGTTGAAATTCTCATGGATGTGGTTAGTTAATTACTGGTCTATAACTTGATGCTCTATATACATTTTGGTGGTTAAGTCTAGTAAGAGTTAACTGATTTGAGATTGAATTGTATGGCTAGAATCAATGGGCAAGTGTTTTCTCTGGAGTAGTATCAAGAGCCATGACATTGGAGGTCCTCTCGACTGGAGTTGCCGGAAACTACAATGGAGCCTTACAAGTGGTAATTAACCTATACCATGAACTTGGTTCACACTGATTTGCATAAATTTGAAAGATGTGTTAAACATCAAACATATATACTGTTGAAAGAATTTGGTGAAGTATAGACCTTTCTAATTTTAGGAGTACATTTACTAAATGTATTTATGTTATGGGTCTATTTGATAGATCAATATTTGTAAAAGGCTAGTTAGTAAATTTGGCTTGTTGTATACTGTTTTAACAGATGACAGCTGAGTTCCAACTCCCATCACCGTTGGTTCCAACCCGGGAAAACTACTTTATAAGGTACTGCAAGCAACATGGCGATGGCACGTGGGCAGTTGTCGACGTTTGCTTGGACAACTTGCGTCCAAGCCCCATTCCTAGATGTAGAAGAAGGCCATCTGGTTGCTTAATTCAAGAGCTTCCTAATGGGTACTCCAAGGTACACACTTGTTGATTTTTTATATACTTGATCACTTATATCTCTTATAATGTTACTAAGCATGATCAAATATGTAATAATACTAGGTGATATGGGTGGAGCATGTTGAGGTTGATGATAGAGCAGTCCATAACATTTACCGAGCTCTCGTAAATTCAGGCCTTGGATTTGGAGCTAGACGTTGGGTTGCCACCTTGGAGAGGCAATGTGAAAGGCTTGCCAGTGCCATGGCTAGCAACATCCCATCTGGGGATGGTGGTGGTATGTACTTAACTCATCCTTCATTTGAGTTAAACAATCTTTGATCAATTACTAATTTTGAATCTAAAAATCATTTAGTTATAACAAGTGCTGAGGGAAGGAAGAGCATGTTGAAGTTGGCAGAAAGGATGGTGATAAGTTTCTGCTCTGGTGTTGGAGCCTCCACAGCCCACACTTGGACTACACTGTCAGGGAGCGGCGCTGACGACGTTCGTGTCATGACTAGAAAGAGTGTGGATGACCCTGGTAGGCCACCCGGGATTGTGCTTAGTGCTGCGACATCATTCTGGATCCCGGTTTCCCCCAAGCGAGTCTTCGAGTTCCTCAGAGACGAGAATTCAAGAAACCATGTAAGTTCAATGCTAATACCAATCATTTGGGTTACATGATACTCCTCTGCTTATAATTAACTGTCGTTTTATACTTTGACACAGTTTTTAAAAAATATATAAATAACAAGATTTCACAAAGCTTTTTCTAAATCTTATCTCTTATTTAATAACCAACCCTCTTCTGAACCAATAAGAAAGATTATTTACTTAAAAGTAATATATAAAAACAAATTTTAAGAGCAAATATCATAATTACTACTGTCTAGAAAACCTAAAACTATAAATAATTGTGATCAAAATTAAAATGACATTTATTTATGATCAGAGGGAGTATTATACTAATGTATATACTTATTTCTTTGTTTTGGTCCTTGGCCAGTGGGATATTCTTTCTAACAATGGCCTAGTTCAAGAAATGGCACACATTGCTAATGGCCGCGATCCAGGCAACTGTGTTTCGCTTCTTCGAGTCAATGTAAGTAATAATCTTCGAGTCGAGTCCTTATGTATGATGATCACTTTCTCACTTCTTGACGATTATTGTGCATAAAGCAGAGCGCGAACTCGAGTCAAAGCAACATGCTAATCTTGCAAGAGAGCTGCACAGACGCAACAGGCTCATATGTAATCTATGCCCCAGTAGACATTGTAGCTATGAATGTGGTCCTTAATGGAGGTGACCCGGACTACGTGGCCTTACTACCTTCAGGCTTTGCTATACTACCCGATGGGCCACCCATGGGCCAAGTTGGCGGGCCAGGTGGCATCATGGAGGTGGGGTCTGGTGGCGGCTCACTAATAACTGTTGCATTCCAGATCCTAGTTGACTCGGTCCCCACCGCTAAGCTGTCACTTGGCTCGGTTGCAACTGTCAACAGCCTAATCAAATGTACTGTTCAGAAGATCAAGGAAGCTTTAGCCTGTGAAGGCGCTTGAATTATTCTACCTACTCGCCCTTTTTGAATTCAGGTAAAGATCTCAAGTAATATAAGGGCTCGTTTGGAAGCGCTAAAATTCATTCACGGTAATGGAATGATTCCGAATCAATAAAAAACTATGTTTATTTACATGTCTTTCTAATACATGAACGTATTCCCATCGTTCCATTTCCTGTCCTTACCCTTATCCCGTTTCTATTCCACAGCTTCTGTTGTTAATGCCATGTTTGTTTGATTTTGCAGGAATTATAATCAATAATCTATAGAAGGGGGAATTGTCTGCAAGTTTTTTTATTTTTTCGAATCTGGTTTGGTCGAACGGAAAAGGGAAGAAGTCAAGAACGAACCGGTTGCGATTCTTTGTGAGTTGTTATGAATGCAAGAAGCTAAGGAGAATTTGGTTAAGTGTAACCAAAGATGTGAATGCAAAGCGTAATGGGTTCGGGTATTGACTTTGCCAATATATAGAGAGGAGAAGATGTTGTTTAAGTAAGAGGAAAGGAAGGTAAGCTGCAAAGTAAGGCTTTGATGGTAGCTCGTTGAATTTATTGTGTTGTGGTGAAGAAGAAAACAATTAAACCAGCAATCTTTTGTTTAATTTTTGTGTTTTATTAGTTTAAGAGAGACAATAGGGTTCAAACTTGAGAAGAACCTAAAGTACTTATCTTTAGTAGTTAGATGTGTGCCTCAGTTATCTTATCTGTCTTGTTTTGTTTCCCCCGATTTGTTCGCGTATTGAATTGTGTAGGATTTCATATGTTCATCATGTTAAGTTCACATGATTACATTAAACAAACAAAACCCTTTTTTCGTTGATCATTCTTTTGGTTGATATGCAGCAAATCAGTTAGCATCAATATCTCCTCTTACAGACTTTTACAGTCAATTTTGATTTGAATCAACATATAATGCTAAACAATTCAAGATTCAAGATTTCACTGTTTCATCAAAATGCTGTTCTTCGTCGATTCTCTGATAACATTTGATTTGGCTGTGATTTCATGCCATATTTACATCGACAGTGGCACATTTCCTATATGCCAAATTTTCCAGTTAACTTGTTGGTTGCTATTTCACTTGTTATATCATGTCATGCTATCATATTCTTGATATGCATTATGTTTTTACTTATTAGTAAGCTTGCCTAACCATAGACAATGTTTCAGAAAAGGTTCCAACTTGATATTTTTGGCCAAACATATGTGATTTAGGTCAAATTTGGGAGAAATGATCAGAATGAATGAACCACTTTGGACTTACCCATTGAGTAAAAATGAAGAATTCATTTTGAATTATGCTCTATTCTCACAATTATTTGTCATATAGACAAAAAAATTTATGTGCATTTTTTAATTAGAAATGTAATAACATCTTTACTAACTTTATAACTATCATTTCATAAAAATGTAAGTACATGATTTTTAATGTTGGTTATAAAGTTAATAACGTGAGTTTGAGAATGTGAGCGGAGAAAATAACCGGATTTAGAGTGCTAAATCAAACTATGTTCTCCGAACATATTTTCAAACTCAGTTAATCCTTTGAATGACATTATGGAAACGATGGTCTAAAATAGCGGTTTAAGCCGAGAAATAAACACCCTGAGGGTACATTTGGAATTGTTATTAATCTTTTCTGGAAACGGAATATGAATTAATCAAAAACATAAATTTTAGTGACTAAAATGAAATGATAGAGGTTTTCTTAACACATAAAAATAGCGTAACCAATTCCCTTTCATTTTCTTCTCTCAACCGTCTTCAATCGCTTTCATTCCAACTCTGTAACCTAACGGATATTGTATGTCATTGGATATTCGTGGTGATTATTGATTGCTATTTCTTACCTCCTCGACTTCTTTCGTCTCTTAAAATGTTTATGACCTTACCTTAAAGTTTACCGTTTTTCTTCTTCGTCGTATGTGGTAGTGTTAGCGCTTTGTAACAAAACAACCTTAAACGTGTTTTGGCGATCAAGCCTTCCTAGTTCCCTCCTATGACTCCACAAATCAGATTTCTGAGCAACGACAACACTTGTTGGTCTCAACTTCAAATGTGCACATGTTTCTTCATCCGTACGTTGCTGTGTTCTTCGGCTACACTGTAACTTGTAAGCAACAACAATCGGATCTGAAAGTCAATACAGATGTTTTCATTAGACCACATGTTATGCACTACAACAAATCTCATTGGGTCTCTTGTATTAATCGTTTAAATCGATTCCCAATTTGCTAAGATTATCAACAATATCGACATTGCAGGAGCTTAATTGGAACAATTCTACTTTACCGACGAATGATTGCAAACCTACCCTCTTGTCCTTTTTCTTTTTAAAGTTATTCTCAAAGCTCGTAAATTCATTAGTTACTGAAGCTTTATTCCTGCTTTCAGTGCTTGGTCAAGTTATGATGCGTTCGTCGTTGATCAATAGATCAGCTTTCCTTCTCACGTTTTTCATGTGCCAAAGATAAGTTAGTAATGGATTTAATTATTAGAATCAAATGCTGTTAAATTTAAGTGCGTGTTGATTAATACTGAACCAATAATGCTTACTTATATCTACAATATTTGTTCACACCGTAACAGTACACTAAGGTAGACGACGCATATCAATTAACATGCATTGTGTTGTCCAAAAATTGAGTTTGAAAATTCAAGGCTAAAATCATTTATAAAAAAAAACTCGACTCAATGATATATATATATATATATATTATTTGGTTTCCTATTTATTATTTTCTACCATTAATCTAGACCATTGAATTTTAAAAATTGGATGGTCATGATTTGTTCTCATGTTCTCATATTAGAGTTTGTTCTCATGGGCATTTGAATGAGACAGTTTATATGTTTCAACCTCCTGGCTTCCGTGATTCCTCGCGCCCTAACCATGTATGTTTACTGCAGAAATCTCTCACTACGCCATATTGCAACTCGGGTGACGGAAGAAGACCGTCGCCTCAATACCTTTTCCGTCGCCCAATCAGTCAAGCGACGGACATTCCGTCGCCTAAAGTCCGTCACAACACAACCGTCTCCGTAGGATTCAGGTGACGGAAGTTCAAATTTCCGTCGCCTAATCCAGTCTGTAGCGACGAAAGGGATGAGTCGTCGCCTAAGAATTGGAGTGACGGAAGTCATTTAGGCGGCGGTTTTCTAGCTTCGTCACCTAATTATTAGGCGACGGACTTTGTTTAGGCGACGGAATTTCTCATTTAGGTGGCAGCTTTGTTCGCCGTCGCTCCAATAATTACGCGACGGAAGTTTTTAAATCTTTCCCTCACCTTATTTCGATTGGGCATGAAAAAAAAATAATTAAAACGTTCACTAAACCTGTAAAAAAAATACCCAAAGCTGAAAATACACAACCAACAAAATATGTCAAAACTCAAATCACACAATCAACAAAATCTGTCAAAACCCGCACAAAACTACACACAACCAACTAATTCAAAACCCGCACAAAGTTCCACTACATAGATGAAGCATACTAATTGCTTATCAAAACTCAAATCACACAATCAACAAAATCTGTCAAAACCCGCACAATACTCCACACAACCAACTAATTCAAAACCCGCACAAAATTTCACACAACCAACTAATATCAAAATAGTTCAAGCATACTAATTGCTTGGCATCCACTACATATATACTACCTCAAGTTTGAGCTTGTTGTTGATCGGCGGTATATCTTTGAAACATGGCCCGCAATGCTTGAACCTCCTCTTCTAATTTCTTGGAATTCTCCTCTATTTTCTTGGCTTTCTCTATGGCTTCAGCGGCTGTCGCCTCGGCCTTTTCAGCTCTCTCTTCGGCATTTCGAAACCTCTCTTCATTGTGTTGAGAAAGACCGGCTTTTCCACGTATCTTTGAAGGCCGCCTCAACTGTCCTCCAAATCCTACAACAAAACAGTGAATGGAAGTTAAAATAAAAACAGTGAAATAATAACCCATAAAAATCACAGCAGCAATATTACCTCTGATTTCAGTCCCTTTCCGTTCTCCAAAACCGTATACAACCAATTCATGTTGATCATCAAAGGAAAGGGGGGCTGCATTATCCGGGTCCTCCTCTCTTCGTTCTTGAATTACTTCTTCAACTTTCCTCTTCAACTTATCCTGAAAACAATACAGTGAATAAATACAGTGAATAAATGGAACAAAAGTGAGGGCTGCACTAAATCAGAAACATCAGCCAGTTCAGCCAAAAATAGTGAATAAATGCAGCAGAATGAACAAAAATAGTGAATAACATCAGCCAGCAGAATGAACATCACAGTTTTGCATGTGTCCTCTGCTGAAAACAACTCTTCATCAGAAAAACAAACTTAAAATTTCATTTTACCATTTGCTAGCTTACTGTTGCTTCAATTTCAGCTCAAATTGTATCAAAATATATATGATTCACATATTGATTCAATACCAGCAGAGAAAATTGAAAGACAACATGGATACTTTGTTTATCCAAATCCTTCGGATCAGATTGATGAGATTAAACATACGATGTTTTTCATGGATGAAAACTGTTTAGATTCAATGAAAAACGTGTTAGCATGAAAGTTAGGCAATTGAAGGAAAAGTGAACCGTGTTTTTCATGGATACTCTGTCTATTTTGAATGCTAAACAGGAATGAAGAACAGTGGACTTGGAAGTAAACATTACAAAACTCGTTTAAGCATGGCATAAGAAAAAAATACATGGAACTCCTAATGGCAGAAAATAAATAACTCTGTGGAAGACAATATATACAAGGAACTCCTAAATACATGGAAGACAATAAATACAAGGAACTCCTAAATGACTTCTACAATAAAAATCAGAGTATGGGATGACTTCTACAATAAAAAAAATCATAGTGAGGGCTGCTCTAAATCTTATAAAAAAAGCAAAGAGAAAGTTAGAAACCTCACCGCTTTTTCACTCCCGTACTTGCTATTACAATATGCTTCTATAGCAGCTGCACAGTACGGTGCCGGATGCCCTTTCTTCGCGAAATCCTCCGCCATGTAAGTTAGGGGTCTTGAACCCGCGTGATGGTTGACTGGAGAGGGATTTTTTGTCCGGTTTATTTGGTTTTGCTTCCACATAGCCTCGAAAAACAGCAACAAAAGTTAAAGTTAGAAGCAATTCATACATTAATTATCAAACAAAAAATAGAATTTGAAATAGTAATATGCTTACTTGTTTCACTTCATCTTTAAACTCTTGATTAACCAAATATTCCCATTGCTCAGGGCGGTCAAGAAACTCAAGTGGAAGTGGATCCCCGTACTTCAAAAAGTGCTTGTGGCACTTGTGTTTCCAATCAGAGTATCTTTTTTGAGACTTCTCTTTGATGTATTTCCACATGTTTACCTCCGCTTCAGGAATAATATAGTAATCCTGCAGAATGCAAACCATAAAAGAAAATATAAGTATAAGTGCCATATTTTTAATACAACAAAAAAGAGATAAATAAAAAAACTATAAAAAGAAACAAAAAAAAGACTCACCAACAGGTAATGTTTAACAACATTCCTGTAATGCTCGGGTAAGACACGAAAAGAAGATGCAAGCATAGGAACACTTGATCTGACAGCTGCCCCGATATCGTGTGACAGCAGACTACAATTCTCCTTCGTGTGAGGTCCATTATGAAAATCAGACCACACTAGTGTGATCTTTCCTCCCGCAGCTTTCACAATTTGAGAAGTTTTATTGCTTCTCACCACTCGAAATTTAGGTTTTGTAAAACCTGCACAAAACAGTAAAAATAATTCAGCATAAGAAGTGATTAACTGCAGTGATTTAGTGCAGCGTTTTCCTCACCATCCTTGGCATTTTGACATCGAATGCTCAATGGCGCAGCATGAAGAGGGTTCCCGTCTTGGTCGTCGGCTCTTGTGGGGCTATTTTCCGGTATAGAGAGTTCTGGAGGTGGAGAAAAGAGGGATTGGACAATGGAAGTATTACTGGATAGGGGAGCCGGTAGAGGACGAGGAGAAGGTGAGGTGATTATGTGGTTTCTTAGAGGAGGAGGAGGAGGAGGCGGTGGAGAAGGGCTGTTGGTGTTTAGGGTTGGAGAACAGGGAGAAGGAGAGGAACTAGATCGGTTTTTGAGAGGCAGTGGAGAAGGGGAGGAACTAGATCGGTTTCTGAGAGGAGGAGGAGGCGGTGGAGGAGCGTTGGTGTTTAGGGAGGACGGAGCTAGCGGTGGCAGATTAGGGTTAAGAGGAGAACGCAAAGAAGAAACATAAGGAGAAGGAGAACGAGAAGAAGAAGAAGGGGTAGCAGAAGGAGAAGGAGAGGGGGAGGGAGAAGGAGAGGGTGCACGCTTGGACTTGGTCGGAGCCATCGTGACAGTGATAACTGGATTAAGATCGATTTATCACATTGCATAAGTCCAAGTCCAGTTCAGATATTAGAAAAAAAAAATCAGATTGCATAAGTCCATTATCATGTTGTGCAAAACGAAATTCAGTTCAGATAGTACAAGTATATACTGAGAGTTGCAAACATCAGATAACTACTAAGTTCATATACTACTAAGAAATGAAGCAAGAGACATCGTTAGTTAATATATTGAAGGTCCAGTTCAGATTGCTTATTAGTTTATCAATTGGTGTGTTTTTAACAAGTATACATCCAAATCAAGGGCATGGAAGCTGTAGCTAACAAAACAATTAGAACAAGAGGTCAAACTAGAGATGGAAGTTGTAGCTAACAAAACAGCTGATTTTATAATATTATAGGTTCAAATACACATCCTGTTATAGCAAAGATTAGGCTAAATGGCAATCATAGGAGTCGAATTGTGACACACTATCATATTTAAGTGTTTTACCAAAACTATCATATTTAAGTGACACACTAAGCTGATTTTATAATATTATAAATAATTGACGTCGTTTGGAGGAAAGTGACACACTATCATATGTAAGTGTTTTACCAAAACTATGTAGAATAAATTGTAGAACTATTTATTTTATCTTAGGAGTCGAATTGTGATAAAAACAACTACGGTGATAGTGAATTCGTTTATAACCACCACTAGTTATCTTATTAAAAATCCCATAGAGGGCAGCTTTCTTACTGCTTGTCCCTAATTATCTACTTAATTGAACCTTGTATAAATTTTAATTTCTTCACAAGTAATTGTCCCTATCAAGGCTTCAACATGTGGTTTGAGACAGCAAAAAGTGTAGCACTTGCTATAACTAGGAACATAAAGATAAAGAAAGGTAAAATCAAGACATTATAAGTAATGCACCTATGTCTAGGTAAGACCAATGCTCCATCTGCTTCTGGAATAATAATTGCTAGCAATACACGACACCTATGCTATAACTAGGAACATAAAGAAAGGTAAAATCAAGACATTATAGTTTAATTATCTTTGCTTGTACTATGGGCTATTTCAGATCATGAGTTATCTGTTCTGCTGATTGGTTAAAGATTGTCATTTAGCCTAATCTACCCTCTGCTAAGGTTTGTTTTCAGGTCATGAGTTCTCTGCTAAGGTTTGTTTTAACTATGGCACATTAGGCAATAATCTACCCTCTGCATCAGAATCAATTGAACTCATCAAGAGAATCAATGGCAGTCGGGGGTTAAAATCTACTATGCAAACCATGAAATTCTTCTGTAAAGGAGAAACAAAGAGGGGAAAGAAGAAACGTACCAGAGGATGCTCGAGGCTACTCGGAGGCGCCGGCTACAGGAGGCGCCGGCTACAGGAGGCGCCGGCTACAGGACGCGTCAGGAGGCGCCGGCTACAGGACGCGTCAGGAGGCGCCGGCTACAGGACGCGTCGGCTCGAGGCTACTCGTGGTCGCCGAACACTAGTCCGCCAGCCGTACCAAATTGCTCCCAATTTACAGATTGCAAAAAAAAACCCTAAATTGATATCGGCTCGAGGCTACTCGGCGTCGGCTGCTCGAGGAGGAGGAGGCTAAGCAGGCTGCTCGGAGGCGTTGGCTACTCGAGGAGGAGGAGACGGTGGAGGAGACGGTGGAGGAGCCGTCGTCGTCGTCTCAGAGCTTCTTCTCTTCGTTCTTTGTTGGAAATAAAAACCCTAATTAAATTGATATCGGGTTAGGAGAATAGGAGACACTCCGCTGGTACAAATTGCTCCCAATTACAGATTGCAAAAAAAAAATTAAATATTACTTAGGCGACGGAATTATCCTATTCCGCCGCTACAATTTATTTAAAAATTTACGCAAATTTTTTGGGCGAATTTTTTTGGCGAATGATTTTGGCGTTTTTTTTTTTTTGCGAATTTTTTGGCGAATTTTTTCCCGCTTTTGTTTTAGAATATTGAATTGATTTTTTATTGTAACATTTAGGTGACGGAAATGCTTAATTCCGCTGCTTGAATTGAACTAGGTGGCGGAATTTTCTAAGTCCGTCGCCTGGTAACCTTTTATTTCCAAAAAGACAATTTTATTTATGTGATTAATATTGTTGGCTGGTTTTCACTCCTGGAATAGAATAAAATTATACCCTAAAATGTAAAAAAACAAATGTACTTGATCAAGTTAACAAATCATTCAAATACACAAATTTCTTTCATATAATCAATCATCATCTTCTTCTTCTCCAAATTCTGCATGATCTTCTTCTTCACCAAATTGTCTCCCGTCTTCGTCTTCCTCTTCCTCTTCGTCTTCCTCTTCGTCTTCCTCTTCTTCCACTTCAAGGTCAATAGTAACATCAAAGACTCCGCTATATATCATGTTGTGCTCTTGATAGGGTTCTTCAACGTGATTTCCAATAAGAGGTCTCTCATCTTCATGTGTTGCAAGTGTTCTAGGATCATACACATTCCTATGAGAGCTCACATTAACTACTTTCCAATTCTCACCCGCTTTCGGATCATCTACGTAAAATACTTGCTTTGCCTTGGTCGCAAGACAAAAGGGAGAATCTTCATACCAACTACTACTAGTATCCACAGATATCATGCCATGATCTACCTTTGTACTATCATTGTTATAAGGATCGGTATCATACCACCTACACTTGAACAGTACAACCGGCATCCGATCTGTGTACAGCAATTCGACCACATATTCAAGGATCCCATAGTAGTTGGTACCATGTGTCTCTACCATAACTCCACAATTTTGTGTTTGCAAGTATCGGTCTTTATCCCATGATATGAACTTGACCCCATTCACATAACAAGAAGAATAGACAGAGTGGCTTTGTGGTCTTCTAGCCAAATTGAGCACCCCTGACTTTAAGTAAGGATCTCCAGAGTTGTTAAGTGCTTCAACCTGTAAGATTCACAATATCGTAATGCGATGATGTGCTCTTGTTGGTTGTTTCTTGACAATGTTCACCAATACCCAAGTATAAACTACAATATATCACTGATTCTTGATCAATATAATGCTCAGAAATACAACCTTCTGGAAAACGATTATTGCGAACCGATTTCTTATAAGTTCCAAGTTGACTGCAAAAAAAAAAACTAGTTAGTTAAATTGGACTAAATGTCCAAGTATATGAGAAAACAGAAAAGACATTAAATAATAATATACCGTTCAATGGGAAACATCCAAGTAAAATGCACGGGACCAGTGAGCATCACTTGTTCTGGAAGGTGAACCATAAGGTGAACCATAATGGTAAAGAAATGGGGAGGAAAAATCATCTCCATCCTACACAAGATAGTGACTATCTCATGTTCCATTAACCGAACATCCTCCTTTTTCAACTCTTTGCTACACAACTTCTGAAACCATTTGGACAATGCAATCAAAGGCTTGACAACACTTAACGGTAAGTACTCACGAATAACTATCGGAAGAAGACGTTGAAGCATTACGTGACAATCGTGCGTCTTTAATCCATGGAATTTTCTATCACGTACAGAAACCTTATTCCTCAAACTCCCAGCATAACCATGAGGATACTTCACATCACGAAACCATTCAAAAATCTCTTCTAAACGTTCTTGCCTCACCAAGAATGGCGCATGAGGAAGTTGTCCATTTTTTCGCTCCCACTGACTTTGTCGTACCCCCCTTTTTCTCAAGGCGGCACGAGCTTTTGGACCGTCTTTAGACTTTCCTTCAATACTAAGAATGGTTCCAATGATGTTATCAAATACGTTCTTTTCAATGTGCATGACATCAAAAGCATGTCTCACCTTTAAAAACTTCCAATAAGGCAACCTCCAGAAGATGCACTTGTTACTCCAACATACTCTGTTCCTTGGATTATACGGGACCTTGAAGTTTTCATGCGAGCTAAGTGTTGGAAACTCGTGACTGTTGATCTTTGCAAGAATTTGCTCCCCGGATAGACAAGGAGGTCTTTGTCTGAATTCACACTCTCCATTAAATGCATGATCAGCAAACCTCCATGGGTGATCATTTACAAGCCATCTACGATAACCATCGTATACCATCCTTCCACATTCATGTTTTGCCTCCACATCATCCAAACAGATTGGACACGCCTTATAACCACTAGTAGTTGAGCCTGCCAACATACCCAAACCTGGAAAGTCACTAATGGTCCATAACACAGGTGCTCTCATGGTGAAAGTAGATTGTGCATAGCGGTCAAAAGTACAAACTCCAGTTTCCCACAGTTTCATAAGTTCGTCAATCAACGGCTCTAGGAATACACTAAGACACTTTCCGGGAGACTTTGGACCTGGGATCAACAAAGTTAGCATGTTAAATTCCTTCTTCATACACATTGATGGAGGCAAGTTATACGGCATCAAAACAACAGGTCAAGTGCTATGAAGACTTCCCATTGTTCCATAAGGATTGAAACCATCTGTTGCTAGCCCAAGACGCACATTTCTGATATCATTAGAAAAATGAGGAAAGTTTCTGTCAAAATCTCTCCATGCCTCTCCATCTGCAGGGTGCTTTAACCAATCATGATCTGACATCCTCTCTCCATGCCATCTCATTTGCTTTGAAGTGTACGGAGACATGTACAAGCGTTTTAGTCTGGGAGTCAAGGGAAAGTAGCGGAGTACTTTCCTAGCAACGCTATTGTCATCCTCTCTCCATCTCGAAGTGTGACAGATGGGACACTCATTACACTGGGCATACCCTTTGTAAAACAATACGCAGTTATACTCGCAAGCGTCAATACTCTGATAACCCAAACCAATATCCCTGCAAAGCTTTTTCATTCTTCCAAAATCAATGGGATAATTGTGTCCAGGAGGAAGCAAATCACTAATGTAATTGCAAAGATCGTGAATACTCTTATCAGACCATCAATTTTCCACTTTCATTTTCAATGCTTTCAACACAGCACCCAAAACAGTTTCTGTACTCCCAGGATATAACGGGGTTTGAGCCTCTAATAAAAGTCTGTCATATTTCTGATAATCTTCATCAACAGCATCATCAAAAGTAGGATCATCACTATCACTATTGTCTTGACCTAAACCAGCATCATATCCATCATGATAAGGGAAACGATCATGCACAATGTTCATAACAGGATCCATAGAAGAACTAGCACCACTATTGGAAGATGTCATTTTATTGAGCAACTGATTTCTGAGTTCATCAATTCTCGATTCATGTGAAACTTCACCATGTTTGTCCCACACCGTATATAGAGGCCACATGCCTTTACTAGACAAGTGAGAATACATGGTGTGGATGTCAACTGGAAGCCCACTATTTCGACATTTCTTGCAAGGACACAAAAAATGTGTTTTTTGAGGCGACATTTCTCTAACCCAGTTCACAAATTCAAAAGTCCCTTGAAGGTATCTTCGATCAGTAAGACCACATTGCATCCAACTCTTATCCATTTTCCTAAATAGCAAATGAGATAAACCATTCAACACATTTTCTAATAAACAACACATTTTCTATTTCATTTCATATCCAAATAAACCATTCAATCCAATTTTCTAGCTAATTCCATAACACAACAAACAACTCAATTTCTACTTTAGTTCATATTCTAACCAAAAAATTCATTTTCTATTAAAGGTCATTCCATATGCTAACAATACAAAAGCTTCAACACTATTCATTCAAACAAATCAATAATTAACACACATAACACAAATCACCAACACACATAGCTCAAAATTCCAATACTCATCAAAGTAATAACAAATTACCAACAAAAAATTCCAACATGAAGAGATAAAAAAATTAACACAAAACCAAATATTAAATACTTACGTACCTAATTAAAACAATGGAGTATCGGAGCTTTGATAACCAAGTAATAGGTTGTATTATATTCTTCCAATTTGAAAAAAAAAATTAAGCAAGAAAGGAAGAAAGGGAAGAATAAGTGAAAACACGAGGTTGAAGAAAGGTTTAATCCGGCTTAGCTTATTGTACAGATCTGGTACAAGCTCAACTAACGAATTAAATGTGACAGCTTTACATTTAGGCGGCGGAATTAACATTTCCCTCGCCTTATTGAATTCAGGTGACGGACGTATTACCTCCCTCGCCTAAGACAACAACCCTTGCAACTTCAACAATTTGTGGTGACGGACCTTTTAGGTGACGAAATTAAGTCCGTCACCTATATCTTTAAGCGACGGAAAGAAAACGTTCCGTCGCCTGATTATGTTGGGGTGACGGAACTAAATTTCCGCCGCCTAAATTTCTTAAGGTGACGGAAGAAAAAAGCCTCGTCGCCCGAGTTGCAATCTGGCGTAGTGTCTATATGGTCTTAAACAGGCACCTCGGGCTTGGTTTTAGCGATTTGCAGGATTCTTGCATCAAATTGGCTTCGTCGGTAGTAAGAGTGACTCCTCCCTCTTTATTTACCGTCATGGGTCTCATATTGCATACCTGCTCCTCTACGTTGATGATATTATACTTACTGCCTCTTCCGATGAATTGCGGAACCATCTGATCCTACTCCTGGGGAAAGAGTTTGCCCTTAAGGATCTAGGGAACCTATCCTACTTCTTGGGCATCTCAGTTCGTCGAAGTTCAGCTGGATTATTTTTATCTCAGGATAAATATGCCAGGAGATTGTTGAACGTGCCAAAATGACAAATTGTAAACCTTCTGCTACACCTGCTGAGACATCCGTCAAACTAAGTGCCTCCTCTGGTCCAGCAATCAGTGATCCGACTTTATACAGAAGCCTAGCCGGAGCGCTTCAATACTTGACTTTCACACGTCCTGATATCAGCTATGCAGTACAACATGTTTGCCTTTTCATGCATGATCCCAGAGAAGCTCACTTTGCTGCCCTAAAGCGTATCATCCGCTACATTTCTGGCACATCAGCTTTAGGTATCACCATCTCTCCTTCTCCAAAGTCAGATCTTATTGCATATACAGATGCTGATTGGGCTGGATGTCCTGATACCCGCCGCTCCACCGGTTATTGTGTCTTCTTCAACGACACTTTAATCTCTTAGGCTGCCAAACGTCAATCTGTTGTCTCCCGATCTAGCGCCGAGACAGAATATAGAGGAGTTGCCAATGTGGTGTCAGAATGTTCATGGTTGCGCAATCTACTACTTGAGCTTCATTGCCCTCTCACCAAAGCCTCTGTAATCTACACGGATAACATCTCCGCCGCATACCTTGCCAGCAATCCGGTTCAACATCAACGAACCAAACACATCGAGATTGATATTCATTTTGTCCGAGATAAGGTTGCCCGCGGTCATGTTCGGGTTCTCCACGTTCCCTCCGCTTTTCAGTATGCAGACATTTTTACAAAAGGCCTTCCAAGACAATTGTTTCTTGATTTTAGATCTAGTCTTACTGTATTACCTCCTCCAGTTTCGACTGCGGGGGTATGATAACGCCCATATGTAATTAGAATATAATTAAGGGCTGCCTTTGTAAATATCTGTAAATACGTTGGTTATATATATGACCTATCAGTAAATAGAAACCCTAAGGGGAATTTATCATATTCTCACAGGTGTGTTAGAGTATATCATGGGCCATATATTGGGCTTATCTTTATTTTTAGTTTATAATTTTCTCCCTTTATATTTGTCAATATATCCTAGTCTACGATCCTAAACCCGCTTCCACCTAAATAAAGCCTAAACCAAAAAACCTAGATGCGCCGACATTACCGCCGCCAATGATGGCGGCAGCGGCTATCACATCAACCTACACACGCCCTAGATCCGACTCTACCCTTGTGTTGTTATCGCCAACCTAGACCAAAGAGGAAAGAGGTTCATCAAGTCCACAATTCATCCCTTCGTATCAAATCCCTAAGACGATAATCTACCTACATCCTAGGTCCCGCCTTACCCTATGACACTAAGGCCCAACCTACCCTAGGACGCTAATCTAACTTAGGATTCTAATATACCTGTGTCCTAAGGCCCAACCTACCCTAAAATGCAAATCTACTTACGTCTTAGGTCCAATTTATACCCTAGGACGCTAATCTACCGGCATCATAGGGCCCAACCTATACCATAAGATGCTATTTGCGCTCTAGGACTCAACCAATCCTATGATGTTAATTACCTGCGTCCTAGGACCAATCTACCTTCCGCTTGAGATTGTTAGAGTATATTATTCTGTATATTGGGTTTATCCCGTTATTTATTAGTTTACGGTTTTATCTCTTTATATTTATTTATATAAATAAAATATTATCAATGAATTAAACAAGACTTAAGTTAACAAACATCTATAGTGTGTTAATCTACCAGGATCATGAGATCATGTACGTTAAACATGCTATTCAATAGAAGTATTTCTACATGAATAAATCACCAATTGAGTTGCAAGAAATCGTGCCTCCATCTATTGCATAAGAGATTTATATCATATATTCATATCCATCATTTCCATTTCTAGGCTTGAATATGGTAACCATTGGAACTCATTTTTTATAAAGTGTTGCCAGTAATTTTTCCAGGAACATTCTTTGAGGGCTCTTGCAAGTACCAACAATGAATTTTGAAGGTCACGTGTCAATAAATTTTTTTTAATTAATTTTAAAAATTATTTTTTAATAAAAAAAATGAAAAGAGAGGCTAAAAAATACTTTTTATAATAAAAATTTTATAAAATAAATAAATGAAAGAATGACAATAAGAAGTAAAATAATTTTTTTTAAATTTAAATAGTTTTTCAAAAAAAAATAAACAAAAGAGAAAAAAATTATAAAACATGTATGAAATAAAGACCATAGTAGAAAGGGGATTGCAACCGTTAAATTTTTTTAACAAAAAATACATGAAAGAATGATGATAAAAAGATAAAAAGATAAATAGATAAAAAAGTAAAACAAGACCGTTATAAACGAATAAAAGTAAACAAAGAGGAAAAAAGAAATATTACAGGGGATTTCTACCGTTAACTTTTTTTTAACAAAAAATACATGAAATAATGACGATAAAAAGTAAAACAAGACCGTTCTAAATGAATAAAATTAGACAAATTGGAAAAAAGAAATTTTATGAGAAAAAATATAAAAAAATGTAGAAATTAACAAATTGCACCAAATATTGTGTTTTAACCATTATGGCACTTTTCTATCTTAAACCAACTAAAATTAACAAATTGAACCAAATATTATGTTCAATTGTTCAACTAAACTTTTGTTCAAAATATATGACAACTGTTAATTAATTTGGACAAATGACAACTCTTGATTATTTTGATCTAAGAGTTCGAGTTCTTCCTTTTAACCGTGATGATAGGATATTATTTTTATTACCTATTTTAATCTCCTTTGATCTCTTTAATAGTCTCTCCTATAATATCATTGAGAAGATTGGTGAAAGAAGGTATTTTTTGTATCTTAAATACTAACTAGTCACCCTAATTTTACCCATAAAAAATAAAGATAAATGAGTTGGATAATCATTAAAAGTGGAAGGATTTAAAGATTCTTCTCTCTCCTAATAATAATTAATTATTTTTTTTTTTAAACAATTTTGTTTACTAGGCTTTTTCTAGTTTTGTGTTTAGTAAAATGTACCCCTTGAGAGAAGAATGTGTAGAGTTTGAACTCTGGTATCACTATTGTGTAATTGAAATTATGTGTGTACTAGTATAATACCCGCACCTTGTGCGGGTTTTGAAAAAAATGAGAAAGAATATTGTGAAATAGGTTTTTTTACGTGTTTTTGTTTTGTATACTTCTCTAATCTAATCCTGCGTCCACAGCGCGCCACGTCATCAACCCGTGCTCTGTTTTAGTAAGTATAATAGATTTGGTTTCTATAAAATTATTATTTTAATAATAAAAGATTTTATGATTTAAAAATTAGTGTAAAAAATAAAGATTTATTGACTTTAATTGTGGGAGCTCAATTTCAAAAATCCTGCGTCCACAGCGCGCCATGTCATCAACCCGTGCTCTGTTTTAGTAAGTATAATAGATTTGGTTTCTATAAAATTATTATTTTAATAATAAAAGATTTTATGGTTTAAAAATTAGTGTAAAAATAAAGATTTATTGGCTTTAATTGTGGGAGCTCAATTTCAAAAATCCTGCGTCCACAGCGCGCCACGTCATCAACCCGTGCTCTGTTTTAGTAAGTATAATAGATTACTATTGTGTATCATCAAAAGAATATATAAAGTTTAATTAGTCCAACTAGATTATAATTAAGAGGAGAGATTATAGGAAAATTTTTATTATTATTTCCTATTTTAACATATCAGCAAATCCGTTTACATCATTAATTTGAAATCTTTTATTTAATATAGGAGAGAGAATATCTCCAAATTAGGTAATATATGTTATTGTTTTCTAATTAATCTTTTTCTACATAATTTTAAGTGTCTACTTTGTTTACACATTACAAAACATACCTACTATATACACAAAAATACGTTATGTACCCACTTAACCAACTCATCCAAACTCATTCTTCAACCAAACACCTTCACAAAATTAATCTCCAAACTTAATCTAAAATAACCTCCATTAATCCCATCCAAACACACCTTAAATTTAAACTAAAATAACCTTCATTAATCTCATCCAAACACACCCTTACGTGTAATTTCGAGTTTGGCCACCCAAGGCTATATTTTTGGACTGCTACATGCACACTACCGGTTAGAAGTACAACTTACACGAGTGTAAATCCGTACAGAAGAATTGGTCTTATTGCGTCCTATTTATTCTTAAGAAGTAAGATTTAGAAAGAAAAAAATAAATTAACTATTTTAATTTTTTGTAAATTTTTGTAGGGTGAATTTGGTAAGTAGCCTATTTTCAGTTTTCAATCTCTATTAAATAGGCTCGTACTACAATCTTGTTTAGTAAATGTAACCCTCTTATTTTTATAGTTCAAAGCTTCTCAAACCCTATCAATGATTACCGCCGCTTCAGTCTTTCTTTGTTTCTCTCTCTCGCCTTATTCTGGGTTCTTTGCTATAGATCGGAGCCGCCACGACATCGGAAGGAGCACCACGCCATCAGCCTCGCACCGCTTGCTCTAGCCCCTTCCTTTTCTTCACCTCGACGATGACGGATGCTAGGGCGATCTTCTTGCTTCTGCGGTGTCGGTCTTCTTGCTTTTGTGGCGATCTTCTTGCTTCTGTGGTGGCGATCTTCCTGCTTCTGCGTGTTTTGCTTCTGGTTCTTGGATTGGATTGATTTCTCAATCGAGTTTTTACGTTTCCGGTATAAATTTATACCAGAAACTTCTTAACAAAAAATTTTCTAGTATAAATTTATATCAGAAAATCATCATGGGATCAGGCTCATTTGGACCTAGACGAGAACGAGTACCTCTCCATTTTGATGTACGTCCGTTGATGAGCTTGAATTTCTACTTATTTTCCATTTAGATGCAACTACAAAGACTGAAGGTCGATTCATACTCTGTCTCTCTTCACTACAATCACTTGCAGATTCCATTTCTTTCTTCACTTTGACGTCCTCTTTGACTGCATATTCACTTTGATTTGATCTTGCAACTTTTTCCTTCTCTAAATTATATTGTATTTAGTCACCATACTTGAGGTGACATTGGTGTTCTAATGTAGGAATTTTCACTTCTTCAATTTATGTTGATGACTATTTCTTTCTGGTATGAATTTGGCGTGTTTATGAATCTGATTGTAAATGAATCGATTGGTACAATAGTGGATCCCGCAGAAAATTCTTGTATGAATTTTCTGGTGTGAATTTCATACCAGAAAATTCTGGTATGAGTTTTTTGGTATGAATTTCATATCAGAAAATTCTAGTTTGAATTTCATACTAGAAAATTAAAAAAAAATATAAAAGGAAAAAAAAAAACAAAGTCAGGAATTCTGGTATGAACTTTTTGGTCTCATTTCATAGCAGTAAATAGAAAAGGGCAAAAAAAACAAAGTCATTACATTCTGGTATGAATTTTCTGGTATGAAATTCATACCAGAAAATAAAAAAACAAAAAAAAAAAAGCAAAATAAACAAAATAAAATAATAAAAAAAATTAAGAATTAAACTTATATTACAAAGGTCAAATTCATGTCTTATTTTTTTAAATAGAGACAAGTGGTAAAAATCAAAAAAAATACCATAATCAGTTATATGTAAGCATGTCCACGGGTCACGGGTCACTGACCCGCCGGGTCACGGGTACGGGTAAGGGTCGAGGTGATCCTTACCCGTGACCCGGCGGGTCAACCCGTCTGACCCGGCGGGTCGACCCGCCAAACCTCAGTTTTTTTAAAAAAAAATAAAAAAAAATGCCTAAAAGGTCGACCCGGCGGGTCAAACTTTTTTTTTTTTTTTTTAAAAGGCTTTTAATATGAAAGGGCCGACCCGCCGGGTCTGACCCGTGACCTGTCGGGTCGGCCGTTTACACGGGTCCGGGTCCGGGTCGCCCTTCCCGGACCCTTGACCCAGCGGGTCGGACCCGTCGACCCGGCGGGTCCGACCCGTGGACATGCCTTAGTTATATGTTTAAATGTCTCATTCTTCTCGTTAATCATGCTTCTCGTTAATCATGCTTCTATATATTTATATATATTTTTCATCTCAACTTCGAGTAGATAATTCTCCACATTTGTAGATCATCGATTACGATTGCATAAGCGTCTCAATCTACTATGAGGTCCACTAAGCACTTAAGTACTGAATTGTTGTTATATAAGGCGCGCTTGCTTTCCTTGAGAAATCCCAAGAACAAATATCAATTTCGAAATCATCATCTTCTTCATTTTTCAACCACGAATCTTTCTGTCCTCTGTATACTGAACCCGACCAATATCATGTCCAGCATAAATATCCTAAGAAACCCTTCGTTTGTCGGTACTGGACTTGCAGCAACTGCACAAAGCCCGACAATTTGTAAGAAAATCGGTTTGTGTTTACAAAATCCCAAGTGGGTCAACAGAAGCTCAGTGGCAGCCATGGCGAAGACCAAAACAATAGCTTCAGCTGTTGAGGTAGAAGAAGAGGAGAGCGATAAGGTTATTGATAAGCTGACTGGAAAATATGGCAAGTTTGGGGGTAAATTTGTCCCTGAGACTCTCATTAATTGGTTGGCCGTTCTGGAAGCTGAGTTCAGATTGGCCCTGCGTGATCCACATTTCCAGGTTTGCCCCTTATCTTTACTGCTAAGACTTATACTTTATCTGTACGTACAATAATAGACGGCGTTGTGCAGGAAGAGCTAGCGACGGCGTTAAAAGACTACGTGGGACGAGAAACGCCGTTATATTACGCAGATAGGCTAAGCGATTACTACAGGAGCAAAAATGGAGGGGTGGGGCCGGAGATATATCTGAAGAGGGAGGATCTGTGCCATGGGGGTGCACACAAGATTAACAACGCCATAGCGCAGGTGATGCTAGCCAAGCGGCTTGGAAAAAAGAAGGTCATCGCTGCCACCGGTGCCGGACAGCATGGGGTGGCCGTTGCCGCTGCCTGCGCCAAGCTGGCCGTCGAGTGTGTTATCTTCATGGGCACCTCCGATATGGAGAGACAGTCTTCCAATGTGCACTTGATTCAGCTGCTAGGGGCCCAAGTATGTTTTAACCTACATGTTTTATTATTAATTGGAAAAACAAAAATATACTAACAAAATAGTTTAAAAACTATAACTAAATATACAGAATGTTCAAGTAATACAATAAAATGTCTGAACTAATATCATACAAATTTAAAAAATGATACAAAAATATTGCTACTTTTATTTTTTTTTAAAATAAATCTTTTGAATATGTTTCATGCGGAAATCCAGATGAAGGAACCGTACCGTACGGAAAGCTCGTTTGGTAAAGATTGAAACAGAAATCTAAATATTTTACTATAAATAGAAGATTATTAAAATTTAAATTTGTAAATTGTAGCAATCACAAAGGGGTATACCATTCGAATAATTGAACCTTTCTCACAATAAATGAGGGCCGGGTACGTATGTTATTTTCAAAACTTACGTACACAAACCACGTGGATTTGGTTCTTGTTGCGTACACGGCATACCTATATTTAGATAAAGGATTTTAAACACCCATCTCAAAATACAACAAAAGTTAAATCAAGACAAAGGTGGACCATTCGGTCCATACCTAGAGAGTAGAGGCTGGACCGGCTAAGATCTATGACTAAGTGTAAGGGCTAAATGCGGGGTTGTCGTAAATTTTGGTTAATTCCCCTCCCGTTTCCGGTGAAATTTGAAATAAAAAATGTGTATTCCGTCTCGTGAAAAAAATTAAGGGATGGGACGAGGGACGGAAAGTTCTCATCCCGGTTAATCCAGTTCCGTCCCGCATATATATATATATATATATATATATATATATATATATATATATATATATATATATATATATATATATATATATATATATATATATATATATATATATATATATATATATATATATATATATATATATATATATATAGTGTGGTTCTCATGAGAACACCCCTAACGTGAGAACATGAGAACAGATTCATAATTATTATTAGTTTTGTTACGAATGTGTCATATCGTTTAATGTATTATTCGTAGTTATTGTTGGTTGAGTGGATTATTCGTAGTTATTGTTGGATTCCTAATTATTATTATTCGTAGTTATTATTATTTTTGATATCTACTTTAAATCTCAACCCTTAATACTCACATTCAACGGTGTACGATTGTTCTCATGTTCTCACGTTAGGGGTGTTCTCATGGGAACCACACCCTCTATATATATATATATATATATATATATATATATATATATATATATATATATATATATATATATATATATATATATATATATATATATATATATATATATATATATATATATATATATATATATATATGGTTCCCATGAGAACACCTCTAACGTGGGAACGTGGGAACATGAGAACAATCGTACACCGTTGGATGTGAGTATCAAGGGTTGAGATTTAGAGTAGATATCAAAAATAATAATAACTACGAATAATAATAATTAGGAATCCAACAATAACTACGAATAATCCACTCAACCAACAATAACTACGAATAATACATTAAACGATATGGCACATTCGTAACAAAACTAATAATAATTACGAATTTGTTCTCATGTTCTCACGTTAGGGGGTGTTCTCATAGGATCTATACTATATATATATATATATATATATATATATATATATATATATATATATATATATATATATATATATATATATATATATATATATATATATATATATATATATATATATATATATATATATATATATATATATATAGGGTGTGGTTCTCATGAGAACACCCCTAACGTGAGAACATGAGAACAATCGTACACCGTTGGATGTGAGTATTAAGGGTTGAGATTTAGAGTAGATATCAAAAATAATAATAACTACGAATAATAATAATTAGGAATCCAACAATAACTACGAATAATCCACTCAACCAACAATAACTACGAATAATACATTAAACGATGTGACACATTCGTAACAAAACTAATAATAATTACGAATCTGTTCTCATGTTCTCACGTTAGGGGGTGTTCTCATAGGATCTACTCTCTCTCTCTCTCTCTCTCTCTCTCTCTATATATATATATATATATATATATATATATATATATATATATATATATATATATATATATATATATATATATATATATATATATATATATATATATATATATATATATATATATATATATATATATATATATATATATATATATATATATATATAGAGGGTGTGGTTCCCATGAGAACACCCTCTAACGTGAGAACATGAGAACAATCGTACACCGTTGGATGTGAGTATTAATGGTTGAGATTTAGAGTAGATATCAAAAATAATAATAACTACGAATAATAATAATTAGGAATCCAACAATAATTACGAATAATCCACTCAACCCACAATAACTACGAATAATACATTAAACGATATGACACATTCGTAACAAAACTGATAATAACTACGAATTTGTTCTCATATTCTCACGTTAGGGGGTGTTCTCATAGGATCCATACTATATATATATATATATATATATATATATATATATAGAATTGACTAAACAGTCCCCATCTTTTAGGCTGACTAAACTTTGATACCCCGTTGTTTAAACTATCAGAACGGTAACTCATCTATTGAGTTCGATCAAAGATTAGTATCTGAATTGCTGTTCACACGATAACTTAACAGATCGGTGTTGAAAATCTGCAGTAATATAAGCTTTATGTCTAAGGTAGGTGGACAATTTTGCTGTTGATATTCAACACCGATATGTTAACTTAACGTGTACACAGTGATCCAGATACTAATCTTTGGTCGGACTCAACAGATGATGTACCGTTCTGATAGTTTAAACGATGGGGTATTAAAGTTTAGTCAGCCTAAAAAATGGGTACTGTTTAGACAATTTTCTCTCATATATATATATATATATATATATATATATATATATATATATATATATATATATATATATATATATATATATATATATATATATAATATTTTTATTTTAAAAATATATTATATAGATTACATTCAACATGTAAAAGAATGTTATTTTCTGTCAGTGTAGTGCAGGGCTAGGCTTATTTTGATGTGAATCGGCAAGACACACTTTGATGTAACTTGTATTCGTTTGGAATATGACCGGTGCATAATTATTGCGGGAATAGATTCGTCCCGTCCCACGTGGAATAAGCCTGCTTGGGACGGAGGAAAAAAATTATAAATCCTGTTTCATTTATAATTTACAGGATGTAATGCGGGACGACTTCAATCCCATCCCATCCATGCCCGGCCCTGGCTAAATGGATTGGCTTCTTCTCAATTCAATCAATAATTGCCAATTTGACATATTTTTAAAAAAATCATTAACGTCAGAGATTTCGTATGTTAGAGAATATATTGTGTATAACATGGGAATTATAAATAGGTGAAGCCCATCAATGGAGGTTTCAAGGACGCAGCCTCAGATGCATTTAGAGAAAGAATCGCCGACTTGGATAACAACTTCCTGTTGATAGGCACCGTAGTGGGACCCCACCCATGTCCGACGATGGTGCAGGAGTTTCAGTCGGTGATCGGAAAAGAAGTGAGGAAGCAAGCAATGAAGAAATGGGGAGGGAAGCCTGATGTTTTGCTAGCTTGTGTGGGGAGCGGATCGAACGCCTTGGGACTGTTCCACGACTTCATACAGGATGAAGACGTGAAGCTCATCGGAGTAGAAGCTGCCGGTTCCGGATTGGATAGCGGCCAACACTCGGCTACGTTGACAAAGGGTTCCGTTGGTGTCTACCATGGAGCCTTGAGCTATTTGTTGCAGGATGAAGAAGGGCAAATCATTGGTCCACATTCTATTGGAGTTGGGTAAGTTGCAATATGAAGAACATAATATATAGATGGTGATGTTTCATTAATTTGGACAAAAAAAAATGTTAGGATAAAGGCTAAACTTTAATCTAGCTTAAAATGTGTTCATATTCAGCTAGTAAGTGAACAAGTTTAAGATGAGTTTTTTCAAGTCGAACAGTAGTATTTCGTGTCATATAACAACTTTACTGAAGATTGACATGTCTAGACAACATTAGGTTGTTATTCGAGCCGGTTTTAGCATACTATTCAGCTCGTTTAGAATTAATTCAAACCTAAAACTTTGTCAAGCTTTACAATGTACTCATACTCGACTTTTTTTAATAAGTATACGTAAACGAGTTTGAATAGTTCGGTTCATATAACAACCCTACGGTTATATAAGTTTGTGCTATTGTAGATAATAAGTTTTACAACTAGAGTGAGAACATTTCGAGTCTTGTATATAAGGTCGGTCGACTACTCTTAATTCCAATTGATTTTAAGAAGGAATCTTGTTAGGCTTGTATCTAACGGACATGTTCGTCTGTATTGGACTTATGTACCACTTTTTAGTAGACTTATGTACCACTTTTTAGTAATGCTAATTTGTGTAATTATTTTTCGTTTATTGGAAATCAAAGGTTGGAGTATCCTGGTGTTAGTCCTGAGCTGAGTTACCTGAAGGAGATTGGGAGAGCCGAGTTTCATGCAGTCACGGACCAAGAAGCTTTGCATGGTAAGGTCAAAAGTAGAGAGATGGATTAAGGGATATTTTGGTAATATTTTAAACACTCTTTACATTTGTGTGTTTGTAGCATTCAATAGGTTGTGCAAGTTAGAAGGGATATTCCCTGCCCTCGAGTCCGCCCACGCCTTGGCTTATCTGGAGAAGCTTTGCCCGACCATGGCCGACGGGGCAAAGGTTGTTGTCAATATTAGCGGACGAGGAGACAAAGATGCAACCACGGTATTCCAGTGCAACCTCATGGAACAATGGAAGCCTAACTCGAGTGTTTGAAAGAACAGATCCTTTAATTTGGTTGCTCTTTCTGATCAGCAATCTAGTTATATAGCTACAAGTAACTTGAACTAAGGGCGTGTCTAGATAAAGGGATTTTTAGAGGTTTTAATATGAGATTAAGATATTTTTAGGACGTGTTTAGTAAATTAGATTTGTGATTTAAGTTATGGTTTACAGCTATGGTTTATAATTGTGGTTTGTAGTTGTGAAGTAGATTTTATTAGATTTTGATTTATAATAAAACACGGTAGTGAAACTGATCCTTTGGTTGAATTTCAAGAGAGTTGTATGTAGTTTGAAGTGTTTCTAAGTTCAATTATCAAGGTTCAAGTGTGTAAAAGTAAACAAAAGGGGTGATCAAGTGATCAATTCTTTGGGTGTGGGTAACAAGTACGCAAGTAATAACGTCAAGTATCAAGTACGAGAAAAACTCTAGGTTTGGGATATTACTCCCAAACCATATCTAGTAGCATGCTCAAACAAGTTATGTTCAATCAATGAACGGATATGAAGGTAGCAAGTATAGAGGTAGCATGATTATTAGGTGAGCTTTGTCACAACATTTGGCTTTGTGTCAACTAGTATGCATTACATGGTGTTTACTATTTGCACACTAGTTGATTAAGCTTAGGATTAACTATGATCATCTTTGACAATATAAGCATCGCATGGTTTTTCTATTTGCTTATATCATCCACATCATCATAATTTGGACAATAGTATCACAAGTAGGATGATAACCCTCTCGGTCATAATCATTCTATGTTAGCATGATAAGCATCTCAACATTGCACAATCATTCTCGTGTTACTTATCGGTCTCTACTTGGATGATTAATCAAGATATCATTCATTCATGCTTGAAAATATACAATGTGATATAGGAACAATTTGAAACTAGTGATAGTCTATCATCCAACATTCAAAATAAATCCAATATAGAATGAATGACAAAAAGATTTGATTCCTCCTGTATTCTACTAACATGCTTTAGTCTCCCTTCAAATCATAAACATAACATAAGAACAATACTAGTCTAGCATGATTTGGGAATTTTCACCCCAAAATCTAGCAAGGGAACTACTCACTTGTCATCGAAATCTCAACATGGTAACAATAGAAACAAGTGACATGGTTGCAAATTAGACAAAAAATGAGAAGTGTAGGGAAAAAATGGACGAATTTGGACCTACCAATCCAAAGTTATGACAAAAACAAATTGGGAATAAGATCTAGCAAGAACAAGAATGAAGAACACCAATGCTTCTTTGATTTGAATCTAAATCCAGCCAATTCAAGCTCTAAAATATTGTTTACGGCCACACTACTATTAATAGAAACTTCAATGGTACATTTACAATCAACCAAACAACTCTTATATAGGCCTAGAAGTAGTGGTCCCCCTTGGAAAGCAAGTTGATGGAATTCGGCGTTGCTACCTCGAGTGGACAAGGCTTCCTTGGTCGAGTGTTGTGAACATGAACATCGATTGGCTCCACCGACTTAACCTTGTACACCTTGCTCAAGTGCCTTGTCTTCTTCTCTCAAGTTTTTTGTGTCTTCTTTGCTTGAGTGGTGAGGAATACTTGAGAGACGTTGACAAGTTGTGCATTTTGACTTCTTTACTTGAGTTTCCATGTGTTCTTTGCTCGAGTGAGTGTTCACTCGAGGGTCCACACCGGCAACGTTGAACTTCCTTGCAACTGGGTCTTCTTTGATTGAGTGTAGTGTGTTCCTTGCTCGAGTTCTATGTCTTCTTTTCTCGATTTATGATGTAAACTCACGCAACATTGACAACTCCATCTTCAATGCTTCTTAGATCGAGTTTAGTCTTCCTCCTTGCTCGAGTTAGACTTCACTCGATGCTCCATACTTGGGGTTTCCTTGGTTTCATGTAAATGTCCTTGCTTGCCTTCCTTCTTTCCTTAGTCCCACGAGGTAGATGATGATGTGATGATTGATCCTTGGGATAGTTGGGATGATAAAATGTCTTCATTTGAGCTCCATTTAAAAATAACACATGTAAACACACAAGACAAGGGAAGTAGACATTCTTTTGATATTTAAAGCTTTAACTAAGATGTGAATGCCCAAATCATGCAAAACAAAGGAAAATACATAAAAACACATTTACAAACATAGCATGAAAACATGATCGGGTCTTTATACTGATTTTCTTCTTGGACTCGGCCTAACAAATAAATTTTTATGCTCTTTTGGCATTGTTTACATTCACTTGGCATTCGTCTTTTGATGTGCACATACATGACCTCACTAGCATAAAGCAAAAATGAAAAATAAGCATTCACCACATAAGCAATTGGCATTTGATCTTTGATAGCCAATTGCATTTGAACTTTGATGAGCTATAACTTTGGCTTTTTCTTTACTTGTTTCATTCATATATCTTTTGCCTTACGGGTTAGTATTTTTCACTCAAGTGAGTGTCAACTAAATTAAGATTTCATAACCAATGCATACTATCATGAACCTAAGCATGTTAATTTAGCTCAAATTTCATAACACATGAATGTCAGGAATCACTAAGTCAGCCATCATCAATAGAAAGGTATAAGTGCATAACTAAATTCATATTTCATATACATTTCTTGAATGACTTTTAACATGCTTCTAATATA
Source organism: Fagopyrum esculentum (assembly GCA_033239045.1). Classification (NCBI taxonomy): domain Eukaryota; kingdom Viridiplantae; phylum Streptophyta; class Magnoliopsida; order Caryophyllales; family Polygonaceae; genus Fagopyrum; species Fagopyrum esculentum. Next base: position 124,000,272 of record BSUD01000008.1, on the reverse strand, counting down.
CTCAATTTACATACTTTATAATCAACAACTCTCAAATTATTGTCATGACTTTAACATAAGTTTCATCATCAAGATCATATCATTCATTGTAAGAACCATACAAAAATTTTGAAAATTTTCAAGTATTTTGGATTTTAAACCTTTTCAAATGTTTTTGGATTTTTTGAAAAATATATGACTAACGCGAAAAATGAAAATCATGAAATACATATATCAATATGAATGTAAGAATTCTCATACCCCATACTTAAGTTTTGTCTTGTCCCTAATACAAAAGAAAAAAGATAGAGTTTAAGAAAACTTACAAGATGCACGGTGTCTTGACTTGTAAGTGTTGTCTCATTGGTCATACTACTCTCTCCAGTCATCCCTCATGGTGACAAGCTCATCATGGGTGGTCTTATGCTCAAGTTGAATGTCATTTAAGGTCTTAGCTTGAGCATCAACTTGGACTTTAAGGGCATCGGATCTTTTTCTTGATCCTTTATCCAAGCCTTGTCCTCATCGTTCCTCTTTATTTACTCATCCATCCATGCTTGTTGCCTATATTGATAAACTTATTCCATGTTGATTTGGTTGGAACTTCTTGCATGAGGACTAGAGCCGGATTCACCTCCTTGAGCATCTTCCATAGGGACATCATCATCAAAAAGATCATCTTTGAGACCATCTTCCTCTTCATCGAGGTCAAGGTCCTCATCACCGTCACTTTCCTCGTCATCATCTTCATTGTAGGAATAGTCTTGATCTAGCTCTTCAAGCAACTCCACCCAAGACCTTGCTATATTCCTTTCCAAAAATACGGTGCAACTAGGATCCCGTTGTAACATGGTGTTGAGCACTCTAACTCTCACAGGTCCAAATCTTCCTACCTTCACAATATTGTTGAATTTAAGGAAGGCAAGGTCTATCCTAGAAAACTTAATAGGTGAGGCGGGTGTGAAACGACTAAGGGGAATCTCAAATTTCTTAATGATTCTAATTTCTAAACACTAATCCTCCAATGCATATTAAGCCTCTTCTCTCTTTAAGGCAACCCTCTCAAAGAACTTACCAAGCATATAGGGAATATATGGACGGTATGATGGAAAGTATACCAAATGATGTAAGCTACACTATCCACTCGGCTAAAGAGAGACTCGAAAGGATCCTAAGAATAGAAAGAGAGTAGGGTGATAGATGTATGAGCTATTAGCCTTACCGGCCTCAAAGTTTTCCTCACCAATGGACTTCCAAAATCCATAGTCTACCTTAGTAGGATGCTCTACAAAGGAAGGCAGACCTAAAATCTCTTTGATGTCATCAATAGAAAGGCTCTAGTCTTGATTTCCATGACGGAAAGAGATAGTAGGGTTGGTTGGGTTTCTTGGTGGGTAAGTAGCTTTAAAGGTACTAAGGAACTCTAAGGTTAGATCACCATATGTTTTCTCATTCCAACCTAAGAGGGATTCTAGACCAACCTTAGCAAACAAGGCTTTGATGTCAATATCCATATCCAAACCTTCGATCAAGCCATGATCAAGGTATCTAGTGGGACGGATTTGAGCTTAATCAACCTTGCATGATCCAGCTTATAGGTCTTAGGAATCACAATCTTAAGTTTGGTCCTTGAAACCGGTGGTGATGGGCTATCCATAGGCTCTTGTTTCCGCTCACCCTCGCTTCCACTCTCTTGGATATGCCTCTTGCCTTTTTGGTTCTTGTAAGGGAAAGGTACATAGACCTTTGTTCTAATCATGTTTTAGTAAGGAATTGGCAAGGTAGGATCATTTTTTTTGAAGAGATGGATACTTGTACCATGAACAAAAGTTAAAGATGATGTCAAATTCCAAGAATGCAAGATATAATCATTTATTTTCATGGAAAATGAGAAATTATTCAAGCAGTTATAATATAAGTATGTTGGATAAGAAGATAGCACGGACAAGTGCTAACTAAGCTCAACAATGATAGGCATTTCAATTCAAAAAAGAAATGTTGAGTATTTTAAAGTCGAGGGTGAGCCAACTGAAGAAACACAATCTTTGTTGATGATTGTTAGGTTTTGATATTCATCCATTTGGAAAAAGGTTGAAATAAGATGATTTGAGGATTTTTCGTCTCTTGTGAGAAGTGAGATTTTTGTTGGGATTTCGCAAAGACATGAGGAATTTCATTGAGTTTGTAACCTGGGTTGCCGAGTTTTTTTAAAGCTTTTTTAATGAAAATGGAGTTGCCATGGTGGTAACGGTGCCATGGTGGTAGCTAATGGTTTGTAAACGAATTGGGGTTTGACCTCTTTTTTTATTACTTAGTGTTCATAGTAATCAAATTAGGAAAATTAGGAGACAACGGCGTGAAGGTGGCGAAAGGTTGAGAAAGGAGCGGCATGACAACATATAAGAGAAGGAGGAGGCGATGGAAGATTTGGAACACGAAAAACCACCGAATACACCAACGAAGAAAGGGAGGATACCGACAAAGAGAGGTGGGGGGCGATTAGCGAATCGAGCAAAAGGCGGTGGCCGGATCTGGAGAAGACGGTTGTTGGAGGTTTAGAGGCGATAGACAGGCGGTGGAGGGGAAGAGAACCTTTCAAATTGATTAGGGTTAAGGCTGGTGTTGTCAGGTTGCCGGAGGGGTGGACTACGGTGGTGGAGGAAGAAAAGATGGGTCGAAGTGTTTACGGATGCAGAAGGAAGGGGGTTTTAGAGGTCTTGTCTAGAGATATTTGTTGAGTTGCCGGAATAGTTGGTGGTGGTCCGAAGGAGGAGATTCCGTTGGTGGTGGAAATGGAGGTTCGATTGACCGACAATTGTCAACCATGTTGATATTTGAATATGAAGGTTTTAAACAGACAGTAGGAAAATATGTCTAATCTAGATTTTACATTTTCAACATAAAGTCAAGTTTTAATGATATGGATTCGTAGGTCTAATAGAATGTTCCAAACAGATCTCTGTCGAAAGGCACAAACCAAGATGTACTCTTCCAATGGCTGCTTCTATAAACATGAAAAATTAGCAGAACACTGTATTCTCCAACAAAATTCAAAAAACAAAAACACCACAACGATAATCAAATCATAACAGCTGATCTCGACTATTAGACAGAAAGCAATAGGATTTATGCCAGTCTCCCGCGAATCGTAATGGTCAAAGTGGTTGTAAGATGCTTTGCGTTGCTCACTGTATCTACTACTTCATGTCATTCCTGCAGCACTAAAACCATAGAAACATTTTTGAACAAATATACTCCCAAGCTAACCGCGAAGAACTCGAGAACTCCATTCTCAGATCATCCTTGTAAACATCGAATAACATTATACAAGAATTAGAGAAACAATCATTACTGAGGTCGCCCATGGTGAAGTTTGCTTTGTGTGTGGTACACAGCCAATTACCTTTACATGTACATGATTCTTTGGTATGTTAAGCTCAGTCACATACCTCTAACATTTGGGCTTCAAATAAATAAGGAAAAGACATACCACGGGCATGTTGCAACTCAAAGCAATGATACATGTGACACAGGTGACTATGTTGTTACGCTAAATCCTCATTCGTTTTCTCTGACTGCCTTCAGACACAACCTGTGGATGCCACACACAAAATTGATGATCAAGACAACACTGTGCACAAAACATATCCACTAACTTCCTAAATTGAACCATCAATGGAAAACTCAATATCAGTAACGACTCTGCTCTTTCGAGTTTCTGTGCTACATAGATGAGCACTCGGTTCATGGAACATTTTAGATTTAAGACACAAACAACTTATAAGGGTATGAACTCGGAAAACAAAGTGGATGTCTTGGTATTGTACTATTTTTTACTGCTAGTATCTAATAATGGAACCAAAGATAGTTGGAAGAATTAAATTGGATCAAAGATAAGGCATTTACCTCTTCCTCTTGACCAACTTGTTTCCGAACATTACTAGAAGACTCGGACCTACATTTGGCATGGACTATAGGACCTAGCTGGGAATTATCCATGCCTGCAGTAGCTCGAACATGTGCATTTAAAAATACAGCTCCTCTATACATCCACTCGTCTGTCTCATCGCTATAGAAATCTTCAAAAGGTTCCCCGCATAATGCACATGTTTTTTGATTCTCGTCAGCTGGAACTGCCACCTCTTCTTCCTCCTGCGATTCCTCAACAGTATCGACCGGTGGAAACCCAGGACCTGCATCTGTCCCCAATGCCTCTGCACTGCTAAGCCACATAGCTGAACTCACATACCACTTACGTGAAGGGTTCTGTCTACGGTTTTTCGCCATTCGGTTCTTTGTAACATGCCAATCCATATGCTTGCTGTGCTCTTCTTGAGTCTTGAAACGGTGGCCACATGTCATGCACTGTCTTGGTAAATCGGCATATAGAGACCTTATCGCAGACTCGTGTCTCACTTTAAGAAGGTCTTGATCAAAATCAACTCCTATGGAATCCTAAAATGAAAACACATAACTAAAAAAATTAAAATATGCATACTAAAAAAACTATCAGGGCTAGTATTATTTCCTTAGCAATTACCTCTGTAGGCGTTTGATTAGTCAACGAGATCACACCTTGGGCAACCAGATTTTTTATTAAACCTGAATATGCAACTGAAGGTGAATTGCTAGGACCAGTGATAGAAGACTGGCCAATTGGCAGGATTTGTGGTCGGGCAGAGCCATGACCAGCAAAGTGAGACGGCAACACTCCTGGAGTCTGAGAATTGCTAATAGAGATGTGTGCAGGTGGCATTGATCGATACAAAACAGGTACAGGATTCATCAACTGGTTACTTGGTCCAACGGCATACGTGGGACCCGCAGATCCCTGAGACAAGGATTGATGTGGAAGAAACTGTTGCTGGAAAGGGATAGGTGGTCGGACTGGATGATGCGAAGAGAACGGACCAGCATGTTGAGTTGGTGCTACGTGTGATGCCTTTGAAGCAGTAATATGATCTGAGATCTGATTTTGTGGAAGATAAGCAGGGAGCAAAGGTGTTACTTGAGATTTAGGAATATCCGCTGCAGGTCGTAAGCCTGCTGACACCTGTTAATAACGGGTAAAGCATCATATTTCAAATAATTGTATTCTAATTTTATCTATTGACATTAGAAAAGTTTATGAAACTGCATATAAGCATCAGACGTTGATTTACATGAGGTAGAAATCTGCCAGTAGCAGATGAAGAAGCACCACTTGCAAATGGAGTATCATGCATGAAATTTTTGGATACAGATCCCCATCCAGCCTGAATAATATAGAGAACAGGAATCAGTGTTTTTCCTCTGCAGTGATAATTTACTTTCAGATTAACTTCTCCAAACATGTTTCTAAGCTCCAACTGCTTTATATTGCTATGCAATCATATGGCTTTATAACAGAACAGTCTAAATCTTAAAACTAGCTGTCTTTAGACAATATTTTTAGTGAGGTGGTGCAAAGCAAACTATACCAAAAAATAACTAAAGGATATCATGTTTATAGGAGGAAATAAAGGATGCCGCTTCATGATATGGCAATTAAATCTTGATTCAGATATATTAAAATCAAATTTACAGCAAGTAAATTTTTACTCCCAAGCATATCATGATTTTGAAGGCTAAATTTTCAATATAATATATATCAGTCCTGGTAACCGTCATCCAAATGGAATAGAAAGAAGAGAAATCTTTTGCAAGTATAGAAAACAAGTTAAGTAGCATACATCCAAGAGCGCAGTTGCATCTTCGGCAATATTTGGAAAATCATCAATGGAAGCATACGGCAAAGAAGCTGGACCAAGGGTACCTACTCCAGGTCTTGTTCTAAAGTTACCAGGTAGCTGATCAGCACCCCTTTCCAATATATTTGGTTTTAAGTCTTGCCAATTATATTCTTCTACTTCAGTATGTTGCCAGGGTCTCGCAACCATTTTTTCATCAAAACCATTCAATCTATGAGGACCAATTTTATGAGGATTCACATCCATAGATTTTTGTCCATTGTCCTGTCCATATGCATCAATCAAAGCCCTTGTTCTATCATGGTTACTACCATTACCCTGGTTACCAACAGTAAAATTCTCAAATTCATGGTTTCTCCTCCACTTAACAGCCTCTCCATCTCCACCAATCTTCCTTTGAAGCCCATAATTATATCCAACGTGAGATGGAGAGGCCATTTCAACAATTTCTCTTGGAGATTTAGATCCTGGATATTCATCAATTAATGGTGAAGAACACCTACCACGAGCACCAAGAGGAAGTGATGTATGACTACTATATCCATTAGATATCAATCTTTTGGCAGCAATATTGGGCAATGTACCCACTCCTTGTCCAGATTCATAATCATCATACTCTGTAGTGGATTTTTGTCCATACATCTTGTATCCAGAAGTCCCTCTCACATTATTGACATCCTGCAAGGATCAAGGGGAAGTTAATCTTCAAAAAGAAGAGGGATGCACTAATCTGTCCAATAGCAAACCAGCAAGCCAAAACACAGAAAATTATAATGTAAACCAGTACTAGGAGAAAGGATGATTAAAAAAGATTCTTCATAGTAAGTTAGTGTTTCAGATGAATCATCGTTCACATTTGCTTAGTGAAACAATTATAAAGAAGTACCAAATCAATATCCATTCATTAGCATAAGAGCGAGATCAGCTTGATACTAAGTTAAGATCAACTAATGATTAACAAGCTGAAACATAGTTCAGGACAAGATTGAGACGAACTCATAGGTAGATGAGATTAGACTGAACTGCAAAGGCATCTATCTTCAAGGAGCTAACTTAATAACAAGTCAAAAGAAGGATTCCTGTTTACTAATTGTGTGTTACACGAATCATCAGCATGACAGTATTATTCCAGTATGATTTCCCTGGATAATATCTGCACCCTCAAGGTTTAAGAAAAAAAAAAAGGGAAGGCAATAGGAGCAGATTGACCAATTGACATGATAATACAAAATGTGATGTACTGAAAAATAACATCTGAAAAAAACTGCAAAGCACGATTTCAAATGGCTATGTGAGCTCACAGGAGATACTCCACTGGTTCATATATCAAAGTCTTATTTGAAGTTGTGATGATTCAAGAAGGTTCATTTTTTTATCGAAAAAAGGTGGGCTCAACTATCAAGGACTTTTTTCATTTGTCTCCAACCAAGCATCCCCTGTAATGAGGTTCAAGCTTCGGGATCCCCAAAGACGCAGGCTGAAACATGAAAAACTTGACCACTGGTAAAAGCTTAATGAAGTGCTTGCTTCACATCCCATAAAGGCGAAGAGTTTGACCTTAAGTCTGAACAGTGTGTCATGAATAAATACACTGACATCCTACCCCTAACAATTTTGACATTATAATGAACAGTCTTCCATTGCCAAGAAACATCTCATGACTGTTTGAGCATTTCAAGTACTGCTCAACATCAACAAGATGAAAAAAAATCCAGTAGAAAATAAAACATCTGATGCAACAACATCAAGTCGGAATCAAGTTAAGAAACAGAAAGCACAAAACAGAGCAAATGACATCAATACTTGCTTGCAGAGGAAACATATATACGACGGGAGGCAACTCATACTTATAGTAATGAACTGATTTAAAGTAATGAACTGTGGCATTGACATCTTACTTCCACATATTTTGGATTAATGTGTATTCCGTGAGCATGTCGAGGAGATTCAGAAGCCTTCATATTCCGTAGTGGCTGTTGATTTACAGACGTGGAAAGTTGCAACTCAAGCTCAATCCTGTGAAGAACTGAAGAAGGAAAAACTGTTGACCAGGTTCCAAAGAGTCGACGTATTGCCCCATGCAAAGTGGGCGGAAGTTGTCTATAAGCCTCGCAAAAGACCTTTTTTGAGGAAAGGGACATCAAATAAACAGAATAAGCAAAGGAAATAAACTGGGGATCCTAATTTGAAGAATATCATGTCAATTAAAGATAACATGGGACAATCACCTCAGGTAACCGAGCAGAGAAGTATCTAACATATTCCTCCCCAATATTCTTGACAATACTGTCCAGTAAATACAACGCAGGCAACTTGTGTTCGACTGGAACCTGCAGGGTGCATGAAAGATACTAAATTTCAGCATGAATACACAAATTCCAACTATGAGGAAACAAAATTATGCTGAATGACTTCTGGATGGAGCAGACCCGGATAAACCTCGAGCAGTTCATACTCCTACCTTACTTATAAGAAAAGGAAACATAACAAGTTATCTTTTTACGCTGAAAGCTTCGATTTTGCAAGCAAAGCTTCGATTTTGCAAGCAAAGTAACGTTTAGTATTAAAAAAAAAATCAATTAGGCAACCTCTGGAGAAAGTCGATGATACATCTAACAGCAATTTAGAGTTTGTCATCACGACGAACACCAAACACCGTGTTGTCAGATTGATTAGCTGAATTATCGTTCATCTACCGATCACCAAAAGAAAACCAAGAATCGCCGAAGCTGATGAAGCAATTGGTATGAATCGGACACGAAATACCAAATTGCAAATGGAATAATACAACAAAGCTCTCGCACACCAGACATACACTAATTGATTTCGAATACATAATTTTGGGGAAAACCCTAGAAATGTACAAATCCGAAGAACAAAAAAGTAGAGTACAATGGAAGAAACGTATAAACCACTAAAACCTAGACATCGAAAGGGAATTTCCCAATTTTTGCGCGATTGAAGCAGTCGGCGAGCGTACCTCTACAATCCTAGCACAAATAACGTCGGCAATACCCTCGGCGTGTTCCCTCTGCTCGCCAGCTATAATCGTGAGATCGGTAATGATAGGCTTGGAATTCAAAGTAAGCTCTGATAAGACATCTTCATACATCCGAACAATCTCATCGGTGGTCGGTGGAGGGGCATCGTAAGACAAAGCCCTAAATTCCTCATCTCTGATCCGGAGATGGTCACGAAACCGATCGAGAATCGGAGACGAGACTGGTTTCGAAGAAACACCCGGAACGACGTCGTTAGGCATGACCTTCGTCTTGGCGGTGACTCAATAGGTCGAATTCGGTCGGATTGGAAGACTAGAATTTGTCGATTGCTAGGGTTCCGGTGGAACCTTTCTTCGCCCACCGATTCTTGGAATCTATAGCCACTTCGGCCGCCGTCGAATTCGATCCATTACACAAGAAAGATCTACTCCTTCCAGGCTTGTAGCGTCCCTTCCTCGAAGAATCGAGCTTTTCTTGTTTTTGAGAGTTTGTTTTTGGGGTTTTGAGTTTCCTCAGAACGTTGTGGACATACACATAATACAAGTTTCCATTCCGTTTGTTTTATATATGTTCTCCCCGTCCCAAAATAACAAAACACTCCGAATAGATAAGTTGAGAAATATTGCTATTATCCTATTACCAACTTGGTAACTTTTCCTACACTCCCTATCCGGTAAAAACTTAACACTTGTCAGGATAAAAATTATAAACATTGTGTAAAATAAAATCACTTTATTTGTCATTGTATGAAATAAAATCACACTAATTAACAAAAGAAACAAGGAAAAAAATTTCTAATAACAAGCTAATGACATCCTAAAAAATACCTAATTAATTGTCTTAGTACAAAAATTTAATAATGATTATGATGGTTCCATTATTATGATTATTGATTGAAAATGTTACATAATTTGTAAATAGAATTTGGTGCAATTTCTGGTAAATTCACTTGTTAGAGTTAGGGCCGAGCAGATTGCGGTTCAGTTCACCGGACCGCAAATTGCAGTCCAAACCGTAATCGAACCGCACTTAATCGGTTTGGTTTGCGGTTCGCAAGTTTTTGTTTTGCGGTTCGGTTTGTCAACTGAACCGCCAACGCAAAAAAACCGCAAAATCGCAATCAAACCGCAAAAAACCGGAAAACTGCAACCAAACCGCAACCATGCAGTTCACGTTTTCTGGGATTGCGGTTTGCGGTGAAAAGTTGGAAGAAGAAAGGATTTTTTGGGTTCGGTTCGGTTTGCGGTTTTGCGGTTTTGAACCGATGTTCAACCCTAGTTAGAGTGCATCTTTACGGAGTAATTTGGGTTGTTGGTTCATTTGATTTAATGATCTATGTCATTTCACGTCATTTAATGATTTATAAGAGGTGCGGTGACATTTTTGCAATTATAGTAAGTTCATGCGACATTTTTGTCCTTTTAAAAATCTGTTTTAAAAGGTTCTGACGCGGTATTTTCATTAAAAAAATGTAACGGTTATTATCTCAGTTTACGAGTTTAGTTTATTTCGTTCTAAAGTATAGGCTTATTCGTTTGCATATTTTTGTAGTTTGTTCATGTATTATTTGTTAATTTCATAATTATGATTTTATGCATTTTGTTACTTGTACATGTTTAAACTAATAAAACACAATGTTGAAACTAACATTACACAATATTCAAATTAATGATGCCAAGATTTTGAACTGATATTATAAAAGTTCATAATTTTAGTTAATTTCGTTCAAAGTATACATTATCAGTTCTAGTATTTTCTATAATTAGTGAATTTAATTCATGTATTACTTTGTTAATTTTGTAGTTATGTTTTTATGCACTTTTTTACTTATACGTGTTAGAACTAATAAAGCACAATGTTTGAACTAACAATACACAAATTTCAAATTAATGATTTCTAAATTTTGAACAAATATTATAAACAGTTCAAATTAATTGAACAAAAAATAAGAACTATTAGAACAAATAGTTTGAACTAATTGAACAAAAATATGGACTATTAAAACAAACGGTTTGAATTAAGAGAACAAAGTGAAAAAACTTGAATAAAAAAAAGCTTGAAGTAATATTATAAACAGTTTGAACTAATATTATAAACAGTTTGAACTAAATGTTAAAAAATAAGAACTACTTGAACAATCAGTTTGAACTAGTTGAATAAAAATATGAATCATTTGAACAAACAATTGGAATAAGAAAAGAAGGGGGGAACGGGAATGAATAAAAAAAGTTCATAATTTTATACTACTAACTTAAAAATGTTTCAACCAAAGCGTATAAAAACTTTATTTGTCATAATATGAAATAGGGTGTTGTTCAGGTAAGGCACATTATTCCAGTACGGCCGTGCGGCCGACCGTACGGTCGACACGTGTCCCGAAAAAAAAAATTTTTTAAACGAGTAAAAGTAATAGTTCATAACTTATAAAAGGATAGTTCATGAATTATAATAGAATAGTTCATAGTTCAAAATTTATAAAGGAATGAAAGTAATAGTTCAAAACTTATTAAGGAATAGTTCATCACTCCTAAAATGATAGTTCATGAATTATAATAGAATAGTTCATAGTGCAAAATTTATAAAGGAGTGAAAGTAATAGTTCAAAAATTATTATGGGATAGTTCATGAATTATAATAGAGTAGTTCATGAATTATAATAGAAAGTGCAAAATTTATAAAGGAGTGAAAGTAATAGTTCAAAACTTATTATGGGATAGTCCAAGAATTATAATAGAATAGTTCATGAATAATAATAGAATAGTTCAAAGTGCAAAATTTATAAAGGATAGTGCGTAACTTATAAAATGATAGTTCATGAATTACAATTGAATAGTTCATAACATATAAACGATTAATTTATGAATAATTTAATAAAATATATTAAAAAGTAATAGTTTATGGATTATATGGGAATAGTTCAAAGTTTATAGGAGAATAGTGCATAAATTATAACATGGTAGTTCAAACAAATTATTATTCGTTTCTGGAGAAAAAAAATCGTTTCAGAAAAAAAAAATTAAAAATTTTTTTTTCCGGAACACGTGTCGGCCGTACGGGCGGCCGTACGGCCGTACCGCATTAATTGAACCGTACCTGAACAAAAAGCCGTATGAAATAACATCACACTAATTAACAAAAGCAACAAGAAGAAAAAAATTCTAATAAAAAGCTAATGACATCCTAAAAAATACCTAGTTAATTGCCTAAATTTAGGAGAATGATTAATAAAATTACCTAATTAAACTATTTTATACAAAAATTTAATAATGAATATGATGGTTCCATTATTATATCTATTGATTGAAAATGTTACGTAATTTGTAAATAGAATTTGGGGCTGATTCTGGTAAATTCACTAGCTACAGTGTAGCTTTATGGAGTAATTTAGGTCGTTGATTCACTTGATTTAACGATTTACGACATTTAATGATTTATAAGAGGTGTGGTGACAATTTTGTAATTATAGTAAGTTCAAACGACTTCTAAAAATCTATTTTTAAAGGTTTTGACGCTATGTTTTCATGTAATAGTTATTATCGCAGTTCACGAGTTTAGTTTATTTTGTTCCAAAGTATAGACTATTAGTTTGCATATATTTTTTTTGTAGTTTGTTCATGTGTTATTTGTTAATTATAATTTTATGTATTTTGTTACTTATTATACATGTTTGAACTAATAAAACACAATGTTGAAACTAACATTACACAATTTTCAAATTAATGCTACCTAAATTTTGAACTGATATTATAAAAGTTCATAATTTTAGTTCATTTCGTTCAAAATTATACATTTTCAGTTCTGGTATTTTCTATAATTAGTGAATTTAATTCATATATTACTTTGTTAATTTTGTAGTTTGGTTTTTATGCACTTTTTTACTTGTACGTGTTTGAACTAATAAAACACAACGTTTGAACTAACAATACAAAAATTTCAAATTAATGATGTCCAACTATTATAACAAATAGTTTGAACTTATTGAACAAAAATATGGCCTATTAGAACAAACAGTTTGAATTAAGAGAAGAAAGTGAGGAAAAAAAACTTGAATAAAAAGTTTGAACTAATATTATAAACAGTTTCAACTAATATTATATATAGTTTGAACTAAGGGTTAAAAAATAAGAACTCCTAGAACAAACAGTTTAAACAAATTGAACAAAAATATGAATCATTATTAACAGTTTGAACAAATTGAACTAATATTATAAACAGTCCCCCCCCCCCGGCCGCGCACTTGCCATGGGCGGCTCCAAAAGAACCAAGTAATACTCCATCAAACTATTTGATCTTAATCATATCCCTAGCCAACCTTCCAAGTCACGCCCTCCTTCCAACCCTCCAAGCCCCATTGACACCGTTCCGGAAGAGATCATACGCTCAAACAACATACGCCTTTCCAAATCTTTGTCACCTGCCAAAGACTCGACTGTCGATTCTTCTGCTCCCCCTTCTCTACCTCCATCCATGGATCCCTCCCCCTCTACAGAGACCCTTACCACGAACCCTACCACCTTACCCTCTTGTCCTACCCCTGCCATATGACCATCCCCCAACTATCCAACACCGTTAAGCCTTTCTCCTACCCCGCGTTCCCAAGCGCCGCTAAGCCCTTTTTCTACCACTCTTTCCCAAGCGCCGGTTCATTTACCACCCCAAAGCATCCCTCTAGCCCCGTCCTTGGGCCCTCCCACCATTCAATGCTTGTTGCCGCACGTTGAAAACATAAACCGTCCCCTTTACTCCCAACCGCATGTTGGGAACTTAACCTCTCCCCTTCAATGCTCGGCACCTGTTGGCATTCCTTCCTCATCCTTCAAAGACATACTCATCAATGCCCCTTCTTGGGACCACGTGTCGCTTCCTTTCTCACCTGGTATGGATAACGGAATTATCACGGTACGACTGATGATATCTCAGGCACACTTGCTAAATGGAACATTTCCCTGGTTGGCTTTCCTTGGGGCAACCCCCTTGCTTTCCAGCGTATGAAATCCTTTGCAAGTCTATCCTGGAACTCTATCGCCACGCCTACTATCCTCAAGAACGAGAAAGGAATTTTTGTTTTCTAGTTCGCCTCGGAAGATGACTTAAACACTATCCTTCTCAATAGTCCTTGGATTATCAGTGGCTCTACATCTCTTCTCCTAAAACGTTGGTCATATGGCATGACCCTTGACTACTCAAGTCTCTCCTCCATCCCGATCTAGGCCACTTTGAATGACCTCGACTATCGGTTTTGGTTGCCCCACATGCTTGCAAAGATCGGTTCTGCCATCGGAGTCCCCATCCTCACTGACTCTTGCTTGGCTAATCATGAACGTCTTGATTACGCTAGGATTCTGGTTGAGATTCTTGCCTCAAAGCCTCTTCTTCGGGATATCACTTTTGTCAGCCCTTGTGGTGAGTATATCTCGTAGAAGATAACCTATGATTGGATTCCGGAGCACTGTCCTAAATGCCTCATCTTTGGGCATCGATGCAAATATATCAAACCAATCAGAGCTAAGCTAGCCCCTAAAGCTCCCAACTCTCGTATCTTACCACCCTCAACCAAACCCCCTCTTCTTCCAACCCCTGATCAAAGGATATGTCTCTTGAGTACCCAACCTTTGATAGCCCCCCTCTTCGTACACCCTGATCCCCCTCTTCCCTCTCTGACTAACACGGAAACCATAACCCCCCACCAAGTAATCTTCCTATCCCTGCAACTCTCCTGTTAGAATCCTCAACCAAATATCATACATCCCCTTAACCCCAAAGACCAATCTGAAACCACTACTAAGGTGGATGTCCCCTCCTTTCCTAACCCTACCCCCTCCCTCACTGCAAACTCAAACCAACCCGACTCTCACCCCTCAACCCTTTCTTCTGCAAGTATCAAGGATGCTTGCTTCGGTCCAATTGTCAAGCAATGAATTTGAACATACGTGCATGGAACATTAGGGGTTTAAACCACCCTAATAAATAAAGAGCTATTCGTGACATTTTCCACCGTCACCGCCTTGATATCTTGGCTAATCAATGACTTGTTTCTCTCGCTTGTTTGGTAAGAAGGTTGAATATGAAACCAATGAAGGTACCTTTTGAATTTCTTCAAAACATATTGAGTTAGATATGATTGTGAATTTTTGTTTATTGAGAATTTTCTTTGACAAGAAAACTCCTTTGACATTGGTTTTAAGCATCGGAAACATTGTTAAAATCTACAAATACAAAGAATTGAGAGCTGCCACAAATGACTTCGGTCCAGAGAGCAAGATTGTACAGGGTGGTATGTCTATAAGATAATGGGCATCTTGTTTTGATGAGTACTCGATAATGATCTCAATCCTTTGATTGATCACTTAAGAGTCTATCTCGTAAAATCATCTTACCGTGATATTTTGTTTTATTTAAGGTAAACTAAAAAATGGAAAGATTGTTGTTATAAAGGTCCTATCTACCGGATCAAACCAATAGGTTAACGAGTTCCTTGTAGAAATAAAGGCAATTGCATGCATACAACATGCAAATCTTGTTAAGTTGTATGACTGATGTGTTGAGGGGCACCGCAGAGTAGTGGTCTACAATTATCTAGAGAACAATAGTCATGAAAACATTGAAAAGACTCTACTCGATTATTGGTTACTAACTTACTTGTATATATGTGTTGTAACAACCCGAGTTTTAAGTAACCCAAGACGTCACTAGGCTAAGGACCACACAGTGGGTCCCATCAGTTAGCCTGACAACAACTTCACAAATAGGACCTTGCAACAAGAAGCACGAAGAAATAATGAAAACATTCAACCTGTCATTTAGAAAACATTTACATAACAACCATGCATGTAGTTAGTATGTATATCCCAAAACGACACTTTAAAACATGACACCTGAACAAGTGTCTTAAAACTTCAGCCTGAAATCAACATGTGTACACAGTTGCACACAACCACAAAAGACTCGCTTGCAAGCGATTAGTTTCAAAAGTAGTTCAACCAACCCTTGGGTTAACACTGCCTCGGCTGTCCACACCCTGCAGTTGACATCCCTGAAGCGTTCCTATGATCAGCATTACCTAAAAAGATTCGGTTTAAAACCGTTAGCTACCGATCATAATCTATCCACGAGAGATTATATCATCACATCACAATACAACAATTATATTCAAATACCACATACCGTGCTCATGAAATGATATTATGCTTTTATGAATGATGCACGTGAATGCAATATGAAATTTACAATTTGCGATCCCGGACCAAATCCGGAATCATTGCTTATACGGTTTTGGCTTTGGTGTGAGCTCACCATTGCACAGATTAAGTTAATTCAGACATTTGCTCTTAGGTCGTAGCCAGACTGATCAAGTCTACGGGTCAGGCTTTCTCGTGGTGGGTTATGGTCTTAACCCCTAACCACATGCAACATTTTGCCATTCATGTTAATGCAAACATTTACCATTTTCATTAGGTGTGCGACCCGAGCCTGAAGTCCATCAGACTCGGTGTCATTCTTATACAAACGCAAGTGATCCGGGCTTGGCCGAGCTCCGGCATTCACTGCAATAGCTAGCGACCTGGCTAATGGTTAGCTCAGAGTCATAAACAATTTACCTACTATTGACCTTTACAGGTCATCATCATATCACATGCCTCAAAAGGTTTATCATCTCATACATTATCATGTTTCAACAAGCTTATCATGTCATTCAATAGCACGCCTCAAAAGGCTAACACATGTTCATTTAACAATTTCTCATAACCATGACATGATAATAATCACAACAACATTAAGCATGCTTTACACGTCATAACATCATTTTCATCATAAAACACATCAAGCATGCTTCACACATAACACATCGCAATGCATATCAACATTTACATTTCAGCACAACAAGACATTTCAAAACAACAACACATATCAACACAGTGAGATATAAATCTCTCAGGCACGGGTTTCTGCAGATCGAAGCTAAGTAAGTCCGAAGACTTACCTGAATACGCTCACTGAGCAACTAAGCTATAGTTAGTCTACCGTCTTCAACACCACCTGTCGAGAATATCATATTCCTCGTATTAAACTTCTTGCTTCAAACATCAATTAAATTCATTCCTTTGAATTTAATTAGCTTATAGTGTTTTCTAGATTCCTAATTTAATTAATTAATCTTTAATTAATTAATTAAATTTCACCAGAATAACGTTTTGCCCGCAGGCAGTTTCTGAACCCAATTGTCATCAGATCTCATCAAACAAATATCCCATAATCACCATAATAAAGTAACGAGCATAATGGAATTTCCAATTATCCATTTTGACAAGCCTAAGGTCAATTTAGGCCAAATCGCAATACTGAAAACTAATAAATTCATAACTTATTCGTTACTAACCCGATTGACGATCCGAAAGAAGATTCGGAATCACAACGACGCAGGCTACGCTCGGACACCATCAGATTCACCGGAATCTTAGCGACGGGACCGGCCATATAAGGGGAGGCTCGACCTGACCTTAACTTCAACGGAAACGCAGAAACTCGGTACCAAAATGAAGAGGACGAAGAGAGGAATCCGAAAACTCAAACGGAATTGAAATCGGATTACAAACGAAGAGTAGATATGAATTTGAAGGTCGAGAGAAATCAGAGCTTTTACGAGGAAACGTGAAAGGAAATGAATTAATAAATGAATTTCCGCTATTTATAGCGAAGACGATAATTATCGTTTAGCAAAGTCGATAGTTACCCTTTTTAACCGATCCGAAGGCGGTTTGAGCCCCTTCTCCAAACTTCTCGAAATTGGAATAATAAATCTGACATATCGTGTGGATAATTATTCCGCAACTTTCTCGGAAAACGCATCTTCCTAAGCCGTCTTTCTTAGCCGCTAAGAAACGAAATAGCGACTCTTTTAGCCATTTTGTCTTTCCATGTTATTTCATATCTAAAACATACCCAATGTCCTGATCATTTCTCTCAACTGCAGTTTTATTAATTGAAGCTCCCAAATGCTCCAATTAATACGAGAGGGTAAAAATTATTCCCCGGAGGAAAAAGTGAAAATTCCCCCATAAGTCCAAATTTACGTCAGGATCGTGACGGTGGAATTCCTACTCGTCATCTACACACTATTCGCGATTTATGGGCCAATTGTTATCGATGATTAACTTAATCACTCTTAATCATCCTTTATTAGGATTCGAAAATCCTACCTTTTACATGTACATTAGCTTTCGGTTTCAAAATTGTTTGATATGATAACATATCGATTGATCTGTTGTACTGTTGATTTGATTGTAGATTTTAAAATCAAAGGGAAGTAGTGTTAAGATACAGGCTTGTATAACAAAGTATCAACTGCTCTACTTTTATGTTAAAATACTTGTGTGCTCAAAGTAATATTGTTATTATTACTTTTGTATATTGTTCTTAGATGATGAAGTTGCAAATTGAAATTTATGACACTTTTTTGTTGATACACATTGATCTTATCTTAGTATTGAAAATGTGATGCTTATAAGCTGAACTTCGTATTTCATATTTTGGACTGGGCTAGATGAATCATGAGAACGCTGGAAAGTTGCTAGGCTATATCAGACTTTTCATATGATCAATTATCAAGGATTCCTCACTTGATTGTGCTCCTAGGATCATATTTAATAGTTATGACATGTAACTTATTCAATAATAAAATTGTTACGTTTGTCATATGAACATCATTTGTAGTCCTATGCTAGATTTCATTTGTTCTCATTCCATCATGATTGTGTTTATGTGTTTCACTTTCTAAATGTTTGTTTGTTTGTTATCAATCTAGGTGTTGGTGTGTGCAACGATAAGCGCGGCTTCAACATCAACAAGAGTTGCTAAAATGAAAACAAGCATCATGAACACGACTTTTCCTACCTTTATTGAGCCTCTGCACGCATTATACTCACATATAAGTGCCTCTACAATGTTTGCCTTTTTTTGTACCTTCTTGATCGCCACCTCATCCATCCTCGACAACATCTAGCTCTCTTCTCACTAAAAAAATCTCTTCCCACGACGTCGTATATGATAATTACTCGCGGTTTCCTCGACCACTTTTTAGAGCAGTTTGAAAAAAGCAAAGCAATGCGACACACCCTATAATGTGAAGTTAGATCTTGACTTGAACTAATGAGGTGATTATGAAAACAACTTATGATCATTTTTTTATGTGAACACGATAAATTTTATATGTTTTTTTAATCAAATGCTAAAAATCGAATGCTTTTATATGTAATTTATTTTATTTTATTCCGCAATTCTTCGTACTAATACACTAGGATAATAACCGTATCAAATTTTCGTAATCACTAAAAGGGGGATCGGTGATTAGGTGGAGATTATTTTAAAATCAAAGTTCTGAATCTTGTGATGAGACTGAGACCACTTGAGGACCTTGAGGTTAGTGTTTTTTTTTGTGTGTGAGTAGAGCTGTCAAAAGTTGACCCGACCCGTGAACCCGAATCCGAACCCGATCTGGCCCCAAAAATTTTGAAAAAAAAATGCCCGGAACCGACCCACTTAAATAAGATATAACCCGAAGTAATAAATGACCCGAAGTAACCCGACCCGAATGATATGTCACATTAGGTGTATGGATCAAATGGATCAGCCGCACTAGATATATGGATCAAATGGATCAGTCGGATATCCAGATCCGTTAAAGTCATTTTCAATCAAACGGATCACGCTAAAATCATTCCGATCAAACAAATCACCCAAGTATTCGCGGATAATTATCCGATCTAACTAGAATCGTTTTCAAATACAATATTTTATAATTTGGATCAAACAGATCAACCAAATATCCACGGATTATTATCCAATTCAGTGAAAAGTGATAAATAGTTACTAGACCTGTTCATATCCGGACCCGGGCCGGGCTAGGCCCGGTAGCCGGGCCTGTGATTGGTGTCGTACTCAGCCCGGCCGGGCTGTCAAACCGGGTTCGCGGGTACCCGTTTTTCAATTTTCAAAAAAAATATTATTAAAAAAATGTTTTTAATTTGATTTTTTTAAAAATAAATTATATTTAAGATATTTTATGTAAAATACATTATTTCTATTATAGTTATACTAAATATTTTATTTTAATACTTAATATTTATAATAATTATACTATAATATATTCATTTTTATTTTTTTTATTAATTTATCGGGATGACGGGCCGGGCTTTTCAGGCCGGTCGGGCCTATGGCCTTGTCTGGATCTGGCCCGTCGGGCTTGGCGGGCCGGGCTTGCTCCGATGTTCATACCCACCCGTTTTTCCGGGCGGACGGGCCGGACAGGCTGCCCGAATTTGAACAAGTCTAATAATTGCAGTCGAATAAAATGTTACTTTCAAATAAAGTATCAAATAATATATATACATATATAGAGTTTGGCTCCCATGTAAGCAACTCTAACCATGTAAAATGAGAACAAATTGTATTTGTTAGATCGTTAAATAGATGGTTGAGATTAGGCGGTATTAAAGGAAAAAAAAAAGATCCTGATTAGTGGAAAAAATATTCGCCGGACCTGATTCATATATTGGCGGTATAGTCACATATATTTGGCGGTATAGTTACGATTATTCGGTGTTTACATTTTCACATGGTAAGAACTGTTTACATGTGAGTCAGTATCTATCTATATATATATATATATATATATATATATATATATATATATATATATATATATATATTGGGTTCCCCACTAGTTTAAGAAAGTAATAGTTGATTAATATAAAATTATATTAACGATATGTTGGTTATTGATCATAATCAAATTAATTGATACACGGTCCAAACCGGTATTAAAATTATAGATTGATATTCGAACCGACTTGACCCGAAACAAACCGTTAAACAGAGAGATTGTTTTGACCCGACCCGTTTGAAACCGAACTTGTTGTGACCGACCCGAAATGACATATTGGTCCCGTTTGACACCGCTATCAAGAACCGAGCTAAACCGACCCGTTATGACCCGATAACTCGTTATAACCCAAATAATCGATACCCGGCTCAAACCGAACGGACCCGAACCAATCCAGTAATTAGCCAACTTTTTTTTTTTAACTCTACCCGTTTCAACCCGAACTTGTTGTGACCCGACCCGAACCCGATATGTTGGCCCGTTTGACACCTCTATGTGTGAGCACTTGGGAGTTGGGATTAGTTAGTTGTAAAAGCTACCAAGGATAAAAATCATCCCAATCTGAGACCACTTGGAAGAGATCCGTTGTCGTCGACGCAGTCTTCCACCGCGAAGTTGCCGGCGGTTTGTCGAGGTCTTCTCTATCTTGCTACGCTCTATACTCCTCTGAAAAATTACCCACGTCCTCGCGAAGTTGCTGCCAAGAATCGCGTGTGATCTCCTTTGATTGGATACGATCAGGAAAAGGATGGCTGATTCGGAAACGGAGATTCCCACTGATGATGAACTTGAGCTTTGTGAAAGGTATAACCTTACTTATTGGAATCTCACTGTTCTGTTAATTTTTTCTTACATAGCCTTAAATATTTGTGCTTAGTTTTTAGTAGTCTTCCTTTCATCTCGATTCAATTAGTTTCAGATAGGGCTGAGATCCTTGTTTTTTATACGGATATCCTTCTTGAGGTGTATTAGCGTGACTTCGCTTGTAGGATTTTGAGCTTTGAGTTTCATTTCTGGCTGCAATTGATGTAATAAGTTGAATTTGTTAAGATTATGGTTTATTTGGTTGGTTTACGTTGAAGAACAAACTAATAGGGTAGGGCGAGGAAAATTGCTGGCCATTGGTTATGCTCTCAGTAAGCTGTGAGTAGGCTTCTCTAAAATTTGGCAGTAGAAACCAGATAAAGCCCCGTTAATCCTGGTTGATAAAGGGTTCTATGCCTTTCCGATACTCTACTCCGGGCAAAGTTCTCCGCAACCTTTGTTTCATTGAGTGTTTTCTATGGTTACTTTTACTTCCAGCCATCCACATTTATTTGATCATACAAAGATTTCACAACTATTGGCTCTGTTTCCTTGGGTGTGCTAGTTCTTATGATGTCACAGACAGTTACAATTTTTCCCTATATTAATTGATCACCCCTTTTTTATGCAGCTACCTTCTTTGCCATATGTTTGAAGAGGCAGCATCTTTAGCCACTTCAATTTTAACACGTGTAATGGAAAATCAGTGCTTGTCCAAGCGGTTGCATGATTTTTTGCTGCAAGACATGATGGAATCAGCTGCGATGGTGCTGATTCAATCCTCAAGAGAACTAGGGAGGTATATAACTTTCTCTTCTTTGCAAATTAAGAAGTACCGTTTTGCTGTCCTTTACAATGACCTCCACTTGTCAACCTGTATGAAGTGGAGGCAGTATTCTAAACATGATTTATCTCATTGAACATTATTGGCTGAGTAAATTCCCATTTGTTTTTACAAGATGATGGCGACACCCTTCTCAAAATAGCAAGTTTTTTTTACCCATTATCAAGACCTTGGAGTTCACTAGACTTCAGAAGCAAAATTTTCCTTTCCTTCAGTTTCCCAAGTGTTGTCAAGGGAATTGTTCATGAAACACTTAAGTTGATTTTGCTACTGAAATTTTTTTGTTTGAAATAATATTTGAAAAAAATGAGAATAACTAATTATTGATTTATTAAGAAAAGTAGCTTCTAATATGATGTTATCTACATAGGATATCATCTTAAAGAACTTTCATTCCTGCCTATGAAAATTGAAGAGGCAAAGCTAATTATTGACTTGTTAATTAAGTGCATTATAGACCTGCTGGTTTGTCTGAATGCCTTTTGCTTTTCTTACAGAACATCAGACTTATTGAATCAATTCAAGTACTATTTTGGATCAACTGCAGCAGTTCCTGTTGAAGTTGTTCTTACCGGGTAACTTTAATTTTCCACTTTTGACTTATATATTTGGTGATGAATCTCCTGAATACTTATTTTCCCCCTTTTCTTACATTTTTTGGATTTTTACATTTGGCTTCGACTCTACATAGGGGAATAGCTTGTGACAATTGGGGCAAGCGTGTCTGATGACTAACATCACTAAGCTTTTTTTGGCCAGATAGTTGCAGTATATCACTAAAATCTATGATATCAGGACCACAGGGATTAAAACTGAAAGTCAAGAATATCATGCACACAGCTAATTGAAGAATGCTTCTATACTGAGAAATAAATTACTTTTGCACATTTGGATGATGTACAAGTAGCACTTAATCCTATTTATAAATGTTAATGCATTGATACTGAAGCAAAGGAGAAACTGTTTAACTGCTAAATCAACCTGCAGAATAGAAACTCGGGGTACAAGACTAGAAAAACGAGGGAAATGACTAGAATTGCTTAAAAACAAGGAATTAGTTACTGAGCTGAAATCCCCAAGGTACAGCATGGCATGTGACTTGCAAAACCTTTTCCTGTAGTATGTGTGCAGAGGCCGTGGGTTTGCATCATATGATGGGTATATGTGTTCAGGAATTACACTATACCAATAAAATGATCCAGTATAATGAGAAATATACGAGATACAACTATCCACAATTCTAAAAACTGCAAGAGAAGGCTAAAAGAGGTTGGATCAATTCGTTAGGCTGCAAGTCAGCAGATTTTGAATTTACAAACTTCACTTCAATTCCACAAAACCGTTAGCTTGGCGTTTGTGGACTAAAAATACGATCTCAAGGTCAATCATTCAATTTCTCATAGTAGCTAAGTTTAAGTTACACTCTAAGTTGGAGTTATATAGATAAAACCAACGTGATTTAAGGACTATCATAAGTAGCTCAAGTGTTGGTTTGAACCTCTTCATCAAATGCGTCTATGTTAGAATTAAGGATTTAACCCTGGTAGGGTTTCAGCAGTTTTTATATTCAATTGTTGTTTTGAATAACCCCTTAAAAATGTCTAGGGTCTGGTGGGGGTCCTTTCTTAGTGAAGTTCTGTTGTTTTCCCTTGAATGCTAAAAAACCATATGTACTCTAATCATATTATAATACTGAGTTGTCTATGTCATCAATAAACATGGTTCAGGCAACTGATTTTCTTGGGGAACAGTTTTCAACTTTTTGGCTGAATTACCTTTTCAGGGCATGTGTCCTGGTTTCAAGTGGCTTCTCCTCCAGTGTTCAGGAGTTTCTAGAGGACTTTCTTTCAAGATGGCAATTTGAAAACGGAAAGTACATTGTTGTCGCGGATTCAAACTTGCATTTAACTTCTGCAGGAGGAGCCAATTTTAATATTGTGTTGGAAGTTGATCAGTATCTTAGAGTTGTTGAGTTTTATGCCGTGACTCTTCTTGGCATGGTTCTTAAAAACACAGACAGAGCTACCCGTTGGATAGAGAAAGCCCATATACCCGTGGAAGAACGACAGGTGTTGCATACTAGTACCTACTTTTCAACAATGGCCATGTCCCATTTTAACACTTTATTGGATGCCCAGTGTGTGAAAGAGAGAACACAGTAGCTTAGCTTATAGATAAAAGGGAGATTTTAGCAGGGGGATGGAGTCATGGTTAATGAGTACTATAAATTGTTGTCTAGACTCTAGATATAATAATTGCTCCCAAATCTACTGAAATATGTTCATTAGAAATTTTAGTAGGGAAGAGGTTTCTGTTTCGGAAGTTAAATGCTCATTAAGGTCTCAATGTAGTTGCATGGATTCCATGGTTCCACTTCTGTTTTTCACTGTGGCTTTATTTTAGATGGTATCAAGAACAAATATTTCTACCCTATTCTTCAGTGCTTGTCTTTTTGGTGCATCTCTATATTCTACTTTTTAAAATTCTTATCTAATATTTCCTTGTAGGATCTAATAAGGAAAGTCGAATCCTTGTGTTCTCTAAAATCAACTAGTATGTCATCACTGGTGGAGGAACAAGAACTAGGTTCTTTACATGGAATAGAAATTGACAAACCTGAGAAATCTGTGACAGTACAGAATGGTTTATACCCAGATGGAGCAGACAATATGAAGCAGTCAGTTACAAGGCGGCCTGGACGATTAGAGCGATGTTTCTGCTGGTTCCGCAATATTATCTATAACCATGGCAATACTTTTACAGGTGCATCTAAAGTGAAGATCTTGCTAGGCTGTTTGATCTTCATTCTCTGCTACAGGCTTCACAAGAAGCGTCGTGCCATAATAAGGTAATATCATTTGCCTGGTTGGAAATGTTGCGAGTTGTTACTATCTAGCACAACTCATTAGGTTGAATTTTACACTGGCCATAAGAGACTTCGGCATCAAGATGTTGCGAGAAAGTGAATCTATGATCCCGCTTATGCCGTATAAATTTGTAGACTGCAATACGATCGATAATGCATGCTGCGTGAAATTGCTGATATAGATGTCAGGATAGGTTTAATTTTAAAGAATTTCCAGCACTTCAAATTGTGTTGTGTTGTGTTGCTCTTAAATATCTGATGTCAGTAATGTAAAAGGCATAACCGTCCTACTCTGAGAAATACACTTTTAGATTGTTCGCACCATCTATTGTAGTTCATTTTCCAGGTTAACTGAGTTTTGATTTTGTTGTTTTTAGGCATGCCAAAAACAATCTGTTGTCACTGAAGCAGGGGCTGGTGGATCTGTGGCAACTTGCATTTGCTTATCAGGTGAACCCTTTGGCTGCAGTGGAGGCGCTTCCTACCCCAAACCAAAGAAGCTAGAGACAACGTGGCTGTCAAGTGTCAACCATTCTTTGGTAATTGTTTTTTGAGATTTGAGTAAAAAAATCTTAGCTTGTGCATGTACGTGCTTGATTCTGCTTGGATGTTTGCAAAATGTTATCCTACCAATTTGATCCTCTTAAAACTATATAGTAGGATAAGTACAACGTGCGGAGGTTGATTATTAATCTTTAAGCATCCACAATAGAGAAATTTCAATGGGTTTCCTATTGTAAAGAATAAAAGTAAAAGAAATGTAATTCAGAAAATGTCAAATATTTATGACACACGTTTCCTATTTTCCAGGTCAAAATTCTCTATAGTAAACTGAACTTGTTATGTGTGTTCCTAATGTTTGTATTTTACACTTAAATTTTGGTACGACAAGTTTGGTATACATTAAGTGAATAACCTTTAGAAGGCTTAGAGACAAAACAGACCATGTAGGGTGACCAATGACCAGCCATGGTTCGTAAAGCATTGGGTGATCTCGAGCCGTAGCCACACTATTATGCAGTCATCTAGATTTACCTTTTGTTGTGAGTGTACTTATAGTTTGCAGTGTAATGGTTAAGGAGGAGGAATGTAATGTTCAAAAATATTTATTTATGCTCGGTTAACCTTCAAATTTTCAGCATTATTACAATTGTTAACAAACAATGCTAAATTAACTGATGGCTAAAATCCAAGTTGCAGTGGAAGTAGAAATTCAACTCACAATAACAGACTTGATGCTACGAGTTCCGTTCTACCCGAAGCTATTTTACCGATGCAAGACACTGATTTCAGCTACATTATAAGTTGATCTAGCTAACTATCGAGTTTTGAGATAACTCGAAAACTATCTATACATGATCGCCCATTAGGCGGTTTGCTCTGATGCACCTTCAAGTAGTCTCTGTACTTTGTAGTCCTGTACATTGCTCGGTTATCCTCATTGTTAACCAGATCAGGCGCAGGGTAGACCGTGGCATCGAGTGAGGGTCCATTGACAACGGCCAAGGATATCCTGGTTGCTTTGTTGTTCACTGTTGCTCTGTGGAGACTGCTCTTGTATCTCCCATTGCTCACTATCTTCATGAGACACAACAAGAACATATATTATCAACATAAACCTCACATTATGATTTACAGTTCAACCTAGATAGATCCAAACCTGAAACATTATAATTTACGGTTCCATTTCAAGCTCAGCTCGAAAAAAACTTGCTCACTTGACTAAACCAGCCGAGCTTGAGAACAATTATAAGCTCAATCAAAATTTAGGTTCAGCTTGATCTTAATAACAGTGCTAAAGATGACTAGATCAAGAACTCTGAATATAAGCATATATTTTTAGCGTGATTGAAATTTAGACTAGGCTCAATTCTACGCGAGTTGAACATCCAAAGATTGACTGATTTGGCTCGAATAACAGCCCTAATTGTCAACCATGACAAGCCCGATGAATACATACCTCAATTTGATCACCGATGATGACGAGTAACGAGTTGGCTGGAATGCCCTTAACAGGGACCCATACGCCATTGTGGTGGACCTGGAGGCCATCAACCTCATTCTGAGCAAGAACGGTCATCAGGCCATGGTCGCAGTGAGGTGGCAATCCTGCCGCTGGTTCCGGTTGTGGACACAGTGGATACAGATTTGCAATAAAAACCTGATACCCAGATTTCCAGCTTAGAAAGCTTTCCAAGTAGGACTCTTCCAAGCCCAGACTCTCTGATATCCCTCCCAAGAGCCAACGAGACACATCCCTTACTCTCCCACAGTACTCTCTCGCCAGTTCACTGCATACAATGCTCAGAAAATCAATCTACCGAAAGTTCGGAACAGATGTTCTCGAACACGAATGAGCTTACCTGAAGCCTTGGGGTTTGTGAGGGAAATGGAAATCAGGATGAGTGAAGACCTTGAGGTAATCCCTCCAGCAAAACACTTTCTCTACTGAAGGATTGATGCTGGTGCCACAACGTATGGGATCCAATATACGGTTGCCATGGAACTCTAGCTTCTCCTCCACCGTTAGATTGAAAAAGTCATTTGCCTTGTTCAGCATGTTCGTTATCATTTCCTCCGGGACTCCATGATTCACTAGCTGCATTCCGACAAAGGCATATCGATCGGATTACAATTTGATTATAAAGATTTTTCAGATAGAAAATACTTTACCGTAAAGGCGCCCCAGTCTGTACAGGCAGTAGCGAGGTCATGAATAGCTCGGGAGCGTTGGCTAGGGTTAGGGGAGATAAGAAGGGAGAAATCGATAATTGGAACTGAGTCTGAGAGCAGGGGATCACACGCGTCGGAAGCGGTGGCGTTGATACCGGAGGAGTTGTAAGCATAAGAGGAAGGGATTGAAGAGAGGTTTGTGGCTGATTCTGCATACTCTTTGATGCTTCTAACTGGAAGTATGGAAGCCATTGGTTGCTTGACCGACGGATAAGGTGAGCGATTTACAGAGAAGGCGATAGAGAGGGTTGATTGGGATGAAATGAGTATGAGCTAACATCATTTTCCAATGTGTACATCACTGACATCAGTAGTTCAGTACACAATAATTGAGAGACATCAGCAAATCCGGACACCCGTCGCCTGTCGGTGCCTTCGGGAGTGTTCTCATGAAACCAATGCGTACTGGGGTTGAGAAAATTATCCGATCCAACTAAACAGAAGATTTAATGCGGAATGACTTGATGATTCGATGATTCGAGTCCAATCCGACACGAGAAGAATTTTTAATCATTGAACCGGATACGAAGTTTGAGAAAAATTCGGATTGAATATATTTGACGGATCTAGTAATAATTACTCGGATTGGAAATTCGGGTCGGATTTTCGATCGACTATCCGATCATACAAAAAGGGTCGGATATCCAAATATTTTCAATCAGATTCATATTGGCCTTTGACAAAATTATCGGATTAGACATCCAAATATGCTCACATTAGGGTCCGAAGGCTCAGTTTTGAGAGACATTTTGGCCCCGTTTGATACAAGGGTAAATTAAGAAGATTAGATTATGAAAATTAAAAGGAAGAAATAATTCTCATAATCTCGTTTGGTAAGGAAATTAAGGAAATTAAAGGGGTTAGATTATGGCGATTAAGAGGATTAGATTATGAGAATTTTGTAATCATGTAAAAGTTGGATTATAAGGATTATGAAGATTATTGAGGCTAAAATCTCACTTTTACCTTTTTTTTTCATCTCTTTCATCTATGGCAAAATATAACATGTACTTTTTCGTAATTTTACCACAATTATATTAATTTTACCAAACACTCATCTCACTTAATTTCATACTCATCATCTTAAACAATTTTACCCCCTTAATTCTTCATCTAAATAATTTTTTTCATCCTCATCTTCATCTACGTAATCTTACGTTACCAAACTGGCCCATTATATGATTTTAAATTATCTTGGTGCATTGGTGCGAATCTTTTATAAGAGACTACTCTATTCAATTTTTCAAGTAGTCTATCCAAAATTTCCACGGATTTCGCGGAACAAATAATGTTAAGTATCACCTAACTAACTTAACTTTCACTTATAACATTAGTTTAGTTTGACTATGTTGTTTAGCTCGATGTTTTACCATTTTTACATCAGAATGTCAGTGATCGGACTATCACTAATGACCATTACTAATCATTTCTTGGCTATTTTTAAATATTAATAAATCGCTACACAAGCATACACAAAAAATATTGATGAAAGTAGACTTGTATAAAAGCGGGTTTGGGTCGGACTATACCTAAAAACTCTATCCAGAAGGTGGCGGACTGGTTGGTCCGGCCTGCCTTGTCCCGGACACAAACACTGTCCATGTCCACTCACGTGAAAAGCGGACGGACAGTCGGTCCGACCCGTATTTTGCGTTTTTTCCGGAATATATCATTCAAAACAAGTAATGTAATGTATTTAACACAAATTTTCAATTCATTTATACATGCACTATCAATCAATTCAACAACAATTCATATACATAAATGAAAAAATCTAAATACACGAAAACAACAAGTACTATTGTAGTCAAGTTATTCCTGCTAATCTGCAATCTTGCGTTACAAACGAGTATAACTCTTCAAAATACTCAAAACAAAATATATATATAAAATCAGAGTAAGTGACACTCAAAATAAAATCAATTATATATATATATATATATATATATATATATATATATGATCAAACTATATGTATAAAATTATATGCGGGTTAAGTCCGCGGGCCAAAATATTTACCCATACCCATCCCACTAAAATAGAGGCTGGACCAAATCCGAACGGGCCAAACTAACTGCCGGACCAACCCAAATTTGTACGGATCTAGATGAAATCCAGGTACCCTCGGGCACCTCATCAACATCGTTTTGAAGTAGAAAGCATTGTTAATGGAACACGGAGACACATTAGTGGTGATGAAGGTGCTCGGAGGTGGATAAATGGGTGACAAAGGCTGAAGAGATTTTGAGAGTTGAAAAAGAGTGATATATATTTAGAGTATTTTTTTTAAACAGAAAATGTGAATTTTTTGTTTGGACCTCATAATTTAACGGAAATTGGACGAAATATACCTCTGGCGGGTAGTTGTTAACGGATTGTTAATAGGAGGTGGCTAAATAAAAAAAATAAAAATAAAAGGTAGTTAAGTGAAAATAGGATAAATAAGGAGGGATTTGGTGTAATTTACTCTAGATAAAATCCACAAAAGGAAAAGAAGTTTCCAGGCACTCAGAGAGTAACGAGAGACCACCATGCACGAGAAACCAGATGATTTGGTTCAGTAATTTGGATGAAAACAATCCAGAGAGAACCTATTCGAGAAATGAAGAACACTTGAGTGAAACTCCAACTTGTATCTGCCCTATATTCATCACCTTTAAGTGAACAAAACAGGTTAGTTACAGCTAGAACTCTACAAGATATTTATACCGCTATTAGGGTTTGTTCCTTTCCCATATCCTGATATGAGTATATCAGATATCGGTATCGATATCAGGATATGGGTATGAGAATGAGATTGATATATGTTATCTGATACTTGTGTTTGACAAGACAATTTATATCAAAAGAGGGAGATTTGGAGGGAGAGGTGAGAGAGACATTGGAGAAAAAGAATGTGATATCTATAATTTTTAAAATATCAAAATCAATAAAAAAAGTAAAAGTATTGATATCGGCTAAATATCACTTTGATACTCATATACTCAATTACGAAACAAAACATGGATATCGGAGATATGATATCCATACCCATATCCCATATCGGGAGATGGGAAATGAACAGGCTATTAGTCAGCTCCCCATAAGTGTTTAATGCTAACTAGACAATTGTAATTGATAGTTGAACTAACAAGATTGATACATTCATCACCTCAAGTGAAACTCCAAATTGTATATGCCCTATATTCTTCGCATCAGATAAAAAAAAATCCTCTGAAAACAAGGGAAAATCTACGAATGGTGACAGACGTGAGTATCACCTACATGAACAAGATGGCTTATAAGTAATAAGTCATAGCCTTGTGGGCATTGTTTCTTATTTTTTTTAAGCACCAGAGGAAGTGTTGGAACTCACAGCCAAAATCTAGATGACTAGCTGCTGAAAGTGAAACCTCAAACCTGACTAAAAATGTAGCAGCAGTTCCTGAGCTGCCATCATTCCTAATGCATCAGTTCTTAGTTCTCATTTAGAAGCGCCCTAAGAATTTCGGCCTTCTCTGTCAACCCAGCTTCTACCAAAGCACCAAGAAGACTATCATAAACCGAGCTGCTGAAGACGCTGGTTGTGCATTGCTTCCACTCGTGTATAATTTGTCTTACCTCTTTTACACAGTCCAGCATAAGATATGCTGATAGAATACACATATAGTTCCTACTCGCCATCTTTTGTTTTGTCATCCTCAATGATTTCCAGATCTGATCAAGCATTTCCTTATTCCCCAACCCAGCATGTAATATAATAAGAAAATCATACGTTATCCATTCTCTCAAGGTAATACCTTCTTCAGATTCAACAATCGAGTTAGAACCAGAGTTTGACAGACGACCAATATTAATGTAAATCAGGGCAAGGTCCCTATATCTTTCCCAATCTCCATTGCATTTTGTGTCGTGGCTCATTTCATCTAGAATGGTTCGAACACGATCAAAGTCAAGACTAGCAGCACACGAGCTTATCCATATGTTGTAAGTGAATAAATCTGGCTCAACATTCTGTCTTTTGAGTTCTTCGACAACTGAAGCAACCTTCTCAACTTGGCCTACAGACATATATAGAGTCATCATCTCATTGTATGTGATAGCAGTGAGAGGTAAATCCTTCATCTTTTCAAATAGATCCTCTGCCCTCTCAGTTAATTTTGCAGCTGCATATGAGTGCAGAAGAGCCGTATAGGTTTGACGTGTTTTTGCACTGTCTGGGAGCCCTTGAAAGTAGCGTTCGGCAGCATCTACGCCAAAAACCTTTGTCATTAAATCAATACGAGCTGCATAATCCGAGTCTGACAACTTGAACTCATCATGAGAAACCATCCACTCTGAGATCTGCAATGTTTTTCAAACCGATAGAATGTACATGAAACCCGATATGTCCATCTACAATAAACCACTGAAACTAAAAATGATTAGCAGAAAAATACTAACATTATGAGTATATTTGCATACAACATACTGCGTTTGCTTGCTATTCCTTTTAACGGGAAATATAATTATCGGTAGTGCATCCAACTATAGCTATAACAAGGTAAAGGCTATCGACCTATGAAAATGATTGTCAGTCGGCACTAGTCAATAGATATCTACTCATTACTCAATCCAAAGGTTTGGCCTCTCAAATTCATCGGCATTAAATGATAAGGGAAAAAGGAGGAAACAAGAGAAGCGGATGGGAACCTCTAGAGCGTGCTTGTACCGCTGCAATTTGCGGAGATCCCTGGAAATGGAACGAAGCTCGGAGATGGAGACTGAATTACCTTTGGTAACCCAATTCTCTATTACGGTAGTGGCACTTCGCTTGGGAAGCCGAAGACTGAAAATCCTGCTTCTCAGGTCGTCCTTCAATTCAGAGGAGCCGCTCGTCTCCTCATCTACAGTGGCGGCGGCGGCGGATTCTGATTGCAGAGCCTCCGATGAGAAGGATCTAATAAATTGTGGAATGGGATTGGTGGTGGTGCACGGGCGGAGGAAATACGAAGGATTGGATCCGGCGTCGGATATTGAAGAGACGATCCTGCAAAGTCAAAGCGTGAGAAGGAGAAAGAGAAGTCTGGTAGAGGGGGAGAAAGAGATATTACCTTCGGAAGAGCGAACGAGGCACCATCGGTATCTTGGCAGAGCAAGCTGGAGGAGTTGGGGCTTCTTTTTGCTTCAGTTTCTCTGTGAGACTGTTGGCTTTGTTGCTGGTGGCAGTGGAATTGGATATTTAGGGTTCAGCTCAAATGTATTTGGACATTTACTAAACATAAAATTAGAAAAAGGCTAGTAAATCAAATTGTTTCAATGTATTTTAAGGTATCTTCGATAAGGGTATATTATATGAATTATGGGGTTTATATAGTTTTATGCAATTTAAGTTATAATTTTGACTACAAAGTTGTAACCTTTAAGATACTTTTCCGACGAATACTGTCGGTATATTAATTCATCTTGAGGTCTCCTATAACTTTGTTTGACTGAAAGTGTGCAAAACGAAAATTTCAAACATTCATAGTGTGTCCCATTGATTGTTAATGATCCTTAGCCTCATTCCATGCTTCTCAATGTTTAAGAAAATACCCGGTTTTGACTCAATGACTCGTCTTGGACATTTTTTTGTTTGTTTTTTCTTTATCATTTGAAGCCCTATGGATGCTTCAAATCAAATAATAATCATGATGGAATAAATGGATGCCTAGTTCATGGAATTCTAAACCTAAACTAAAACTAAATACATCTAAAAACTAAGCATAAAAGCATGCTATCAATATGTATCCATCATCATAGCTTCTGAAAAAAGCCTTCATTAATAGTTTCTGGCACAACTACTGATCCTGAAGAAGATTCTGTTCAGGATCTTGAGCAGCAAGTTTTTTTCTCACTGTATGTCTATTGTCTGTAAATTTTATGATATCAGTTTAGAACCTCTGGACAAGGTTATGATCATCACTACATTTTGTTACATGTAGTCTAGTAAAGCTATAAATTTGCAATTTGCTTGAAGAAAAAAAGAGTAGATGTTCTCTGGTTGGTTTCGTTATTCTAGCATTGTGCTGTCAGAATTTTTTAGTGTGCAAGAAGACTACCAGGCTATTTCCTGACAGCTTGAACTAAAGAAGTTGTTGCTCTATCAGGACCTGTACATACCTTATTTATGTGAATAAACCTCATGCATGAAGAAAGCGGCAATCTCATAGGCTTTGTTCTAAATCAAACCATGACCCTAATATATATACATCATATTGCAATAGAACACACCTTTGTAATTACATGTATTGATAAGGGACCATGCATATCGTCTCAGAAAATGTCACAAAATGCGCAGTTTCAGGTCTATAATGTGCCCTACATATTTGCTCTTCTGTTTTTGGGTGATACTTGCCTATGCTGGTTAGACACATTCATGTGAAAGAATAATAGAAGGGGATTCGGGAAGCAAAACAAAGAGAAATTTCAAAAGAAGAGAAGAGGAGGTATAGGCAGTAAAAACAGTGAGATAAATGTGTGATTTTTCATCAGTTTTTGCTGAAAAATCTGATTTTTCAGTGT
The DNA here is from genome assembly GCA_033239045.1 of Fagopyrum esculentum. Lineage (NCBI taxonomy): Eukaryota > Viridiplantae > Streptophyta > Magnoliopsida > Caryophyllales > Polygonaceae > Fagopyrum > Fagopyrum esculentum. The sequence continues at coordinate 123,966,134 of BSUD01000008.1, read as the reverse complement.
TGCCTCCTATTCGAAATGCAAGTCACCGCGATTACTGTATATCAAGAATGGCAGTAAAACAGATGCACTATGGCTCACAGTTATAGCCATTCATATGAATACTACCCTCCATGCATCTTGCATAAACTTGTCTGATTTCAAGCTCTTAGTAGTTGTTTGTAATGGTGGATTTGGTCTATTTATTGATATACCTGTTTCCTTAAAGTAATATTGGTGTCACAAAAAGAAAGGAGTGATTGCTGGTTTATGTCTCTTATCTATTTTGAGCAGCTGCTTCAACTTAGGTAACTGATTTCTTTTCCCTTTCTTATTTCATTTTGCCTTACCTTTTCATTTGATCTTTCGTGTGATGTAATAAACTAGTACAGTTTTGTATTAGATGGAGCTATCGCCAAGGAAGAAAAGATGAACACTCTTATCCCCTTCACTATCATAAGTATTTTCAAGTGTCGTTGACCTTTGGGCATCACGTATCTGAAAGACAGCATCATTTGCTTGTTAATTCCATTATCCTGAGTATTAGTATTGAATTGAAACTACAGTTGAAGATTGCACATCACAGGGAGCTAAGTGGCTCTATTGTTTATTCACATTTGAGTTGAGAAGTAGTTCAGTCCGGACTGCCTCACCTACACATACTTATATTGCAACCTGGGTTCCAAAGCCTATTGTAAGTTTGCTAAGAAGCTATTCAGATCATCATTTAGAACATAAGTTATTTGTGATGGGCAATTACATAGCATAAGGATTCAGTCCTGAACTCGGGGAAACATTATTCTAGTGATGCTTGAACATTTCTTTAACAGTGGATCACTTTGACTTAAATGTACTTTCTTCTTATGATTCACTGATCTTTTGTAAAAAATAAGTTAATTGACTGTGCAAATTTCTGCCCGGAGTGTAAATTTTAGACTGGAAATTATGGTCCGGCCGGAGATAGGAGATGCACGTGAACCTTATCCAAGCCTTCAGGATTCCATCCTAAACTAATTGGTAATAAGGAGTAGCTCTACGTCTTATATGTTAGGTTCGAGTATTATTAAATTGTCGATGTTGGACGATACTCCACACATCTTAACAATCTGGACGGTATTAAACTATCTAATTGCAAAATGGATCTTGAATGCCAATAAGCTTGAATCTCGGATTAATATGCAGAAAATAGAACACTGATAATCATCAATTTTGCAGGTGATTCTACTGACAACTGGAGAATAGATGAAATGTTAGGCGTGAAAACAAGGGCCTTTGCAACCAGAGCCATCACTAAGCTTTGAAGGTCATTTTCGTAGGGAAAATTCACACCAGCTTCTTGTCAGTCTCCTTGTCAAAGCTCGCATAATTTTATTTGATTTACAGCCTTAGATTATTCAAACATTAGGGGAATTAGTGAGTTTCTGACAGGACAAGGAACTTAAGAAGAATTTAGGCCGTCGCTTGGAACATGTGTGAGCCCCACAATAAGTATATGGGTGCGAAGCATGTGAACATTCATGCATGAGGCAATATGAACGGCCACTATTGACCCCTGAACCGTCAACTGTGACAACTGTGTTGGAGAAAAACAAGTTCTCACGTGGTGTCGAGCCTAATATATATGTGTTAAATTCTGATACAGACATACCGGTAAAGCGGGGTCCAAATTCAACACATAAACCCGACAAAATTCCATCCTAAAACCAATTGGCAATAGGAGGTTAGCCCACCAACCTTATATACTAGGCTCGGAGTGTTGAAATGGAAACTTATTATCTCCAACACACCCCGCAAGTCCAACTATAGGATATAGACCTAGTTGCACTTGTCCACAGGTTTGGATAGCGATCCGAATAGAAGCTAACTGCTTTGATACCATGTTAAAGTCCGATACAGACGGACCGGTAGAGCAGGGGTCATGTGCATAAAAGCGCACATGCACATTAAACCAAGCCCAACACTTAAACAGCTGAGTAGCCCACCGACCTTAGGCTCGAAGTGTCGAAATGGGAACTTATTATACCCAACAATAAGGCAGGTGAGCTACTCCTCCTATTACCAATTGGTTTTAGGATCATCGAATTTATGTGTTTGGGCCTTACGTGAATGTGCGCTCACATGCACACGACCCCCACTGTACCGGTTCGCGTGTATACAGACTTTGACAATCTTTGGTCATACTCATCAGTCATCACACGAGCCCAATGCGGTTCTGTCGTAAAAAAGGTCTACCGATTTAGGTTTAACACACTGTGGACGCTAAATCACTGGCCACCGAGATCATGGATTGACATATAACACTACACAAAAGAAGATCGGTTGGTAGCCTGGTTTGGTAGGCATGATAGGAATCAAACTAATTTGATCATCAAATGACAACTAGCTATTTGAATAACGTGGCTGTACACATGAAAGCGTAGAAACATCTTTTTCACCCCACAAATCTTTGCTTGTCGTAAATGAAAGGAATGAATGAAGACATTTCCAGCCTTGCACTGAATTGATCCTCCTCTCCGTACCCACACCACTCTCCATACCACACCATCAATCAAACGCACCATCGCAAATATTGGCCGTCAATTGATCACAATGTGGGTCCCATAATCTGGGTCCCCACTGATCAAGGACTGCAAATCTTGGCCGTCTGTGGTGGGACCCACTAGCCCTCATGGGTCCCGGGGGGGTCAGAGTGTCAGACCCACATTACATTTGCACAGGAACTCGAGCTTGCAAGCTGTGGCTGAGAGTTTGGTCGCTGCAATTTCAACCGTGAAATCGCAACAGCGTATAGTTTGGTGATGGGCCCATTTCGAATGTTTGATTACGTAACGTTAAGAAGCAAATTAGGGGTTGGTCCTCCATCGCTAGTTTCTGCCCGTCAATTACAACATGCAATATATTCATCTATATATATTGTCCTTTTCCCTAGGATTTTCCATGTGAGTTGCATAAATATCTTACAGAAATTGATAGTTAGTGCCTAGAATGAATGGTGTTGCTAGATCCTACTGATTCATGTCTGTATACAGGGGTGGGCACCAGGACCGCGCCCTGTCCCCGGCCTCCCACCTATTATAAATGAGACGGTATTTAGACGGACCTTATACATGTTTTTTAGATGAATTCAGTAGGGTTCTATCGTGTTGAGATCAGAACGAGATGAGTCCAATCCTACTTGACTTATACTTGTTATAATATTTAAATTTTATAATTTATAAACAAAAATATTCGTGTATTATTATTTTTAAAACGAAAGATATTAAATTTTTCAGTAATTTATATTGTATTACATCATCTTCTCAAAATATAATTAACTTTTATTATTATATACAGGAGGAGCCTAGTGGAACGAAGAAAATAAGGCATGTATCTCGTCCCGAATAATTTTTGGCAGGACGGACGAAGAAACACTATTTTTAGATGAAATTCCGCAAAAATTGGGACGGGAGAGGATCGGAATTTCCGAAATTTATATTCAACCCCTAGTATATCCGGTCTTTGTGATAACTATTGTCGACTATACAATAATATTCATTATTTTACCTCCAATTTTTAATTTTAATAAGAAAAAACTATACAACAATATTCATCTCATTTGATCATTAACCTATTGTCTACCTAAATTTATTGTCTTTGTAGAAAACTAAGTCATAGTGATTATGGCACTACTTTTTAGAAACAATAACAAGAATCAAGGTTAAAACAATAAATAGTAAAAAGGAAAAACGAACACACATAAAACTCGTGGTTATATTTGGTCTTCACGGTTTGAAAGTGACATCCAAGTATATGTTCCTTAATCAAGCAAATCAAATTGAATTGAAGCCGTTCATATAGAGGTAGGTCCAACAATTGTGCAATTATGAGATTTTTGTAAGCCCGTTTGGATGAAGCGGTGGAATGAAAACGAAATGGAATCGAATGAAGCGGTGGAATGAAAAAGAAAATGAAAATGATGAGATTACTTTCACGTGTTAAAAGACTTCTAACCAAACACATTTTTTGATTGATTTCGGAAATGATTCCCATCTCTTCCAAACGATAATGTTTAAAAAAAGTTATTATTATTTTTTTTGGTAATGAAAAGTTATTATTTATAGTATACAAGCGAAAAAGTATATTAATAAAAAAAATCTTTCCATCAAAATATCCTAAGAAAAGAATAAAAATAAATATTAATGACGAAGATCTCCGATTCTCCAACAAACCAACCATTTGATAAGCCGACTTCTAACACTTATTCAAAGCAAAGTAGAACAGAAATTTTACACTACACTAGAAAACAAGCAACAAATCCAGCTGTACCAATTAGCAAAATTATTTTCTTCAATTCTTGGATGCATTTCGCCACTAACCCTTCTTGATTCCAATATAAATAGCCTTCTCTGCCATCCATCTTCTCAAGCACTACCACCTTCTTCTTGTAATTCCTTCAAAATAACCCTTGTTCCAGTTTGCTTTGAATCAATTTGTCGACATTTCCAAGAATCCTTTGAGATCAAATTTAGTTTTTGTTGTAAGATTCTTTCATTTGTTGTTTGTTTGTTTGAAATATTAGAAGAGTGCACACAAGATGTTCACTGTAATGCGTCAAACAGCACAAACTAACCCTATGATCACCCTTTCTCTACAAAAGCCATCAATCCCCAAATCACAGCAATATGCAATTTCTTCTTCTGAGGTTCAAAGAACCTCAGCACTCTCTATCTCCAAGCCTCTGCATCTTTCTTCAGCCACATCCATCATTTCAACCTCGTCTTCAAATTCTTTGATGAGACAAAGAAAACCCACCATTGAATGCAATGCCTATGAAGCAAATAGATCACAGCCTCTTGATATTAACATTGAGTTGCCTTCTGTCCAGTCTGAGACTGCCCAGAAGGTCAAAATTGGTATTTACTTTGCAACATGGTGGGCTTTGAATGTTGTCTTCAATATTTATAACAAAAAGGTGTTGAATGCCTTCCCTTATCCATGGCTTACTTCAACCCTCTCCCTTGCTGCTGGCTCTTTCATGATGCTCATCTCTTGGGCCACCAGAATTGCTGATCCTCCCAAGATTGATCTCGACTTCTTGAAGTTGTTGTTGCCTGTAAGTTCCTTGGTTTATGATTCATTGTCCAATATGAAATCAGAAGCTTCCAAACTCGACTAAATTTGAGTTTGTTTGGATTTTGCAGGTTGCAGTGGCTCACACAATTGGACATGTAGCAGCAACAGTTAGCATGTCAAAAGTGGCAGTTTCTTTCACACACATTATCAAAAGTGGTGAACCAGCTTTCACTGTATTGGTATCAAGGTTCTTCTTAGGTGAAACCTTTTCCTTGCCAGTTTACCTGTCACTCTTGCCAATCATTGGAGGCTGCGCGTTATCAGCGGTTACCGAGCTGAACTTCAACATGATTGGTGAGGAGAAAAAATCCTAACTTTACAAAGATTGTCCTTCAAATTTTATCATCTTACATAATTCTAATGTTCTTCCAGGTAAAATGGCTAATTATTAAGAGTACCATAACATAAACTCATTTAGTAAATATACCTTAATAGAGTAAAAACTCATTTAGTAAATATACCTTAATAGAGTAATAGTGGTAAAGTCAATTATAATAGTCAAAAGTTCATAAAGAGAGCCTACTTCACCCAATTCTTTCTTCTTCGTTTTTGACATTTTCTCATTAAAAATCCAACAGGATTCATGGGTGCTATGTTATCAAACGTGGCTTTCGTGTTTCGGAACATATTTTCGAAGAAAGGGATGAATGGCAAGTCTGTTAGTGGAATGAACTACTATGCTTGTCTTTCTATGCTATCTCTTTTGATCCTCACACCCTTCGCCATTGCCGTTGAGGGGCCCCAAGTCTGGGCTGCTGGCTGGCAAAAAGCCGTCTCTGACATTGGACCACATTTTGTATGGTAAGGACTTAATTACTTTCATATAAACTTGATCAAGCTTCATTAAATTTGGAGTAGTTTGAATTGTAATGTGGAATTACTTGTTTTATGTAGGTGGGTTGCAGCACAGAGTATCTTCTACCACTTATACAACCAAGTATCTTACATGTCCCTTGATCAGATCTCTCCATTGACATTCAGTGTTGGTAATACAATGAAGAGGATATCTGTAATCGTCTCCTCCATCATCATCTTCCATACACCTGTTCAACCCGTGAATGCCCTTGGAGCCGCCATTGCCATTCTCGGAACTTTCCTCTATTCTCAGGTATATGATACATTATTATTCCTGAAACTTCAAAATGTACTTAGATTAATCTCCAAACTGCTGGCTTTTTGCTGATGTTGATTGAACTTGATGACAGGCAAAGCTGTGAAAGGATGAAGAGTGTAGCAACTGGTTTCGGACATGGGCAAGGATCTGATCATCTATAACTTTTGTTGAAGACGAGACGATAGTAGCTAAGTAGCAGTTGATAAAGATAATCACTTTACTTTGTTATCTTCAGATTGCTTTCATTCTCTTCTACTGCTTTCTATGTTGCTATGGATAAAGATATGCTATTGTATAGGTGAATAAGAATGGTGTTTGTAACAATGGGTTCGACAAATAAGATCTCGTATTATCTAAATAGAAAGCATGGTATTGCATTGTACAAACTGATATGAGACCTTAACTAAGGTCATCAATGGTAAAGTCTTAAAATTGGGTACCATACCAAAGCCCAACTCTTCTTTAAAAATGTAAAGCTCGATTCAGGTCCTACGGAGAGGCATATGTTGATGTCTATAGCCCAATGATATCATTGGGCTATACACCCGGACATTGAGCACTCTTTAGCATGTAAATTTGTATTGAGCACTCTTTATCTGACATATTCCAATTTCATTGACAGCTCTACTAATGAAAAAACATTCACCTTGGCTATCAGAATCATAAGTTGCTAACCCTACTTTGATGGAATAACTAGATAATCCAATTTGAATTTGGAAGCTTCATTGGACATACCAATCACTGTCAAGCAAATGCAACTGAGGCAATAGAGAGATATTGATTTAGTATATAGCATTAGCCAATAGTTAACCTGAACTAAAGAACAACCAGACATCATATAGAGGAAAGAATCTGAAAGAAGAGTTGACCTATCAAAGTTCAGGTTTAAATTATTCAGCATAAAATGTCAACAAAAGTTGCTGGCAAACCAATGTCCTGTGACCATGCTTTGTAGAGGTAGCAGCATCCAGCCACTAAACACTCAGTCAAGATACACAGATAGGAACCTAGTAACAACGAAGCAACACTAGTGAGTGCTGCAGTTCCCAACTCCCCACCACCACGAGTCACATTGTTGAATTAATGCTTCTTACCTGCTAAACCTGAAGACACTAACATAACTCAGCAGCAAACCATGTAATTCTTAATGGCTAAATTTGCATTAGTAATAACCATTTCATGTAACCACACCTTATGAGTTATTGACCTACAACTGTAAAAGAACATGTTATTTAATCCTGAAATTACTAATTAAATACATCGCCCTCGTTAGAGAAGAAGGTACACCTAAAAGATGACAAACTTAAATCACAATAACCCCGCTGTCCTCTCTGCTTTGATTTTTTGTGCAGATAGTATGAAGAAAAGAGTCTATCTTCCGTAAATTATACCGAGTTATAGGCATTTTAATACGGTAACTTCCACTACGGACAAAGTGTTCTTGTTTCAAGACAAGGCATTATCAAATTAAGGTCGGAAGAGCTAACAAATAACTCCATAAGGACTTGAACTTATAAGTGTTTGAGTTCAATGCATCGAGGATGGTCGAAAAGTCGATCATTTGAAAATTGAAACTCTAAGATATATCTCAAGGTTTTGTGACATTCCCAAATGTGTTGACTTAGAAGATCACTAAATAATTTTTAAAAAATCTTCAACTTAAGAGAATGCAAGGCATGAAGTAAGAACCAAAGGTTGTTATACATTGTAACATAGGACATTGAGTATAAAACTAGCACTTAGGACGTACTATGGTCTAGGTAGAGTCATGTAAATGTGTTCATGTAATAGTTTGCTATGTTGTTGATCTTGATGCCTATCATGATCCAATGTTGCCACTTAGTGAATCTGAGTGAGGTACCTTGGTGATTAATATGGTGACAAGTTCATCTACATTGGTATGCTATTATGTGGATTAGAAGCTTCTAAGTTGTAAAGTGTATATGTGTGTTGTGTATTACTCCGGCTAAGGTGAAGACTGGGCTTAGTGGCCCATATGAAGATCATCTCCTTTGATCCACTTCAAGAAAGACCGGCTTGCGGATTGTTGATGACCGATCACTTGAAATCAGAAAATCGGGTTCAAGGGTTTATTTGAACGTGTTGTAAAACGCTGCGTTTGACCTTGGTTGAGCTTTGGTATTTAAACATCCTAAAGCAGCTCTCCAAAACCCTATAGAATGTGGCAACTTGTGTGCTTCGTCCACATAGAGAAAGAGAGAGATCAGAGAAAAGAAGAAGAAGACGGATCTTCCAAATCTTACTTGGAGCAAGAAGGATTCGTAGAAGAAAAGAAGAGGAAGAGAAATCTGTTATCTCTTGACCATCTTCTCACCATTGCTTTGTTGGGTTGCAACAGAGACGAAGATCAATCTCAGATCTTCGTCAAGGTGCCTTTGAGGGGGCGTTTCTTCACCTTTGCTTCTTGGTTATCTCATGAGTTCTTCATGTTTGCTTTCTTTGCTAGACCTTTAGGAAAAGTGCTAGTGTCTCTTGTCCTGTGTTTGTAATCGTTGTTCTTGGAAACCTAGTGAAAACTCGGGATCGGATCTCCCCTCTAGATGTCCCGCAGAGTAGGGGTATTTCATACCACCGAACTGCGAAAACAATTCTTGTGTGAATGTTGTTTGGCTCTTTAGTCGAATCTAGGGCTAGAGATAATAGAAACCTTAGAATTTACTATCACACCAACACTGCAAATCTGTAAAAAGTTGTTAACTGACTGACATTTGAAGCAAAGAAAACTGGGGAAGTATGCTTAAGATATAACAAGAAAGTGCAAATCAAGTTAACCAAGGTACATCATGTGAGATTATAAAATAAGTAAACACAACTTTAGCCAACCAACCATCTGAGTTGGGGCAAAGAAACACCAAAGCTCACCTCAGTTGCGAGATTGCTATTCGTACCCACGTATTCATGCTATTCGTACCCTGACTACGCGTACGCAATGCGTAGCCGTAGCAAGAAGCTCATTTCGTTCAAAAAATAAAGGAAAATGGTTACGACTACGCATGTCCGATGCGTAGTCCTACTACGCGTACGCCATGCGTAGTCGTAGTCGTACTACGCATGACGTACGCGTAGTAGTCCGTAACATATATTTAGTTCGGAAAATGAAGGAAAACTTACTACGCCTACGCATTGCGTAGGCGTAGCAAGGTAAAAAAAAAAAAAATTTCCTACGCCTACTCATGTACGCCATGCGTAGGCGTAGATGTGGTATGTATTGCATGTACATGGTGGTACGAATAGCAAGAACCCCTCAGTTGCTTGCTCCTGGCCATAGATTAAGGATCCATCCCAATGATCACTGTAACCAAGTACTTTTCTCACTTTCAGCGATCCTTCAAAAGACCTTCGCTACAAAACAAATCTTCAAACATCAGAACATGAATTATAGAGCACGGAACATAACCTATTGCATTACTTATACCACTATAATCTTTTGTGCCATACTAGGGAAGTTTAATGGTTATCTCCATCCAATGAGGAGCTTCACTAACAGCAACATACTAGTCAAAGTATTATAAGCAGAACTGATTGTCAAAAGGTCATCATATAATTAAACTAACGTGAGTGATCTTATGCATCTCACCGTATATTATATGGTCCAGTTGCAAAGAATTTCTCCGACTTGTGTCAGGGCGTGGCAGTGATTCCACTACCCATTAGATATACACTTGAGTCTTAATCAATAATTCGGTAATATCGTCCTACTCGGTCCGTAATTAGTAGATCATGCAACACGCAACGCATTCATAAGCACAAGCTAGCCAACGGAAAGGTAGCTAAGGAAGCCTCGACGACTTACCTCGATCCGAAGAAGAATTCCCAACTAAGCTCCAGATTTTCACCAACTAGGCACCTAAAAATAACCCATTAACTATAATTAATATCTAACACAATACAAGATTGTTATTCCATGAACCGAACTCAAGCCCAATGTCCAAAATAGGGTCGTTAACGGTTCCACAGCCTAATTTTTTATGGAACTGGGACCGACTGTTATGGTAAACTGTCAGGTTCTTTTTTTTTTAAAGTCGGAACCGTTCAAAATCGGACCGGTTAGGAACCGTTTACCCCTGAATCGGAACCGTATCATATAATATATAATGGAACAGTTTGGAGCCGTAACCGGGAAGAGTTGTTTGGAACTAGAACCATATTTGAACCGTTTGAGACCGTACCTGACCTATTCTAACATACAATTGAAATTTTAAAATCATAAATAAAACTAACAAATTATCAAAAGAATATGATCCCAACATAAAAATAAGTGTTCTAAACTTCTAATCCAAATTAGCCAAGACTCAGAAGATGATAAGAGCATAATCGCAAATTCCAAGCTAAAATGCTGAATTACAAACCAACAAAGTATTAAAGTCTCATCCAAAAATCAAAAGTACGATGTGAAAGTGTACTAGGTAACGCAGATGCTAAAAAGTTCTAAAACAAGCTTGCAATTTAGTTATCCAAAGACTTTTAATGTCTTCAACCTATAATAATGAATAATGTCACGATGAAATTACTACGTATCAAATATTAAAGAATCAAAAGTAGTTCATATTTTTATACATTTTCAAATGCCTCTTTAGTTTTTTTTTTCTTGTCTTTTGTTCCTAGTTTTGGACTATGTCATAACTAATACATAGACCGAAACTGAAGCATACGAACCTTTTGTTTTCACACTTGGTATGAATGGATTAAATGCAAATTCATCAACAACATTATCATTGTTGCCAAGTACCTCTTTCATATGTTCTATACCCAAAAAAAATGTTAAGAGAAAATTTTAAAATAATTAAGTATATATTTGAAAGAAAATCAGTTTATATTTGTACTTACTTTAAGGATTTCATATATCTCCATTTCTTCTAGTTTTAGAACGTATTTCAATCCCATAATTGCATCAGATCTCAACCAATTTTGAAGGCAAATCATCTTTTCATTAGTCTTGGGTGAAAAAGATGATCTATATGGATCAATCACCATTTTGATATTGAAAGTTGACTCACTTGCAACTGTAGACACTTCTACTACAAGTACATCTCTTACAAGTGATTGCAAGTTTAGATGTTTATCTCCATTTACCTTCCACCAATCCAAGATCGACCAATTAATCCACCTCTACACCTGGATTTTTGTTAAGTTTCTGATAGGGTCCAACAAATATCTATCAACTTCATGTCCCACGACTTTCTCATTCTGTTCAATCTCTCTATCCCAATCTTCTTCCATAACAACTCTTCTCCCCACTAATGGGTTTGGTTATTATTTCAACATTCCCAATTACACTCCTCTTTTCTCCTCTTGATCCCACACTATCAGACTGAGCTCCATATAAGTCACATAACTTAACCACAAGTTGTCTCACTTCATTAGATTTCTTTTTTTATCTTAAAAGACAAATTCAATTGTACTTTACATTCTCTTTCAAAGTACTTTAACTTGTACCTAGGGTCTAAAATCACTACAACAAGAAAAATAGAGTTCATGTTGTTCAAGTTACCAAAATACTTATTGTACTTAACCTTCATTTTTAGTGGCCATCTCATATAAAAAATTGTTTGCTTCACTTGAATCAGGCCCTAAGCCAACTGAACAAAGATCTTCTAGCTTAGTTTCAACGGTAACAATATCTTGAAAAGCCTTGTGAGATGTTGGTTTAAGAGATGCACTGATATGCACAATAGCTTCATAAAACACCTTCAAGAACTTAACAAATACCGCTGTATATTGTCCCAATCTTCAACCATGGGCGGTCCAACTCTCTTCACTCTCCTAGAGGTAGGCACAACACTCTTACTAATTATAAACAATTCGTCTTCATCATCTTGGTATTCATCATCAAAATATCTTCTAAATCGCATACTAACATAATACAATCCGTCTAAATACAATCCATCTAAAGCTATTATGTATCCCAAAGCTCCATCCAACATAAGAAAGGTGGAATTCCACCTTGTTGGAACATCCAAGACAAAAACCTTCTTGGAATTAAATTTATCATTCTCCATACAATTTATGAACTCATCATTTCTCGCACTAGAACCCTTTACATATCTTACAACATTTGTTATTGCAATAACATAATTTATTAAGGTCTTCAAGCCAGATCTCATAATAATGTGTATGATGCAAGCTAAGCATCTCACATGCATAAACCTACCTCCAAGCTAGAGTTGGTTTAGTTCTCCAAATACATAACTTATCTCTCACATAGTCAATGAAAATTTTATTAGCTGATGCATTGTCAACAAACATACAAAAAACAAGCACTCTCTTATGCATGTTCCATCCTCTATCAATAAAATATGCAGTGACGAAGTCCAGATCATGCATATTTTCAAAGAAATCAAGGCACTCCAAGGTTTGTGGAGTTTCCCATGGGAGATCGAGATGATTTTATCCGACACCAAATTAAATCTCCATTTCTTTGACGAAGTCCAAATCATGCATATATTGGGTTTGGCTGAGTTGCGCTCACGACTCGTCGGTTTGGGGGTTTGCTTTAGGTTTCGACATATATTGGGCTGGACTGACCACCCAACTCTATCTTTTTGGGCTAGGTCTCTGATCCACATTCTAACACACGTTGACCGATCCGGACAATATATATCTCTCCAATTAATTTGGAATAAGATATTAAACGTTTGTGATATCACGATACTAAATGTGTCGGACATCACATGCATAAATGATTGTCCAATGTTTGTCTTTAAAACATAATATTACGTTGTTTAATGTAGTTGGAGAAGTTTGGAATCACTCCAACACACTCCTTCTAAGCCTCTATAAAAGAACACTTGTCCTCTTATTTTAAAGCACAATCTATATTCTCCTCCTCACAAATGAGATTACGCCACCGAAAGTTTTTGTAGGTCTCAATTATGGTTACATAAACCGTAACTTCGAGTAGTTGTATCATGAGATTTTGATTGCATAAAGTTTTTCGTAATAAAGTACGTTGTAAGAATTAAGGAAAGAGTGTTTCGTCTTTGCTCTCCTTTCGTTCAATTTTCTACAACGCAGGGATTTGGTTTTCTAAACATTCCCCTATGATCTAAATTATACACGTCCTACACAAATAATATGTACAAAGAAAACCTTACTTCAAATAAACATAGATATAGAACTTCCGGGTATGAGAACCGCCCAATATATTGGGTCGTATATTGGGTTTATTCCTTATTTGTTAGCTTATTGTTTTGCTCGTTTATATTTGTCTAAATAAACAATATTTGATCATTGAAATAAACAAACATTCGGTTCACAAATCTCTACAAAGGGTAAGTATAATGGAAGGCTTAGCCTCTAGAGACCGGCCTATCCAAAGCATCTAAACGGATGAGGTCTTCAACATCTTCCGGTAGCACATCGTCACCTTCTGCTGGCGTGAAACCATACAACGCAACTCTATCTGTCACGGTGTTGATTTCCTTGAAGATCTGGTGAGCACGAAGATGCTCAAATCCGGAGATCATGGTGGAGATGTCCGAGATGATCATGTCCATCTCCCAAGGTGGTTTCCATACTTAGTTGATCGGTTGATGAGTATAAGTTATTTCCTTCAATCTCTATGGATGAAACACAAATAATAGCGGCCTTTTGGAGACCTTCTCAATGCCCATACTCTGACACCCTTATATAAAAAAATAAAAATCAAGATCTCAAGTTGAGAAATGCCAAGATGCATTTGATGAAACAACAAATGAATCTTAGGTATTATATATTATGGGATGAGAGTCATATCAGCAGCCATCACATGCTAAAGCTCGAGCATCGATTTTATGTATGGATGGAAAGGCTAGGTTTGGTGAAATAAAGAAGGAACAATAAATTGAGTAGTTTGGGTTTGTACCACTTATTAATAATGCATTCTAGAATGTATGACCTGCCCAAGGGACAGCCAAGCATGTAGAACATTACCACCTCCCAATTATGCCACGACCATCATTTTTTATCCGGTCACTTGAACCAAAAAAATGGTGTGCGAATCATTTTTAATCCGGATCTTACATAATTCGAGTAAGTATTTTGAAATTTCGAAGATAAGATCGGGTTGAGTTTTTCTTTTGAAAAATATAGAATATATTGTTGATATGCTTAAACTTTGTAGATTCAGTCAGGTATCAGGGAGACTTTGTCCCCTTTCTTGAAGGTCTCAGTGAGGGAGTTTGGGTCGTCCTTGAATTCGGTATAGGATCCCGTCCTATACTGTATGGTTTAGTCTGATACTTGGTCGTCAAGTGTTATCTTTAGGGTTTATTCGGTAATTTATATATCGCATCCATTATGTCTTTAATTCATTTGGTTTGTCTGTGATCCAAATTCTAAACAATAGATACAACACATCTTACATGTCGAATAGATCTGACGGTAAAATCTTATATTCGACGGATAACAAGTATCAAAATGTTTATGGAAAGAAGAAAAATGGTATATATGTACATCGGGTTAAATTATTAGGATGAAACTTAACAATTTGGATGATCACCAAAATATATTCTAATCAAAGTCGTTTGTTGTTGGGTATGTCTAAGATCCCTATTCGGAAATAATGCACTTTGGTCTTGGAAACAAACAAGTCAAATCACAAGGATGATGCACTACTATTTAATAGAGTCTTCTTTTTTATAATGGTAAGTGGGAATGCTTATAGATGAGGTAGCACATGTGTTGCAGCGCAACCATGCTTTCTCATTTACTCAAGACCTGCACACAAGTTATGAGTGGTTGAGAGAAGCCTATCAAAGAGTACAGCCGAGTCGTGATCGTCAATCAAATAATAACAAGCTGGGACATGCCTCCAACACTAACATTTCTAATGAAAAGAACATGTATACACTTATAGAATTTGCAATTAGCATGTTTACTTTTCTTTCACTAATACAATGTTACTTTTCTTCTAGCTTTAGCCTCAAACTTGGAGATAGGTTATCTCTAAGTTCAATGCGTGAATCAGTCCGTCCGAAAAAAATGAATGGGGTCGACAAGACATCAAACCCGTTGGCCGCTAGAGTCCTATTTGGACAGATATGGAAAAGATTTGAGACCCACTTAGTTTTACCGTTCATTCCAAAAGTCCCTTTCTTTATAATTAAAAAAAATTAAATATTATTAGGAGATGATAGGATTTGAAATTGACACCAAAAGTTAATGTTGGCGAAAATAGCTTAGGTTAATTTTAATATGGTTTTGTTTCGTTTTTTATAAGCAAAAACATTTGGACTTGACGGGTGAACAGGGCCTTAGGGCCGGGATCTGAGCTTGACGTGATCGGGTTCAACCCGATTTTAAGTATACCGACCGACTTTGAGAGATAAATGTATTTTATTCATTCTACACCTATAATTTAGGATGTCAACATTTATATTGTAATGACTTATGATATGCAAAATAGAGTTCCTTTTGGACATGGAAAGTAAATGGAGAGCCAAGATTAGACAAACTTGGTAAGAGAACACCAGTAAAGACTAAAGAGGGACAAAACAAGTTGACATAACATTATGGAAATGTTTTTCAAACTAGTTTAGTATTCGTTGTAATGTGATAATTTATAATATCCTATTATATATATATATACTATTCTTATTAGAAGTGGATAAATAAGTGTTATGTGGAGTGAATATTAAATATCTTTGAAATTGGGTTAAAAAACATTTGAACATTTTAAAAATCCCATATACCAAAGATTTTATTTTAAATTCTTTATATATATATATATATATATATATATATATATATATATATATATATATATATATATATATATATATATATATATATATATATATATATATATATATATATATATATATATATAGGTTAAATTTGATATAGTATTTTGATGGCGTTTACGGTTGTTGAGAAAGGAGCGTGAATTTGCGATCGAATCCTATGACTCTGTTGCACTCCAAATCTGAGGTGTCACAATTAGTTTAGTATTGGTTGGCTGCATCATTCTACTTTCACTTAAAAGACTTTTTAGCTTTCGGTTTTTATTTGATGTATTTTTGTGTATTTCTTTTCTTCTTTATCTGTTCCTTACGACGGTTTGACCGTCTGCAGATTTTTTCGGCCTTTCGACCCACTAGTCGGCGCGCCAACTAATGGTTTCGAACCGCTTTTTATTTTTTTAAAAACAAAACTAAACAAGTTAAAATAGTTCTTTTTTTTTAAAAAATAATCTAAAATAACAATATAAAAACCACAAATGTAAAATAATCCCTTTCCTAAACCCTAATCTACGACTGAACACAGGCTACATTGAACTAATGCATTTGCCAGAGAAAGTGTACACAAATTTACAGCTACAACAACCAATCAACCATACGGATTCAAAACAATAAATTTCTACTGCCCAATCGAATTCAATTCGATCAGTTGGTAGATATACCCGAATTCATTTACCAATTTTTCACCCTCATCCTATAATTAATTAAATTTCCCTCCCCTATATTTACTCATATCCTCACCATTACCGAGCACACCCTAATACTCTCCATTTTCCAGCTCATGGACGTACTAGACACCCTTATCCTCCTCCTCGCCGCCTTCTTCCTCCGCTTATGGTGGCGCCGATGCTCCACCACAAACAAAGCCCTAAAAAACCTCCCACCCGGCCCACCGGGTTGGCCGCTAGTCGGAAACCTATTCCAAGTCATCATGGAGCGTAGACCCTTCATTTACGTAGTACGTGACCTACGGAAAAAATACGGGTCTATATTCACCCTCCAAATGGGCCAGCGGACAATGGTGATCGTCACCAGCGCCGAGCTGATCCACGAAGCGCTCGTGCAGCGTGGCCCGTTGTTTGCTACCCGTCCACCCGACTCGCCCATCAGGCTCTTGTTCAGCATGGGGAAATGCGCTATTAACTCGGCTGAGTATGGGCCGCTCTGGCGAGCCCTAAGGCGGAACTTCGTCACTGAGATGATTAACCCGACCCGGGTCCGACAGTGCGCGTGGATCAGAAAATGGGCTTTTGAGATTCACTTGGAGAGGATGAGGCAAGAAGGGCTTCAGAAGGGTTACGTTGAGGTTATGAATAATTGTAGGCTCACCATATGTAGCATTCTTATTTGTATTTGCTTCGGGGCCAAGATATCTGAGGATTGGATCAGGTATTTTCAGATTCAAATTTTGCATATTTTTGTGTTAATTTATTGTTTCTAATTGCTGTCCCTTTTCATTTGGTCATGCTTCTTAAATTCTAATGTCATTTTCGGAGTTTCAGAGTTTATTACAACTGATAAAAATGTCCTAATCTCCGCAAAAGGGATAGATTAAGACGTTCTTTTACTCATAAAGCATTCATTTTAATATTTTAATTTTTTTTTTAATCAGGGACATAGAGAGCGTTCTGAAGGACGTTATGATGATGACGTCACCAAAGCTGCCGGATTTCCTGCCGGTGCTGACGCCACTTTTCCGGCGGCAACTCAAGGAGGCAAAGGAGCTAAGGAAGAAACAACTGAGTTGCATAACGCCTCTGATCAAAGGCCGGAGAGCCTACGTGGAGAGTGGAGGCAGCACCGACAGCACCTCGCTAACCATGGCCAGTCCCATTGGAGCAGCTTATGTCGATTCCCTCTTTGGCCTCGATCCTCCTACCCGCGGAAAGCTTGGAGACGAGGAACTTGTCACGCTTGTCTCCGAGATTATCAGCGCCGGTACGGACACTAGCGCCACCGCTGTCGAGTGGGCTCTACTTCATTTGGTCCAAGATCAAGACATTCAACAACGTCTTTATGAAGAAGTGGTCGGAGTTGTAGGTAATGAGCACGTAATTTACCATTATAATACTTTTTAGCCCAACAATTTCACATGGACATAATTTAATAGTTGAAACTGAATTAAAAAAAAATAATTTGGTTTATTAATTTTTTTTAATTTTGTGTTTAGTAAATGTACCTTTGAGAGAAAAGTGTCTAGAGTTTGAGAATAAATACAAAAGTTTGGGGTATATTTACTTAATTGAAACATTAAAAAGCCTAGTTACTACTATAATTTTTCAAAAAGGCCTAGTTACCAAAATTGCCCATCAAAAAATATATTGTGATTGTGTTGAGTGTGGAAATGTCCCACGTCGATAATATGATACCGTATGAATATAAGATATAAGTCCTACGCTATTAAGATTGTTCATTTGTCCGGTTCGGTTCGGTTTTTGGATCGGACCAAACCAAAACCAACAGGTGCAGTCTTCGGTCCAACCAATTCGGTCCATAATCGGTTCGGTCCGATCTGAATTTTTTTTATATAAAAAAAAAGACAAAATAATACCTACAACGTATAGGTATTGTTCCGGTCCGATCAGGTCTAGGTGTGGAGCTATGAATATCACAAGTTTTTTGGTCCATTTCCGGTCTGCATTGTTTCGGTCCGGTCCGGTTCAGGTCCGAACCTATAAATAGTTCTATAGGCTACTTCTTATATTGCCAATTGATTTTAGTAAGAAACCGAAGTCGGGTATTGTCAATTGTAGCTAATAAAGTATTGTAATTTTGGTAAATAGGTGAAGATGGTGCAGTTGGTGAAGAGGATGTAGAGAAAATGCCGTACCTAGGGGCGATCGTGAAGGAGACATTCCGGCGTCACCCACCGAGCCATTTTATGCTGTCCCACGGGGCGATTCACGAGACCGAGCTTGCGGGCTATACGATCCCTACAACTGCAAGTGTTGAGTTCTATACAGCGTGGCTAACCCAAAACCCGGAAGCGTGGAAAGATACGGACGAGTTTCGACCCGAGAGGTTTTTGCCGGGTGGAGAAGGGTTTGACGTGGACATAACGGGAACAAAGGGGATAAGAATGATGCCGTTTGGGGCGGGTCGTCGGATCTGCCCCGCTTGGTCGCTTGGTATGCTCCACATAAATATGTTGCTTGCTAGGATGATCCAGGCTTTTAAATGGATCCCTGTTCCGGAATCTCCGCCCGACCCGACTGAAACCTATGCTTTTACCGTTGTCATGAAAAACCCTCTCAAGGCTGTTATTTTACCAAGGTGATTAATGTGCTGCTCATGAAAAACACGCTCAATAGTCAATGTTGTGGCTTTATTGATGTCAAACAGAAGATGTGATTTTTATTTTTAATTTTTGAAGTTAAAATTTGTAATTTTACCACGGTGGAAATTGTTTTACGGTGTTGTTTATAAATTATTCCTGATTTCATTAGTAGTCTTAGCCTGCTTTTTACTAGGAGGAAAGTTACTATGAGTTATTGTACTTTGAATTTCATTTACAAACTTATACATGCATTTTTTTTTCTACAGGAAAAAATATATATGAACCATTAAATTAGTTTGGCTAATTGTACTGATATTTACAAGCAAGCAAAAAAAA
>BSUD01000008.1:123905351-123946360 GCA_033239045.1 Fagopyrum esculentum | reverse complement strand
ATTTAAAAAAAAAAAAAAAAAAAAAAAAAAAATACAAGCAAGCTTAAAGTCCAATAAATTATTCCTAAATTCATTAGTAGCTAGTCTTAGCCAAATTTTTATAAGGAGGAGAATTCATATGAGTATTTGAGTGTTTATGGACTTCTTGCTCTTTTTTCGTTGTTGTTTTCTTTGTATTACTCATGGTGTTATATGATAGTACCTTGAAGGCTTATCCGTTTGGCTTTTTCTGCCTCTCGATAGGTTAGGTGTATATGGCGTGGTCAGTTTCAGGTGATAACTATTCCTATAGAAATGAATGAAAACCTCTAAGAGACATTAATTTTGATAGATGAATATTCTAGATTCATTCAAGTAAATGAGTATTTGTTCGACTAATATCTATTTCGAATAAAAGGTTGTGACTAATTATTCAATTCAAAATTGTTCACTTGTTCAACAATATGATCAATTGTTCAACTAATCGAAAAGTGCTAATTTATATGTTCAAGAATTCACACACATATATATATACATATATATATATATATATATATATATATATATATATATATATATATATATATATATATATATATATATATATATATATATATATATATATATATATATATATATATATATATATATATATATATATATATATATATATATATATATATATATATATATATATATATATATATATATATATATATATATATATATATATATATATAGGGTGTGGTTCTCATGAGAACACCCTAACGTGAGAACATGAGAACAATCGTACACCGTTTGATGGTGAGTGTTAAGGGTTTAGATTTAGAGTAATATCATAATTAATAATAACTACGAATAATAATAATTAGGAATCCAACAATAACTACGAATAATCCACTCAACCAACAATAACTACGAATAATACATTAAACGATATTACACATTCATAACAAAACTGATAATAATTACGAATCTGTTCTCATGTTCTCACGTTATGGGGTGTTCTCATAGGATCTATACTATATATATATATATATATATTAATTTACGGACGGATCAGATTTATCCCTTATATAAGGAAGCATTCTTATTTATTCATTATAGCAAACGTGCATATAGTAACAATCTTATACACTTTCATGGTAACAAATATGCTAATACACTAATTAATTGTACACGAATTATCACTATCATTGTCAGATAAATTTGATCCCTCGCCGACATTTGCATTCGTTCTTCCACATATACATTTTTTCTTATTCGTGCAAACTCACGTGTATTTACATGCAAGGTGTTGTGCATATGAAATGATCATATTTGAATTAATGTGTCATTTATGTATTTACATGCAAGGTATCATGCGTGCATATAAAACACTTTTACGTGATTAAGTATACATACAAGTGAGACTGTGAGTATACCAGTCGTGCACTTTCAGATGTGCATGTCATAGACGTGCACATTCGTAGTGGTGTACATATCATATTTTCAACTCCTAGTCATGCACATTCATAACGTGCACTAGTAATGTGCATGTATAGTGCCCCGTGTCCCATTCGTGCACATTGTAATGGTGTAGTCGTGCTATGTAATATTTGCATGCATATGATATAGTTGAATTGTTGAATGTTCAAGCGTGCAATCGTAAATTCCAGTAAGATGACTGAATAAACGATTAACCAGCATATATATATATAAAAGTTTTGTAATAATTAGATCGTTAACTAAAGTAGTAAAATAGTTATACACCGTAACTCATATGGTAACATGTAATATGACATTAAATATAGCCTAAGTATATATCTCATCATATCTGTCGAATGAATTAAATCGTGTGGTCTAAATTCGCTTTCATTTCTTACCGCAATACCCGTTCTCACCTGATCCTTTTATATATATATTACCTTTGTGCTTCCAGAAGAGTGAAATTAGCAGCAAGAATAAGAATTGAAGATCTGAGGGTAAAATTGAATGGCAGGTGGGTGGTGTTAGGCAAGGTACGTAAATGCTCCATTGGGTAGGAAGGTAGTCGCCTAGTTGCTAATTGGTGAATTTTTGTGCGAGACTATACTTATAAGGTTTTGTAGTTGGTCAAAACTGTAACTATTTTGTGGTGATTTTTGTTTCAATGTGCAAAAGCCACCCATCAATATACTTATTACTGACATGCAGTTGGCTGCTGCAACAGTGACTAAACGTTGCATTTATAACCGCGTGATCCTCTCTCCCTTTTTTTACAAACTTGTATCAACGTCACAAATGTTACAACTAGACACTACAAATCGGGCTGGCCATCATGTCTGCAAAAAAAAAAAATAATGGTATAGATAACTAGTTTAGACGGTTTGAGTTGGATATGATTCGTTTCTAATGGGATGAGTATGAGTAAATATTTTGATCAATGGGCGATTCCGATCCCTATAAATATATATATTATATAGGTTATGATGGAAAAGATAATTTATTTATAGGCAAGGAATTGGAATATATACACACAATAAGAGTCCTAAGATAGACCAAGGATAACATTTCCCCTCAAGTTGAACGTCCGGAAGGAGAGTGGTAACTTGGAAATAAGATCGTTGAAACGAGACCGAGAAAGTGGCTTGGTGAGGATATCCGCAAGTTGATCTTGCGTGGAGACATGAATAATTCGAAAAGCTTTGTTGTTGACTTGCTAACGGACAAAGTAATATGCCAAGGCAATATGCTTCATTCTCGAGTGAAAACACGGTATTGGCACTTAGGGATGTAACAGCCAATTTGTCGCAATAGATGGTGGATATAGTCGAGAGTGAGATGCTACAAAAAGGAGCTCAAATATTGTGTCAGCAACAACTTTGTATTAGGCTTCAATGGAGGATAGTGACATAAATTTTTGCTTACAATGGCTTCATGAAATAGGGGAAGTGTCAAGATAGACAATGTGTCAAGTGGTTGAGATGAAGTCATTTGTATCCCATTCCAATTAACATCTGAATAAGCATGAAGACAAATATTGGAGCGAGAGGATATGTTGATGTCAAGGTGAGTCGTACGTGACAAGTACCGAAGCAATCTTTTGAGTGCATTCTAGTGAGTCAAGGAAAGAATTTTCATATATTGTAAGAGCTTGCTCACTGTGAAGCCAATGTTAGGATGGGTGAGACCGTGATATTGAAGACTTCCAACCAGTGTTCTATAGTCCGAGGGAGAAGGTAGAAGATGCCCAAAGTGTCAAACCAGATGCTCTGTTCATATATGTGTAGTGACGGGCTTGCAATCAACCATACCAGCCTTGGAGAGGAGGTCATGAATGTACTTCGTTTGGGTGAGAATTAAGCCGGAAGGTGTGGATAGTACTTCAACTCCCAAAAAGTAAGACAAGGAGTCGAGATCTTTGAGGGAGAATTTATGACCAAGATGTTGAACTAAACATTGAATTGCATTTAATGGTGTACCAGTGATGATTATATCATCAAGATACACAAGTAAATAGATTTGGAAGTGTTGTCTTCGATAGATGAAGAGGGAAAGCATCTGCAACAAAGTTAGTAAAACCATGAATAAGCAAAAAAAACTTTTAACTCCATATACCAAGCACATGGTTGCTTAAGCCCGTAGATGGCTTTGCGGAGCTGGTAGAAATGGGTGGGATGATCCTTGTCAACGAACTCTAAAAAACCTATTAACTACGAAAAAATTTGATAGCGTGATTAAATTGATTTTGAATCATTTTGCAAAAGTCCGGTATAATTTGAGAGACTTCCTTTTTGTTTTTCATTAAGAAAACCCATGTGATTCTTAAATAATCATCCACAATAGTTTAAAAATATGAAGCAACACAAAATGAAGACGACCTATATGGTCCCTAAATATCATAATGAATAATATCAAAAATTGCATTAGAATTCAAAAAATGTCCATGAAAAGGTAAACGAGTTTGTTTGTCCTATGGCAAATATAACAAGGAAAAGACTTGGTTTGTAATAAAGTAGAGTTAGTAACGTAGAAAAGAGCTACTAGATTATTAGCAGGATGACCTAGTCGTTTATGCCATAGTAAGGACATATTTGGTAGAGAACAAACATGAGCTGCAATTGGAATAGGAAAATCGAAAATTCGCAACCAGTAAATGTCATTTGTGGATTCATCCGCTCCAATCAGCATCAACAAAACCTGGTTTCCAAATAACACATAATTTATGTGCTAAGATAACAATGCTTATTATATTTTGTTAAACATGCTACCGATAGAAGATTACATTTGAGATTCGGAACATATAAAAACATGAGAATATTAAAGTTAGAGCTCAAATTAATTGACCCCACACATGTAGAAAGTGGCTAGATTCCGTTTGGTAACTGTGCGACATAAGGACGAACTGTTTAATATTGCAACAATGGGCGTGGATCGGCATTTTTATTGGGTTCCGCCTATTAATGGATCGACAACACCACAACCATTGTTCCATCAGTTTAGGAATCCGATGATCTTGAAGCATCCAACCTTGTCATGCCCTGGTTTGTTACAATAAGTACAATAAAGATAACTTTTATTAGATTTACCTACAACAAATTGGGGATAGTTGCGAGCCGCCATTTCTAGCGAGTCGAGATGGATCTTTGATTCCTTGGTTTCTGAATGCGTACATTCTTCATGAATGGCCAAGTAGTATACTCTGTTGATTGAGGCAAGTGACTACTTTGAGATAACCGATGAATGCAGATTGTGGTTTTAATCGTCTAAGCGAATAAGGAGCTGATGAACACGTTCATCATCACGTTTTGAGGCCAAGACTTTAGAGTATGGTTTGTAGATCTCATGGTGAGATGGAAGCAATGAAGTGAGTTCATCCCATAACCGTCGGAGACGTTAGTAATATGTCATTACTGAATGACATTGAGAGATGTCAACCCAACTTGAGAACTCGAGGACCATTGTCAACATGAAAATGTTGTTCAATGTCCAGCCAATCTTCCCGAGCCGTTTTCAGATATGATATTGTTGACTTGAGGGATGGATCGACTATCTGAAGCAACCAACTGATTAACATAGAGTTCACTGTTTTCTAGTGAGCATAATCGGAATACGTGGTGTTTGGTTCTTTGATAGTTCCTCCAATGAATCTTGGTTTGTGTTTGGCTTGTAATGCATTGATCATGTTTCTTTTCCATTTAGAAAAATTGTTTCCCTTGAAAACCTGATGTCAAAGAGAGATTTGGGTGATCGGAGGGATGAAGATAATAGGGGTTCATAGAGTCAAGTGCAATTGTGGGTGACATATTCAAATGAGAGAAGAGTAAGAGAGATACTAAAGATGTGTTTTGTTTGACCTTGGCCGAGTAGGTTTAGAGAATCGATATTGTGTTTGATACCAAGTAGGAATATCAAGTTGACATTCTTGTATTATGAAAATACTGCATAGTTATTTAGAGAAAGGAATTACAAATATATAGTAAATATCAATGAAACAAATCCTAGAAGAAAAAAAAACTAATGTAGAAAAAAAAATATTTATGTTAAACTACCAATACTCTTAGATGGAACTACAAACATATATAGAGATATCCCAATAGGGTAAACTCCAGACAGCAAGTAGCCATAAAAAACTATCAAAGTAATCTAGACAAGGAATTGAAGAATTCAGCACTGAAGTGGATGTGTTAGCGAAGCTCTAGCAATGAAATCTTTTAATATTTGTGGGATATGTTGATAAAGATTAAAGATTGTTGGTGTACGAGTATGTGCCCTAATGGAAGGGCAAATTATACTCTGTATTCTTGTCTTGTTGAATTGATAATAACTGAGTACATATATATAGAAATATTGATTGTACTATGCTATATGATATTGGGATATTAACATGGGCTTCTCAACACTAGGTTGGCTCTATTCTAGCATCCCCCGTCAATCCCAAGTCCGTAAGAGTAGACCTGTACAAAAGCGGGTTCAGGCCGAACCATATCTAAAAACTCTACCCGTAAGGTGCGGGCCGGACTGGTCCGGCTTTTTTTGACCACAAACGTTGTCCATGTCCACCCATGTAAAAAGCGGGCGGGCTGCCGGCCCGGTCCGGATGCCCCGTATGTACTTGATTGTGCGTTTTTTCTCCGGAATTTATCGTTCAAAACAAGTAATATAATGTATTTAACACACACTTTCAATTCAATTATACTTGCATAGTGCACTATCAACAAGTTCAACAACAATCAACACACAAAAATGAATAAATCCAAATACCTAAAAATCGACAAGTATTATTACACTCAAGTTAGCCGTGCAATCTTGTATGACAAACGAGTATAACTCGTCAAATACTCCAAACAAACTAAATGAAAAATCAAAGTATTTGACACTTAAAACAATATAAATTATATACACATATATAAAAAAAACTTATATGTATAAAACTATACACGGGCCAGGCCGGGTAGGCCCACGGGCTAAAATATTTACCTGTACCCATCCCACCAAAATACGGGCCGGGCCAGGCCCGAACGGGCCAAACTTGCTGCCATACCCTTGTTTTTTCCCGGGCGAGCGGGCGGGCTGGATGGGCCGGCCCGGATTTGTACATGTCTATGTAAGACGGAGATCAGAGCATAATGCAACAAGCCGACTTGAGG
Organism: Fagopyrum esculentum; assembly: GCA_033239045.1. NCBI lineage: Eukaryota > Viridiplantae > Streptophyta > Magnoliopsida > Caryophyllales > Polygonaceae > Fagopyrum > Fagopyrum esculentum. The sequence goes on along the minus strand of BSUD01000008.1, from coordinate 123,939,770 downwards.
ATGCAACCTTGGTGAGGAGGTCAACAACTTGGTCTTTGGAAGAGATGAAAGCAGCAAGCATGACCTTGGTCTGTACTCTCTGTCAAACGAAGTGGTAGTCAAGGTCCAAGTGTTTGTTTGTGTTGTGCATTACGGGGTTTACTGCCAGATATGTTGCACCCATATTGTCACACCAAAGTGTTGGTGGTTGAGAAAGTTTGACACCAAGCTCCATCATGAGGGATTGGATCCACGATATCTCGGACATAGCATGAGCAATGGTTTTTTATTTTGCTTTTGTGGATGTACGGGCAACTGTGTGTTGTTTCTTTGATGTCTAGGAAATGAGATTTCTACAAAGAAAGACACAATAGGCATGTGTGGATCGATGATAAGATGTCTCACTTCCCCAATCTGTATCCGAAAAGGCAGAGAGAAGGGAGCCTGGTGTAGAAGAGATGTGAAATTTGAGAGAGGAAGTGCAGTTTAGATAGCGGAGGACATGCTTCACTGAGTGTCGGTGTGCTTGTTTAGGATGATGCATAAATTGGGAAGTTTGTTTACAACAAAGAGTATATAAGGCCGAGTGAAGGCAAGGTATTGAAGGCTGCCTAAGATGCTTCGATAGGGAGTATGATCATAAAAAAGAGTGAGAGATGAAAGGTGGCCAAGGGATGATACTATCGTTGTGATGGTGTTTGAGCAAGATGAAGGTGGCCAAGGGATGGTACCCTTCGTGGTGGATCAAAGGTTTGTAGTTTGGTGAGAGGTCCTAGTTTGTATTGAGCTTAGTCATATGATAAATTGTCCAACTGAATGGTGGGATCCATCTTAGTTGGAGGGTAATGAGTTTGAAGAAATTGGGCTTTGTGTTTCAGGGGAGAATGGATAATCTAGTGGGCTTTATGTTTCAAGAGAAGTGGGAAGGGTAGATTGGGCCGGAATGTGTGGTGGGTTGAAGGGAATTAAATTGAAAGGCGTATGAGGCTCAACTGTGGGCTTTATTATAAAAGGGAAGGTGTGCTCATGAAATAGAACATCCCTTGAGACATAAAGTTTCTGTTCGACCCAATCGAAGCAAATGTAACCAAGATGATTTAATGAGTATCCAAGAAAGATTGTAGGTTGAGATCGAAAATTTAATTTGTGTTTGTTATAGGGTCAGAGATTCGGGAAAGCTAAGTACCCAAAAACCTTAAGGAACTTGTAATTTGGTGTGTGCTTGAAAACAAGTTCAAATGGTGTTTTGTGATGAAGAACCGGGGTGGGAAGATAATATAAGTGGCGGTTTCAGAGGCAAAATCCCAAAACCAAAGGGGGAGTGGAGAGTGTTAAGAAGAGTTTATCCTATATCAACAATTCAACGATGTCGGATTTCAATTGAACCATTTTATTGATGAGAATATGGGCACGTTAGCCTAGTTGTGATTTCCAATTTTTGAAAAATAGGGAGTAGGGGCTTGAATTCGGAACCACCATTGGTTTGAATGATAATTATTGTGGTAGATAAGAGATTGGCAACAAGTGTAACGAAATTTGTAACAACCGGTCTAACTAAAGACTTGTTTGGAAGAGGGAAAAGCCAAATAAATTTGGAGAAGTCATCTATAACGTAAACATAATATTTATGAAGGACAATGTGTTACTAAGTCCCCAAACATCTAAAAATAAAAGAGAGAAAACTATATCACTTGTTGAAGGGCTTGGTGGATGTGAGAGGGCATGTGCCTAGGCGCAAGAGGAGGAAGTGCTTCCATCATGGTGGAAGATTGGGCTTCAAATTGGGTCTGGGAGTTGGGTAAGAACATACCAGATAATGGGTTGGGAGGCATGATCTAGCCGATAGTGCCAAAAGTTGGCTTGTTAAGTGGTGGTGTGATGGAATTGAGGAAGTGACGATGAACCAATGTCAAGAGGCAGCACATACATGCCATTTTTAACAATTCTTTGAATCAGAGGTTGGTGTGTCTTGATATCTTTCACAAGAAAGCAATGTGAGTGAAATTCAAAATAGACAGAGTTATCTAGGCAAAACCGATTGACATTGAGTAAATTCTTATTGAGTAATAGAGTGTGAAGGATATGCGAGAGAAGGAAACCACGAGATGGAGATTGGATAAGAGTGGAACCCTGATGCTGAATAGGTATTGTTGATTCATCGCCCAGAGAGACAATATTAGTTCCTTGATAAGGGAGACTATTGAGCCTCGGGTTTGCCAAATCATGCGTATAATTTATAGTGATGGGTCGTTGTAGTGTTTAGGTACCATGAGGTCGAAGTTGTGTTTGCTTGGAATGTCTGAGATGGAGGACTGGTGTATGAATGATCAAACCCATGCCAACAAGTAAGAGCCATATGACCATGCTTTGAGCATACTTGACATATGGGTCCATTGTTTGGAGCTCCAGTGAATATATGTTGTGTATTGGGCAAAGAGCTTCTTCCACAACCCCTTCTTCCTCTATTGTTTCTACCACCATTGGTGTTGGAGCGAGGTTGTGATCCTCGTCCTTGGGTTTCTGTATGGTTGACAGATACTAGAGTTGAAAGCAATGCCATTTGTTGACAAGAGATTCGAGATTCATGGATTAAAAGGTGAGATAGTATTTGAGAAGGTGAGAAGAGGGAAACTTGGGTAGAAAGACTGGTGACAATAGAGTCATAGTAAGGGCCTAACCCAACGGGGAAGCTAGTGAACTCTGTGGCCGAGATGGTTTGCCCTGTTGTAGTTAAGCAAGACACGAGGTTCCTGGCTTTGTTGTAGAAGTTAGTGAGGAGGAATCACCCTTGCGAAGGGAGGCAAGTTGTAGTCGAGTTTGAACGATCTTTGCACTGGATGTTAAGGCAAAGAGGGAGTGAAGATGCTCCCAAACTTCAGTTGTAGGTTTGTAGTCCAAAACTTGGACTAGAATAGGTTCAATTAAAGAGCATGTGAGGATTGCCAAAACAAATTGGTCTTTTGAGACCTAATCGGTGTATTCTTTCTACTAGGGAGGGGGTGAGGTCATTTTTCAGGACAAGGTTTCAATCCATTGACAAACTCAAAAAGGTTTTGAGCACCTGGTATAGGACTTCTTTGAGCTTTCCAAAGAAGAAAGTTATCAAAAGAAATTTTTGAAGTGATGAAGAAAGAAATGAAGGACATGAAGAGGTTTTTGTTTCTATTTCAGCTATTGATAGTTGTGGGTTTTTTTGAGCGGTTTGTTTATGTTTTTTGAAGAAGGTGGCGTTGGCCGTTATGGCTCTGATACCATAAGGGAAGGACATATTGTACTCTGTATTCTTGTTATTGAATTGATAATAATTGAGTACATATATATAGAAATGATATTGGGCCATTAACATGTGCTTCTCAACACTGAGTTGACTCTATTCTAGCATGCCCAACTTAAGTCTTAATAAACATATGTTTGGTATGAACCAACATGATATTTAAAGGCAATTGAGTCAAATCACTTGGATTGGGGAACACGGTACAAAAACATAGTTGGAGTAGCAAGGGGACTTCAATACCTTTACCATGAGTCTCGACATAACATTGTACACCGGGACCTTAAAACAAGCAACATCCTATTAGACGCGAAGATGAGCCCGAAGAGTGCAAATTTTGCGCTAGCGAGGTTGATTGAAGTTGACCACACTCAAGCAAATACTAGAACAATTGATGGCACACTGTAAGATTCGAAATCCTTGTGCACTGCATTATGTTGAACGTTTTCCAAACTAACAAAAGTGTTGTTATACTTTTAGTGGCGATATGGCACCAGAATACGCTACACTGTGTATTTAAAAATCCACGAAATGTTATCTATCTTTATATATTGTTGAGGGATGATGCATGCTCGACCATGTATATGCAGGCATGGAGACTTTTGGAAAAAGGGGTAGATGAAGAGATACTAGACCTAACATTACGGAATGAAGCTTTAAGAAATGAAGTGCTTAGATGCATACAACTAGCTTAACTATGTGTTCAAGATGAAACAAATAATAGACCCTCAATGCAAATGGTGCTACTTAGTCTAAACAACAACTCGGTTGACATCTTGCAATCAGTCCCTCCACCTGTCATGGCTTATAAATCTTTCTCTAATTCGAGAGAGGTTAATTCATCAAGAGATTGGAATTAACAATCCCAACCTGGAATGGAGTACTATTTGTGTAAGGAATTCTACCCTAACTAATGATAGCTTAGTTACATATAGATCATCACTGTGTATTACTGTTCGCCCCTAGAGGTGTGTGCAAATAAGTCTTAAATTTATAAAACTAGAATCAAGCAGCGAACCCGCAGTGTACGGATCGAGGTAGCTAAGCAAGAATTCCAGAGTATCGAACACAGGGATTTGGGTGGGAACAAATTCGATTGCAGGTTATCAAGCAAGTAAATATGAGAGTTTTGCAAATATTGGGAAAACAATAATCCTAAAGATCCAGGTATCCAGTTGCGGCAATAGATTCAAGATATACTAATGATGTAAAGACAGAGTAGAGATATGCGAAGGTATACTATTGTAAGGTAATCGTACGGTTGAGGTTCCAAAAACCTTATGTAACTCACCTAAAAGGCACTCCCTATACAGGTTGTTGAGAATCAATATAGAAAGATTCTAAAGACGAGGATTAGTATCAAATACCCAAACTTATAATCTAAAGATCAAGACTAACTTAACCGATTGAGGTTGTTGAGGCTCACAATTGAGGTAGAGGTTGTTGAGGCTCACTACCACCTAGAAAAGACAAGTCTAAACTAAGTTAAAGCAAATCTTTAACTTTGGGTTAAAGTAAAAGCAGGCTCGTAAACTAAAGGGAAATTACGGTTAGATCTTGAGATTCCACGGTCGTGGAACTCAAGAACAACCCGTAATTTAGGGTTGTCGACGATTCTCTCTAACTCTCAGGGTCTAATCTGTTTGCGATCGATCTATCATCACCTATGCCACAACTATCAACCCTTCACCTTAGAATTGTTAAGGGTTTTTAGCCAATAACAGTCATTTTGATATCAATTCAAGAATCAAAGAGTAAAAGATGAAAACTTTCAAGAACTATCAATAATCTTCAAATGAATCTCAAGATCACAATCAAGAGCAAGTGTTTATCAAAAGATTCAAAACAGAGTAAACAAACACAACCTTAGGAAAGAAGAGAAACGGGATGTCAATCCGTTTCCAAGTCAAACCTAAACAAGAAGAGAGATCTTCTTGCAAAATCTTCCAAGAACTTCGATCTTCCACAAATCCGAAGATCACAACAGCAATCTCCACTAAAAGTGCGAGATTTGAGCAACTCTCCGATGCGAACTTTGATCTCCAATGAGATCTCCCCAATACCTCTAAACGAGGGTTTGTGCGTTGCTAAGCGTTGATCCTTAGCGTCGATTGCTAAGCGATGATTGTAAGCGGGGATGTACGTCTATGCGTCGATCCTAAGCAGGCATAAGCGATGATCTGCGTCTATGCGTAAGCAGGGATGACGGAATCTCCTTTCTTCCGTCTTTTTATAATGCAGGGCAAAGTGTCGGCCCGGCCCGATCTTCAAAAGATCATGGCTTCGAAGTGTGGCGAAAAGATTCGCCAAGATCACGGTCGTGGAAGATTCCACGACCGTAATTCTAGGGCGTGGAAACAATTACGGTTAGTTCCACGACCGTAATATCCTCTGGAATGAACATCGAATTCTGACTCTGAATCCACGGCCGTAATTCTGAACGTGGTTTGGATTCCGGCCGTATTTTAGGGCGTAATTTAGGGCAAGAACGTGATTCTTCCCTAAACTCGTGCATTCCTCAATCTAAGACTCCAAATTGCTTCCAAAAAGTGTCCTCGATCTATGGACATATCAACTCAACTTCTCCTTTGCTCGATTCCGTTCGGAAATAGCTCCAAATCACCTATAATCAACATAGAACTAGTGTAGACATCCATATCGACAATATAGGCAATACTAGCTCACATATGCGCAAAGATCAATCAAAGACTATCAATATGAATCAAATACGATTAGAAAACGTGCCTAAAATATCACAATATTTCATGCTAACAAATAACCCCATACTTAGCACTTGCTTGTCCCTAAGCAAGGTCTTTCAAAAAGCTTTAAACAAGAGTTAGGATGAAATATGTGTACCTTCTTTTGGTGAATGTGACTTCTAAAGAATAGATCATTCTCAAACCTTGCTTCAATCGTTCATCAAACTTTCACACACTCAATTAAAGAGTAAAAAGCAAAGAGAGTTCATGAATCAATTTAACCTCTAAACAAGCATCATAACCTTCAAACTTTATCAAAATCAATCATAAGAAGCTTTAATTTAGATCACCAAGTCATATAACATTCTTTTGATCTTAAGGACTTTCAAAGAAAAGGTCTAGAGTATGGAAGGGAAGGGAAAACTTTAAGGGGAAGTGGTGCATAAATCCGGGAAAGTGGACAACTACCTTCTTCTTCTTATGCGGTTCCCGCAACACTTCAACTTAGAGCTTCGCTCTTGCATTTCATTTTTCAACTTTACTTTTGGAGTTATGGATAGAGGTGCACAAAAACCAAAGCCTAGGAGATCGGCGTTTCTCAAATTTGCAAGAGATGCCTCAAACCCTTAGCGCACATACCATAATCCGCTAGGAATATCGCTCAATCCGACTTTGGCAAGACACAAACACCCGGCTATGTGAATGGTGCCGAGTTACTCATCGTCATGATTGACTTCCCCAAACCTATAATTTCTTTCTATTCAACTGATTGCAAATAATTGCTCTCATGGCCCTCCCACATCAAACATGCCTTTTTCATTCACTTTTCCAAGTTCCCGGATAGGTAAAGGAGGCTAATATTTCAATGAGGAGCTAGATGATCAAAGAAAGAAGAAAGAAAGTATCGAATTGACCTTGTTGCTTGCGATTGATGATTTTGGATTGAAGCTAAAGTATGTGTTCCGTTACCAAAAGGCAAATGAATAACGTTGGTTGATGCCATCTTAAAAATCATTAGCTGCTTCGAAGGATGCTAAGGAGGGACGAATTATAAGATCGAGAACCGATGAGCATTGAGTTGACGGTGGTCCAATGGATCTTGTTGGAATCAGTTCCGGCCAACTCAATAATAGATCCATCGAGAAATTTATTTTTCCAATTAGCACGAAAAGCGTTGGTTTGATTTCGTTTCTAATCGTGGAAGTTGTTTCCATTGAGGATCACCGAAAAAATAGAGAGTCCCGGATGATTCGATGGAGGTAGATAAAATGGACAAGTAATTTCGAGTGTAGTGTTTAGAGCTATGTTTGACTATGCAGAGAGTTTAAGAAAAAAATGATACAATCATCTAATGCCATAAAAGAATCATTTACAAACTCTTACGTCATGTTTATTACCAAGGAAATACATTTATGTATAAAACTAGAAATATAAAGCATGAAAGGAAAAAATAAAAGGAAGACTAGTTACACATTATTTATTGGGGGTTGATAGATGTACCGACGAAAATCTATAATAGTCACCCCAACTACGCACTTCGCGTGCGTAGTTCATAGGGTCCTCAACTACGTATATGGGGTGCGTAGTTGGAGTCCAGGAAAAAGAAGAAGAAAAAAAGTATTTTTTTCTCTTGTTGCCATCAAGGTTTGAACTTTTTCTCTTGGTATCCACTAAGTTTCAAAATTCCTCTTGGTACCCTTATGGTTCTATTCGTTTCCTCTTTTTTTTTTTTGAAATGTTAATTTGTATTGAGAATGAATATACAAGGTGGAGATTAGACTCTAGTCCAGAGTACAAGAGCAAGTTCAAAATGTGTACATGATCATGGGTCATTAGAGCAGTGGGAACAAAGGCCAAAAGAAAGGCCTAATCAAATCGGAGTCTTAACATTCCAGCGACTTGAAGTGAGTGTGGGGATCTGTCCTTCCATTTGGCTTCAAAATGGCTTTTAATTGAATTGATGATACTAGCAACACACTCAATAGCCCTTATGAACTGGTTGTTGTAAATCATCTTGTTTCTAGAGATCCAGACATGGTATATGAATGAGGTGATAGAGGCAATCCTTAGACTATCAATCAGCTCTGGCTTATGTGTGTTGCAGGAGCTAAGCCAGTTCCAAATGTCACCAAGATAGGGGGTTGGGTAGGGGGTTCTAGTCCATCTTGATACAACGTCCAGGACAAGGGATCCATAGCTACAATGGACCCAAAGATGGTCATCATCTTCAACTACACTCTTGCATAGCCTACAGGTATCATTATCAATCATATTCCAAGATTTTATCCTGGCCAATGTGGGGAGTCTCCTGAGAGCAGCTAACCATGCAATATAGCTGCATTTGGGGATGTTGGATCGGATCCAGATAGCACTGAATGGGTTAGAGGTACCAGTGGGAAGGTAGGGTGAGAATATAGAATAGACGTTTTTATGGGAGAAAGATCCATTCGGATTAGCTAACATGCTCCCATTCCCACCCGAGGCAAGGATGTCATCACGAATATGAAGCAAGCTCTTCCAGAAGGCGTTGTGATGTGTTTTTGGCCTACAATTCCATATATTGCATCTCCTTTTGAAAATGTGTTTAGCAAGCCATTGGGTCCAGATGTTGTTGTCATCTCGATCAATGTCAAAAATCAGTCTGGAGAGGGCAACTTTGTTTCGTGTATGCAGGTCAGGGAACTCAAGGCCACCACTAGCTTTAGGAGAACAGATAACTTTCCAAGCCACCAGTGCACGTTTGCTATTCTCAACTCCCGACCAGAAATAAGATCGAATGATCCCGTTGATCATGTTAAGGATTTTAGTTGGTAGCATGAACATGGTACTCCAGTAGTAGTTGATGGAGAAGAGAATAGATTTCACCAGCTGGGCTCTACCAGCATAGGAAAGGGTCCTAGCATTCCATGATTGCACACATTTAGTTACCTTGTGGATCAAGGGGAGGTAATCGCAAATAAGTAGTCTACTACTCCCAATCGGAACACCCAGGTAAAGGAAGGGCAGGGTTCCAAGCTCCATTCCAGTGATGCTGATAGCACGAGTGATATCCGCATCATTCATACCACCCGTGAAGAGGCGAGATTTAGATGGGTTGATCATGAGACCCGAGGCGTCACCAAATTCATCCAGTGCTTCTTTCAGGATCTTTATGGAACAAAGATCACCTCTACAAAGCAGCAGGAGGTCGTCTGCAAATGCAAGATGGGTGATCGCTGGGGAGTTGTACTTTGGGTGATGGTTAAACTCCGGATTAGAGGTTTTGAACTGAATCAGCTTGGTGAGGTATTCCATTGCAATCACAAACAGTGGTGGAGAGAGTGGGCAACCCTGCCTTAGCCCACGACCTTCAAGAAAGTTTCCACGAAGAGATCCATTCAAGTTAACTGAGTATGTGGCAATTGTAATACATTATTTAATCAGTCCAATGAATTGATCCGGAAAGTCCATCTTGTGAAGGCAGTAGATGATGAATTCATGACTAATTGAGTCAAATGCTTTGGATATGTCCACCTTCATAGCTACCCTTGGTGAGATGTGCTTCCTACCGTATTTGTTGAGTAATTCCTGGCATACAAGCACATTGTGTTTTATAGATCTTTTGGCGACAAATGCACTCTGGTTGAAGCTGGTGATTCTAGGAAGCAATGCATTGATCCTCGCAAAGAGAATCTTGGATATTGTTTTGTATATTGTGTTGCAGCAAGAAATTGGCCTGAAATCCGATGGAGTAATAGCACTATCATGCTTAGCAATTAGAGAGATGGCAGCATGACTAACCTGCTTTAGCATTCGTCCATGGGTGAAGAAGTCCTGCACAGCATTCAATACATTAGTGTTAACAATATCCCATGCAGCTTTGAAAATTTTGGAGTTGTAGCCATCAGGGCCTCGTGTCTTATTATCACCAATACTAAATAGAGCCTTTTTAATCTCCTCAGCAGAGACCCTCAAGTTTAATGAAGCAGTCTCCATAGGGGTGAGGGTTGGGAGGCTAACTTCAGGAAATTTGGCATGGTTCGGAGATCTGCTCTTGCTGAGTATTTTCTTGAAGTGACTAACAAAGGCAAGGTCGATGATGCCCTGATCATGAGTGATTGTCCCATCCGAAAGTTGTGCAGATTTTATACTAATTGAGCACCTGCGAGATTTGATACTCCTGAAGAAGTATGCTGAGCATTGGTCTCCATGTGCTATCCATTTGGCCTTGGCAAGCTGGGCCAATGTTGTGTGCAGTTTATTATAGCTTCCCTTAAGAGCATCCGTATGAATTCTCTCTTCTTCATGTAGTTCAGCATCATGAGGGGTTGATTGGAGACGCGTCTGCATTTTAGTGAGTTTCTTATGATTGTCTTGGATACTGGAATGAAGCTCTTCGAGTTTAACATTTGGAAACCTTTTAAGGAGAGGCTTAAGCAACTTAAGTTTCCTCATGAGCTTAAACATTGGGTTGCCATCAACTTCCACATCCCAAGCCTCCCTAACAGTGTTAAGAAAGGCCTCATGATCAATCCAAGAATTGTTAAACCTGAATGGGGCGTTTCTAGTGGACTTAGCCTCCTCAGTGAAGAGTAGAGCCAGGGAGTGGTCTGATATATGGGCAAGATCAAAGTGAGCTTTTGAGTGCGGAAAGAAGGTGTGCCATGCATCGTTGGTGATGATACGATCCAGTTTACACCAGATCCTAGTTCCAATATGTTTGTTATTCCATGTAAACTTGTAACCGGAGTAAAGATGATCATTAAGAGAGTTTTGCTCAAAGCACTTAGCAAGTTCCATCGAGGATTGTGAGATTGTTGGGAGGTCATTAGTGATCTTTTCATCAGGAACAAGCGTAACATTGTAGTCGCCCATGACAGCCCAAGGGGTGGAGTGGTTAGGCAGCTTAATGGTATCAATTGTGGACCATAGATCAACACGTTCCTCAGGCGAATTATGTGCATAAACGAAAGAGAACTCAGCCAATATTGATTGATTGGAGTTTGATAGAGGGTTGGAAATTTGGCAATGGATAATTTGATCGGTTTTTATGATGGGGGTGAGATGAAGCCTTGCAGGGTTCCACCAAACCCAGATCCTGCAGTTGTGAGCTATGGATCCATTAGAGGTATGACTCCAGAAAGGGAAGAGAGACTTTGAGATACGCTGCTCATTGCTAGCACGAAGCCTGGTTTCAAGTATGGCCAGGAGATCGAGATTATGCATCTTAGCAAGGTTTTGTATGGCTTTTTGTTTCACAGGGTCGTTAAGCCCTCTGATGTTCCATGTACAGGACCTAATTATCATGGAGACTTGTGATGATGCCCATGGTTGCACTTGCATTCTGGGCTAGGTTAGGGACGGTATTTTTGAGATTAGAGTGTTGAGGTTGGGAGATTTGAGATGGTTCAACTCCAGGGACTGGAGGGGTCTCATTAGCGGTGCCTGGGACATTGTGACTGGTTGGAAAAGGAGTAGTGCTACACTCCCCAGCCAGATCGGAGGGATCATTATGAGCTCCTTGGTTGGTATTTTGGATTGTGGGATGATTGGACTCAGCTTGGGTATCATGGGGGCGGTTCAACTGGGGTTCATTAGGTTTTGGGTTGATTCTGAATGAGGCATGAGGGGTTGGGAGTATAAGAGTGGGGTCAGGATTAGGGTTTGGGAACTTCTTTTTGAAATAAACCTTTGCCTTAGTGTTCATATCAGGGTGTCCTTCCGTAAACACGTAGGGTTTCTTGCAGCTGTGCCCAAAGATCAGACAAGTATCACATCTTGGAGGGAGCCATTCAAAGGTGATTTTTTGGGAGTACGAGACCCCATTCGGTCATGTCAGTGTGACCTCCCTCAGAAGTGGGCGCGAAGCCTGAATCTCAACCAGAAGCCTTGCAAAACCCAACCGATCCTGATTTGCTGAGCATGTATCCGTTAGTATTGGGTTGCCAATTGCTGAGCCTATTTTTGCAAGCATTTTCGGAGACCAAAATCGGTAGTCCAATCCGTGAAGTGTTATCCAGATTGGTATGGAGCTCATGCTAGAGTAGTCGAGCGGCAGGTCCGGTGTCCATCTCTTGAGTAGCATAGTTGATGAGCCATTCAAAACCCAGGGACAGCCCGCCAATATTGCATTTAGATCTTCTTCATTAGCAAAGTGAAACACAAAAACCCCATTTTCATTGCGTAGTATCTTTGGCTTCGTGATTGAGCTCCAGCAATCAGTGACAAACTTACCCATACGTTGGAACGAGATTGGGCTGCCCAGAGGGAAACCGACAAGTGAGAGGTGCCACTTCTTGGTAGTTTCATCGATATCCTCATCAGTGAAAGGAATAAGTCCATTTTCGAGCCCTGGGGTGAACGACAGAGGGACATGATTCTAACTGACATTCTTCATCAGCATGTCCTTGTAGTTAATGCATGTGTCCACTTTTGTGTCTTTTGGTAATGCACGCCCAGTAGGTAGGTCTGCATTAAAAGTTGCATGGGGATCTAGAGAGTCGGATAGCAAAGGGTCAGGAGATGGAGAGTCAGGCGTGCAAACAGTCTCGGGAATAGTTGGGGTAGTCGAACTGGCAGGTAAGGGGGCCAAGGGTTCGGACTCATTCGCCATTGGAGCATGAGTGCTTGGTGTGGTGCTAGCTTTTCCACAAGGAACTGGCGAAGTACCTTGGCTTGATTCCAGGAGGTGCTGTTTCTGCTTGGGCTCCAGAGTATTAGTACCAGATCTTTCACCAGTCGAGGGGGTCGGAGGGTGGTTTTGTGTTTGGTGACCAAGAGGTGGGAATAGAATACTGGAGGAGAGAGGTATAGGGTCATTTGGTTTAGGATTGAGACGCCGGTTATTAGTACGAATCAGGTCATCGGGTAATGGCTCGAAGGGTGTTTCTGGTGAGTGAGTGCTAGGAGAGCTTAGAGTTTTGTTTGGTGAGTTGGTTCGATGGGTGGAGGGTCGATGTAGTTCGGATAGTTTGATGGAGTGTTTGCGTGATCTTCTTGAACCAGCCATGCCGCTCAGCGGGGTGGGGGGGCGCCGGGAGGCAGCTTTGGGGTGGTGCAAGCAAGGCTTGCACCAGAGGCGATGAGAGAGAAGAGAGTGTTTTTTCTCAGCTTTCGTTTCCTCTTTATATCCATTCTTAATATGTTACATTAAAATTCATTACAAAATAATAATAAATCAGAAAAATAAATTTAAAATAACTTATGACCTCATTAATTAAAATTAATAAATTTATAACAGAATTAGTTTTATATTATATTTTTTAAAATAAAGATATTTTTTTTTATTTTTGAATTACAATATTTTTAATTTTTTAATTTTGAATTTAAAAAATAATATAAAATTAAATTAAAAAACAAAATTTTCCCTTGGTGCCCTCAAAGATTAAACTAAGCATGTCCACGGGTCAAGAGTCCGGGAAGGGTGACCCGGACCCGGATCCGTATATATGGCCGACCCGCCGGGTCACGGGTCATACCCGGCAGGTCGACGGGACGGCCACCTCATTTAAAAAAAAATTAATGGACATAAACTTAAAAAAAGAAGAAAATAAAGAGAAGATAAAAATTGGACTTAAACTAAAAAAAGAAGAAAATAAAGAGAGGACTTAAACTTAAAAAAGTTGGACCTAAACTTAAAAAAAAAAAAAAGGGAAGAATTGGGCTTCAACCGGAATCCCGGTTGCCTACGTATCCTCTTGGGGAGGAGGAATCAAAGCCCACGTAGTTCTCTTACCTTTGTTTATATCCCCGATTGGCCCTTACCTTAGTTGTCGGACTCTCCCGCCGATACATCCGATGGCGTTTGTTGTCGCTCGTCGTCATTTTCGTCGCCTTCCTCCGCCGAGAGGTTGTTTTTTTTGTTCGCATTTCCGCTTTCCTCCAATCGGCTAGAAGGACTTGTGCTTCCAACGTCTCGGACAACATGTTTGATCTCGTCGGATCGAGCACCTTTCCACTCCGTCTACAGGTTTGCTCAACCGCTACCGTTGAGGCGGGAATGGCGAGAATTTGTGCCGCGATCCTTGAGAGGGTAGGGAACCTCATTCTCTCCGGTTGGCTCCACCATTCTAATATGTTGAAATCCTCTTCTTCTTCATCATTGGCAAACTCAAAAGAAGTGGTTAGATATTCGTCGAGTTCCGAATGGGAACTCGACGTGGTTTTTGCCCTTTTCGGGCCAAACAAATCTCTAGCAATTGATTTAAATTTAGATGAAGTTGAAGATGAAGGACGATGAGGGGATTGAGAAGATTGAACTTGATCGAAAACACGATATTGAAGCAATAATTTATCAAATAATTTTCTAACTTTAGCAATTATGGTAGAAACATGACAATCGAGATGTTGTTCTAAACCTAAAAATTCATAATAACTTTCTAAAAATTGTTTTAAACCATCCATTTTACGTCTAGGATCTAACACAAAGGCGATAAGAAAAACATCGGGAATGGTTGTATAATAATCTAACCATTTACTTCGCATTGAAAAAATAGCTTGTGAAATATTTTCAATTAAAAGACCTTGTTGAATTGCAAATGCAATATTAATTGCTACATAACAAAATATGTTTGAAGTTGGTGTATAAACATAACTAAAAGTGTTAGTAGCATCATAAAAATATTTAAAAACCTCCATTACATCTTTTGCTAAAACCCAAGATTCACCGAAAACAAAATTACCGTCAATATGTTGTGCGGCAAAACCACTTAAAAGTTCTCGATATTCATATGATTCGTAAATCATTTTGTAAGTAAAGTTCCATCTTGTACAAACATCTTTTGGAAATTTTTTAGGATAAACGCCATTTTGTTTACAATATGCATACCATTTAGTACGTACACTTTTTTTATACCAAAGTTCATTAAGAATATTTCGAATAGGTTGTACTAAATCTCCAACGTATGCTAAACCGTCTTGAACACACAAGTTTAAAATATGAGCGGCACACCTAATGTGAAAATTTTACCTCCAACCGTCGGCTTACAATAGTTGGTTAAATCTCTAATGGAAGCCGTGTTAGCGGAGACGTTGTCAAAACCGATTGAAAAAACTCGTGAAAGTAATCTATATTCTTCCAAAACATTTGCAATCAAACGGGCAATGTTTTGGGCGGTGTGTTGTTCGTTGAAAACTCGTAATGCTAAAACTCTTTTGTTTAAAATTCAAACTTTATCAACAAAATGACAAGTAATACCCATATATGAATTTTTTTGAAAACCGTCGGTCCAAATATCACTATAAATAGAAACTTGAATAGCACCGTTGTCCATAAAATATTTAATCAATTCTTCTTTACGAATTCTATATTTATGCATCATTTTTCTTTTAGAGGTTTGGCGAGAAATCGGTTTATATGCGGGTTGGGCATGATTTTGCATCCAATCATTAAAACCAACATTTTGTGCAAAACTAAATGCCAAAGAATCTACGGCTAACATTTCCGAAAATGCATCCATAGAAGAAGAATGATCATATGTAAATAGAGAAGGAGGTTGGTTTGAGGTAGATGCGTACCCGGTAAGTTGTGTTTGCCCTCGTGCTAATCCCATTTTTTCAGGATGCTTGTTCCGGATATGCCTCGTGTAGTTCCTGTAGCCTTCTCCCTTTTTGTGCTTGTATTGTGCCGCACAATAATTGCATTTGGCATAGTAAACCCCGTTGGCATCAGGAGCACCTTTTGTGAACCAAAATCGGAAGACCGCCGCCGTTAGTTGAGTGTTGTTCAACGGCGGCTACTCCGCCTCCTCCGTGAATTGGGTCTCGGATCCTTGGTGTTGGGGAAAGTAGGTGATTCCGTGTTGATATCCTCATCCTCAAAGAACTCATGATCTCCACTTAATAAGTCCCGCCTTAAATCCGAACCGGTTGGAGGACCGCTAACGGAATGACGTCCTCGGGTAACACCTTTGCCGGATGAAGGACCGGCACCGCTAACGAAACGTCTTCCTCGGCTAGACATTTTTTTATTTGAATAATAGAATGTAGTAGTAAGAGTGGTAAAATGAAAAATAAGAGAATGAGAATATGAGATTAGGAGACTAATTGAATGTAAGAGTTGGAAATTATGGAGAGATTGAGAGAGTGAATAGATGATTGAATGATGAGAATCGGTGTGAGATAAAATGAATGTTTTTGGGTTAGATTTATTAAAGTATATTATTTTTTAATTTTTTTTATTAATCTAGCTGTTACAACAACTACCCAACGGCTATATAGCCGTTAAGAAATTTTTTTTTTTTAATAAATTTGTGACCGTTACAGGTCGACCTGGCGGATCGACGGGTAAGGATCTCACGACCCTTACCCATACCCGCGACCCGGGGGAACCCGTACCCGCCGGGTCACGGGTGACCCGTGGACATGTTTAGTTTAAACTAATAAATTTATAATAAAATTATTTTTTAAATATTTTTCAAATAAAAAAAAGTAAAGTAAAATAGAAATTTTTTTTATTTCGAACTAAAATAAATCAAAATAATTTTTTAAAATTTTTTTTAAAAGTCCATAATTTTAAACATATAGTAGTTGTTTTAGTATTATTTTCTACACTTTATTTTAATTTAAAAATATAATTATTATATTTTGTGTGTTAATTTTTTTCAGTTTTTATCATATATATTTTTTCATACTCTTAAAATTTAAAAAAACATAATTTTTAATATTTTCGAATTAATATAAATTTACAAAAATTAAATTCAAAATTAAACAAAAATCTATTATATTTTTAATTTTTTAGACTCTTAATAAAATTTCAAAAAAAATTTTTAACTTAATTTTATATATATTTTTAAAATCGAAAGTAAAAAGTAAAAAAATATTTTAATTCAAAAAATAAAAAAAAAACATCTTTATTTCAAAAAATTAAAAAATGTATATAAACTATTTCTATTATTAATTTAATTTTAATGAGGTCATATTTTATTTCAATTTAATTTTTTGATTTTTTTTATTATTTTATAATAAATTTCAATGTAATATAATAAGAATGGATATAAAGAGGAAACAAATAGAACCATGGGTACCAAGAGGAATTTTGAGCTTCTCAAAAAAGAGGAATTTTGAAACTTAGTGGATATCAAGAGAAAAAGTTCAAACCTTGATGGCACCAAGAGAAAAATCCAAAAAAAAAACATTTAACTACCCTTGTGGGGAGCGTAGTTGTAGTTTCCAAAAAATATTAAAAATTTTTTTTGGAACTCCAACTACACTCCCCACAAGCGTAATTGATATTAATTTTTGTGAACTCCAACTACGCTCCCCATATGTGTAGTTGAAGACCTTATCAACTACGCACGCGAAGTGCGTAGTTATGGTCACTACTAGAAATTTTCGCTAGTACATCTAAATACCACGTATTTATTCTCCCTGTAGGTGTAAGATAAAATGGAATTTAAATATATAAAACACAATGGGATATTGTCTTATTAGAATCCCTAGGTTTATAATGATTTGGATTTTTACGAGAGCATATTCAGAATAGCTCATTATCTCGATTATAATCACTAACTAAGGTTGTCTAATAGTTTCGGTGTACTTGTGTCAACCTTGATGCCAAGTGTAAGTTTTAATTTTTAATTACTAAAATTTTTTTTTTGCCTTTCTTATTTTTTTTGTTTTTTGAAATGAATTTATCATATCAGAATTTCTCATACCAGAATTTCTCATAACATAATTTATCATACCTGAATTTATATATAAGAAATTTACATACCAAAAATTTACCTACCACAAATTTACATACCATAAATTTACATACCAACTCATACCAGAAATCTAAAAAATTTAAGAATATAGGGTAAGAGAAAGCAACCGCATACCTGTTTTGTTTAGAAACTCACAAAACAAGTCCATATATATTCCTTATGTTGCAGTTCTATAAACCAAGTTAAGCTTATAGGAAGAGATTGTTCTCCAGGTTCCATAAGGTGGTACCATACAACCTTATCAACTCAGATAAACCCCCCTTTAGATTTTTTTTGTTTAGGACATATTAAAAAAATCCAAAATAATACCAACTATCAACAATCAACTCAAAATAATATCAACTTTGAAAATTACTAGGAGTGATACAAACTATCAACCTATTTACTAAAAAATATATGTCTTACTTTTCCGGCAAAAAAACCTAACATCGGCGATCACGTGACAAGTGGAATCTTACATGTCATCAAAAAATAGATAAATTGTGTGATGTGGATTTTATTTTATTTTTAAATCAAGTTAATAACATAAAAATATTATATATATATATATATATATATATATATATATATATATATATATATATATATATATATATATATATTAAGTTGTTTCTTTAAAATTATTATATTTAAATTATAATTTTTCAACTATATGTTAAAAAATCTGTTAAAAAAATTATTTTAAAAAAAATAAAAATATTTTTTTTCTAAAAATATTATTCGTTTTCTTGTGAATTTTTTAAACTTTTATACATTTTAACTAATTTAATTTTTAAAAATAATTTTAGAAAAACGATATTTTATTTTAAAATTAGTTAAAATATATAAAAATTAAATAAACTTCCAAAAATAATTCACAATAAAAAAAATGTTTTTTAAAAAAAATTATCAAAATTTTATTTGTTACAAAAAAATTTTTTATAAAAAAAGTAGTTGAAAAATCATTATTTAAAAAAAATTAAATTTACATTTTTAACATATTAAATGTATCAACTTTATTTAAAAAAACAAAATCCACATCACATAACTATTTTTTGATGAATGTAAGATTCCGGTTGCCACGTCATCACCGGAGTTTGAATTTTTGCCGGAAAAACAAAATATATTATTTTTGGTAAATGTGTTAATAGTTTGTATAGCTCCTAGTGATTTTTAAAGTTGGTGTTAGTTTGGATCAAATGTTGATATCTCGATGGACTTTGTCACGGGATTGAGACTCAACCGAGGTTTTGATGCTATTTGGGTAGTGGTAGACCGTCTGACGAAGACCGCACTTTTCATCTCGATTAAGGAAACGTGGCCGGTAAGTCGTCTAGCTGAGGAGTTCACCAGACACATTGTGAGGCTCCATGTAGTACCGAGGACTATCGTCTCCGACAGGGATGGACGTTTCTCCTCGAGATTTTGGCAGTAGGTACATACTACTTTAGGGACGAGTCTCCACTTTACTATTGCTTACCACCCGCAGACCAACGGTCAGCATGAGAGGACTATCCAAACGTTAGAGGACATGCTACGGGCCTGTGTACTGAATTGGGGGCATGTATGGACATATCACCTTCCACTTGTAGAGTTTTCATATGACAATAGTTGGCACGCGTCTATTGGGATGGCCCCTTATGAGGCTTTGTACGGGCGGAGATGTCGCACGCCATTGTGTTGGGATAAGCCTAGCAGAGCTGATGGAGTAGCTCCAGACCAGATACAGGATGACATCGCTCGGATTGCCCTGGTCCGAGAGGTGATGTTAGCATCTCATAGTCGTCAGAAATCCTACGCCGACAAAAGGCGTCGACCCTTGGAGTTTATAGTGGGTGCACAGGTGTGGTTGAGGGTGTCACCGACGAGAGGTGTCCAGCGTTTCGGCATTAAGGGGAAGCTGAGTCCCCGATATGTCGGACCTTTTTAGATCTTGGAGAGAGTCGGAGAGGTTGCCTACCGATTAGCACTACCGCCGAGACTAGAGGATGTCCATCTGGTCTTCCATGTATCTCAGCTGAGAGAGTACATCCCAGACCTGAGGCACATCATCAACCATGAGGACTTGATAGCTGAGCCATATCATACTTTTGTGGAGTATCCGGTAGCAGTCCTAGAGCGCAATACTAGACGCCTGCGGTCCAAGGAGATACCGATGTTGAGGATCCAGTGGTCTAGACGAGGAGCTGATGAGGCCACTTGGGAGACAAAGGAGAGTATTAGACGTAGTTATCCCGAGTTCTTTGCGGAGTCAGCCGCTACTTCTGTACTGACGAGTTAATACTCGGAGGTTGTTCTGTTTGACCTTTATGATTCCATACAATTTAAAACCCGAAGAGCGGTCCCGTGCGAGTAACGACTCACTTATCAGCTCATCATCTAGCGGGATGAGCAAACCCATCGGAGTAGGCCCATTATACCTAGTCAACCGGCCCAAGTTCTACCTTTACCCTAATCCTTCCCTTAATTAATATTTTTTAACCTAATCTAATTACTCTAACCTAATTAGCAGCATCAACCTTCGGCCGTTACCCTCTCCTTCCTCTTTTTGCACGATCGACAACAGCAGCAGCAACCTTCCTCTGCGCCGGAACCGAGTCAAAGACGTCCGATCACCGACTCTCCCAGACAGCCTTCCTCTGCGCCGGAACCTACTTCGTCTGCATCGGCCAGGTGAGTACCGGTTTCCCCTCCCTTCCTTCCTAAGGCAATTACCCACCACTGACAACCTCCTGTTGCACAACAAGGCAAGGCTGCCCAGCGCCGGTTCACCGCAGAGAGACCTAGACGCCGCCGCCGTCGTTGCAGCAGGTGAGGCGGTGCTGTCACCTTTCCCTCTCCTTCCCCTCTAGCGTTACTGTACTTAATTAACCGCCTAGCCTTGCAGCACCACCGGAGACGGATCCCTGCTGCCATCACAAACCACGTCCTGTTGAGGAAAACTCCACGTTCCCGACACACACCGAGTATATATGTGGGTATTTTGTTGCGCACCCACATTCTCTAACCTCACTTTAGTGTATAGCCTTATTTGGATCGAATACACTCTTCACTTGTCTTCACAAATGCTCTTGTATACCAAATATCCTTAATGGGCCTAGTTAACAACCATATTTTTGGCCCATAATTAAACTAAGCCCAACCATCCAAAATATGAATTATACTCCAACAAATCCTTCCTTAATTCATATTTTGAATACTTCAACCGTATCAAAAAATGTTATCTGCGTTCGCTTTTTAGCTCTGGCACCACCACATCTTTCTCTCACCACTCTTCCATCTAAGAAGCAAATATTCTTCTCATTTTTGTGGTCTCGCATCACCAAGCGTCTCCCCTTGAACACCTTGCACCATTTTCTCGTGCCGACGAACCTACACCCCTTCATCGTCATCGCACCCAACGAGATGACATTCACGTTCGCTGATGGCACGTACCTCACATTGTGTAGAGTATGACTTGTACCATTATGAAGTCTCATCCTCACGCTTCTGGTACCTTCTACCTTCAACTTCTCACCACTCACTGAGTTGAAGTGACCAAACTCTCCACCAACCTTCAAGGTGTCAAATAATGCTTGGTCTCTACATACATGCACCGAGGCAGCAGTATCCATCACCCACTTTGACTTGGCGGTCTCCTCACCCGTCGCCAAGTATACATCTCCTTAATCAACTTCACTAACTTCACTGACCACATTTGTGTCGGAGTCCCCTTTCTTCTTTCCCGGCGACATCTCTCTCAACTTCTTTAAGTCCTCCTTCATCTGAGGACACCAGGCTTGCATGTGACCCCTCTCTTTGCAATAGAAGCACTCAAACCCACTCAAATCTCATCGCGAGCCTGATCTCTGCCTCGGGTCATCATGCATCCTCCACTGACTCCTCCCTCGTTCTCGCTCCCCCACAACTAGTATGCGATCCTCTCCTTTGTCGGTAGCATCATTCTTCATCATCATCTCACTCTCCCACAAAGCAGCGGTCACCTCATCTAGAGTGAGAGACTTCCTTCATACAAGTAACGTCTACACCAAGGACTTGTAGGACTTCGGCAATGATGCTAGCAACAACAATGCTTGCTTCTCTTCTCCAATCGTATCATCTGCATTCAATAATTGACATACTAGTTGATTAAACGAGTTAATGTGGTCATGAAGATTACCTCCTTCCTCCATCTTGAGCGAGTAAAGCTCCATCTTCAAGCACAAACAGTTGGTCAACGACTTCGACGCATAGATGCTCTCGAGCTTCTCCCACAACGCCTTCGGTGTGGTCTCCTTCAACACACCGTAATTAATCTCGGGAGCCAACGCCAACCGAATTGTACTTACCGCCTTCCTCTGGATGCTTCTCCACTTCTCCTCGCTCATCGATCCAGGCTTCTCCTCCTCCAGAGCTTGGTCAAGACCCTGCTGCACCAAGAAGTCTTGAATCGTACTATGCCACAAAATAAAGTTGATCTTCCCATCAAAGAGTGGAATCTCGAACGCCCTCATCGCTTCGGCCGCCATCACGCCTATCACGAGATTCAATAAGCAACAAAGTTTACCCGATCACCACCACCGTAACCTCGGCTCTAATACCAGTTGTTGAGGAAAGCTCCGCGTTCCCGACACACACCGAGTATATATGCGGGTATTTTGTTGCGCACTCACACTCTCTAACCTCACTTTAGTGTATAGCCTTATTTGGATCGAATACACTCTTCACTTGTCTTCACAGATGCTCTTGTCTACCAAATCTCCTTAATGGGCCTAGTTAACAACCATATTTTTTACCCATAATTAAACTAAGACCAACCATCTAAAATATGAATTATACTCCAACACGTCCCTCACGCTAGCCTCCCTCCCGCCTCGTCAGGAATTTTTCACTGATCTTGATCGAATCAGACCGGACTGGTGAGTCCTCTGCACCGCAATCTGCTTTTTCTTTGTACTACTTTAAGATTTACAACAGCGTAAGGGTAACTATTGGAGGATGATGAGAGGGGTTGAGTTGGGAGTTGGATTAGGAGGAGAGTAGCTTGTCCCTTTTTGGTAGCATGGTGAAGGGGTAGAGAGTGATGACGGGTATGTACCTTGTTTCTCTTGAGACTTGAATCTAGGATCCAAAAAATTAACCCAAAATTTCCAGTTTTGTGAGATGAAACTGCTGACTTTGAACCCGTAATTGGATAGCTTAGATCGAACATCCACCGTTGAATTTTTGATATATTATAGATAGAAATATGTAGTTTACTGTGTTAAAATTTGGGAGAAAGTTAACGGTTGGATTAGAACTTATAAGGACTCAAAGAGAACCGTTGGACTGTTTTTACCGCATAGGGAAATTTGGCTAAGTATGGGAATTCCGGATGTTTAAATCAACTTTAGGAATTTATATGGGAGTAATGGCTGGATAGTTTTGAGAGACTTTTACCCATATGAGTAGCATATATATTATAGAGGATCTAGAGAATTTTTCGTAATTTTTATATTTTTATTCGAGCCTCTTGTTTTAAGCCAAAGTCGGACCTTAACGACTCTTAGGAAAATCTAGAATTTTGGTTAACTTCTATAAATCTTTAGCAAACTATCTTTTGAGAACTAGATTATGGAAATAGGTTCCAAAGGAGAATTTAGAACTAAATGATAGACTTTTTCGGAATTTTCGGGATTAAGAGTAAAATAGTCATTTTACCTAAAGGGGGGCCTTTTTAGTAATTTCTCTTCATGAGATTGTACATCTTAGAAGTTTATGATTTCTAAGATTATGGGAGGTAATTTTAATCCACATGCCTTGTTTGACAGGCATTTGAGTTCCACGGTTGTAGACCGAGTTGAGATTTTAGAGAGTTGTGATTTGACTCAGGTAAGTCTTTGCGACTTACTTAGCCGGTTTCTAGATGTCAGCTGATTGATAATAGGGGTGTGTGTTGAGTATTGGATAATTTTAACATGCCTAGGACGACTTTATCATTATCTAGAGCCCAAGTGTATGTATAGCGGGTCGTGACATCACTGCCCAGCTCTGACAAGAGACTGAAAGGTTCTCTATACCCAGACTATACATGTATAAGGTGAGATGCATCGGATCCATTCCTGATGGTTACACGGGAGCGGAGGCGAGGTTTGGGAATCCCTCGTGTCACAAAATAAGTATCATTAGTAAAAGTGAACGACCGAAGTAAAGATAATAAATGGATTGTTTGAGCAGCAGCTGAGTGATCCAGAAGTAGTGGTCAGCCGGATCTTCGTTCTCCTTAGAGTGGGGTTGGGTGGTTGTTTTATTGTTTCTTTTAACGCTTGAAGATCGATACACTTTTGTGTTTATTAAGTATCGTGGTTTGTTAGACGTTGTGTTGCATCCATATCTTTAAAATACTGTTTTATGAATTTCGGTTTCTTTATTTGTGTCTTGTTGCAAGATCCTAGTAAAATTGTTGTCAAACGGAGGTCGGGACCCATTGTGAGTGTAACACCCCGAATCCGCGGGACTCGGGATGTCACATTGGGCTAGGATCTCACAATGGATCCTGACCCTAACTTGACAACAAGTTCACTGGACCTTACAACATGGCACTGACAGATATAAAACAAATACATAAAACAGTATAAACTGTACAACCCAAAGTAAACAACAACATAGCCGAGTATATAAAACGACAACCTCACACAGGAGGTACAAAAGAACATCCTCACGCAGGAGGGGAACACAACAAACCCAAACCAACCACCTAATGTACGAGATTCCTCGGCCTGTCACCCTGCCAGATTACCCAGTAGCGCCTAATCTGTAAACATCTACAACACGGTATGAAACCGTTAGCTAACCATACATATATGAGGTAATGCATAAGCACAAGCACAATCATGAAAGATAAACACATCAGCATGCTATCACACATTTACCCATTTATTATCTTTATATAATAACCATTCACTCAAAAACCGTATATATATAGATAGATGAAAGTATGTGACACGAGGACCGATACATCCCCGCCTCTGAGTACAATGTCCAGTTGTACGAGTATCGGTCACACAATCCGTGTACCCTATGGGAGTGGATTGCGCCCTTCCTGTAAACCAGTCTGGCCTGACATCAGAGAACCTCCCAGACTCCACGGCGGGATGAAAGGGAAAGGTTATCACAGCCACACAGTGGGGCAGTCAATAGAACATAGGTCGATAAAAACGACAACTCATGCTATCATAGCAAACATATAAAGCACACACCACTCATGCAAACACCCAATATAGGGATGGTAGCTAAGTAAGTCCTACGGACTTACCTCAACCTCGTACAAACTCAACCACGATCACCTCTACACTGGAGGGACAACACGGCCTATAAACAAGGCATAAAGAGATATATCAACCTCTATTCATCAAAGGGGTCACACCTAGACCCAAAGGGATCCATAAGGATCATACTCAATCTATGAGCCTCACAACCAACTAAACCTCAATATCTCAACATAGCTCACAATTTCTCAAATCTCAAGGTAATATCTAATCAACATTCCTCAATCTCAATTTTAATCCTAATTTAATTAATTAATTAGATTTTGCCAGAATAACGTTTTGCCCGCAGGCAATTTCTAAACCCACCTGTCATCAGATTTCATCAAACAAACTATCCATAATCACCAGAATAATATAACGACCATAATGGAATTTCTAATTGTCCTATTTGACAAGCCTAAAGTCAATTTAGGCCAAATCGCAGTACGGAAAACGAATAAATTCATAACTTATTCGTTACTAACCCGATTGATGATTTGAAAGAAGATTCGGAAACACAGCGACGCAGGCTACGCATGGACAACATCAAATTCACCGGAATCTGAGCGACGGAACCGTCCTGGTGACATATATGCTCGACCAGCCCTCCATATACTCGGAAATGCAAAAACTCGGTACCGTTATGAAGAGAATGAAGAGAGGAATCCAGAAACTCAAACGGAATTGAAATCGGATTAGAAACGGAGAGTATATCTGAGTTTGAAGGTTGAGAGAAATCAGAGCTTTTACGAGAAAACGTGAAAGGAAATGAATTAATAAAGGATTTTCCGCTATTTATAGTGAAGACGATAATTATCCTTTAGTAAAGTCGATAATTATTCTTTAACCGATCCAAAGGCGGGTCGAACCTCTTTCTCCAAACTTCTCGAGATTGGAACATTAAATCTGGAATATTGTAGGGATAATTATTATACAACTGCCTCGGAAAACGTGTATTCCTAAGCCGTCTTTCTTAGCCGTTAAGAAACGAAATAGCGACTCTTTTGGCCGTTTTGCCTCTCCATATTATTTCATATCTAAGACATATCCGATGTCCTGATCATTTCTCTCAACTGCATTTTTATTAATTGGAGCTCCCAAATACTCCAAATAACACCGGAGGGTAAAAATAATTACCCGGGGGAAAAAGTAAAAATTTCCCCAAACGTCCAAAATTACGCGAGGAACATAACGGTAGGACTCATACTCATCACTTGGGAAATCTTCGCAAGTTATATGTCAATTACTATCAACGATTAAGTTAATCAACATTAATTAGAATTTGGAAATCCTAGCTATTACATCACACACCCCTAAAAAAAAGTTTCGTCCCGAAACTTGAACAATTCCCAAATTCTCTCGGACCCATACGCCGAGGTATAACTCTCACTCTTTCTATCGGAGGTATCACATCTCCGTTCCAAAGATCACAACCTATAAGAATCTATAACCTCAAATATAAACATGGAGGAATCATCACTCCAGGAAACAGGGTCATAACGCTACCCAAAGGCGTAGAGGAATCACGTCTCTCGCCATACCACATCACAAGGCATAGAGGAAGCACATCTCTAGCCAAAACATATCACATGCATAGAGGAAATACGTCTCTAGCCAACCCATAAACATATACATCGCATGGAGGAATCACATATCCACTGAACTATGTCCATCAAGGTAGCATGGAGGAAAGAACCATCTCCAGCTGAATCCTAATCCCACTCAAATAGCATGGAGGAAAGAACCATCTCCAGGTATAAATATAATCATAACGTGGAGGAAGTAATCATCTCCAGCTATAGCATACATCATGCTAGCACATCAAGATCTACTAAGATCATAAATCACATCACAACTAGCATGAAATAACACATCAAGGCATATAAGCACATAAGCACAACATTCATCAAGATAGCACTAAGATCTACTCGTGCTCCCACAAATGGGTCTGTCCCAACATATACTCTGGATAGTTCCTCAGGACACTATCCTCAGTCTCTCACATAGCCTCTTCAGGTCGTCATCTCGACCATTATATCCTCAATATGGGAATGTCTTTCGAATGCAAGCGTTTCATATCTCATTCCAAGAATGTAATCAAATGCTCAACAAAAGTGTGGTTGGACTCAACCACCAAATCATCGTAACTCACAAGGTGTCTCGAGTCTGGTATATACTCCTCAGTTGAGACATATGAAACACTGAGTGGATATCCTCTAATCTCAGAGGAAAAGCTAAACATCATGCTACCTTCTCCGTACTGATCGATCTCAAATAAACCATAGTGGAAACTCAGTTCCCTTTCCATATTAACACGTCTAACGTCTCGCAGCTGAGATACTTACAGCTAGACATGAACTCTCGCTTGAACTTTAGAGGTTAATGCCTCTTGTCTACATATAATATATGGCGACTTTGTACAGCCAACATTCTTCCTTCAATCAACGTTACTTGAACTATAAAATCCTGAATCTGGTCAGGTGTTATTCCACTACTATTACTAGATCACTTCTAGCATAAGGATCTACGACATCTATGTCTATATATAATGCCTCATAGGGCCATCCCAAAAAGATGCACGTCCTTCATTGTTATATAATAAAATCAGTAATGGAAGGTAATATAACCATCCACGTTTCTCATTTAACTTAAAACTTATAATAGATCTTTAAGATCTAGATGATCCTCTCTAACTGACCATCTGTTAGGGGGTGAAGTGTAGTCATGAGGTACAGACTCGTTCCCAAAGCAGTCTAAATCTACTGCCTAAAATCTCAAAGTAAAAACATCCATCTCGATCAGAAATTATCGTTCTCGGTATACCATGGAGTCTCACTATCTGTCTAGTGTACTCCTCAGCCAATTCATTCACTAGCCACGTCCTTCTAATAACAATCCTATAAAAAGTCCATAGAGATGTCCTCCCAAATTCTACTACTGCACCGGTAGTGGGTGGGGCTTATCTCTAGATCAGAAATACTCTATCTGGACCTGCTGACAGGTCACACACTGTTTCACAAATCTTGTTATATCGGCTTCATATAATATAATCGTCTCATCTTGTGGTACATCTTACTCAGACCTGAATGTGCTGAATAAGGCATACAGTGGGTATACCGTAATATTCTCTATCTTCATCTGCATCAGCAGGTACACAAAAGTGGTCATGACTCTTCATCAGTCCATCTACTCCCGTGGAGAACTATGGTGCCTCAGTACGAGACATCCTTTCTCTAAACCTTGTCAAGGCCGGGCAGGTCTCCTGCTTTTGTTGGACCTCATCCAACAGACCAGGTAGAACCTCTGAGGTATAACTGGGTATCCTCATCAAGGAACTGATTGTCCAACTCTAGCCAAGCTAGATCTCTCTGAAGCTGAGGTTGAACTATTAGTCTCACAATCATCTTCTCTTGGAGCGTTTTCCCATTCAAGTTATCGGCGACAACATTCAACTTCTCTGAATGATATGGAATCTTCAAGTCAAAGTCTTGATCAATTTAAGCTCTTAATACTGGCATTTATTCAACCCCTGTTGCATAAATTATACTTCAGATTTCTATGATCTATAGAAATCTGACATGAAGATCACACCGGTACGGTCTTCAAAACTTAAAGGCTTGAACTACCACTACTAACTCTAAATCATGAGTCGGGTAGTTCTCATCATACGTTCTCAACTGTAAACACACATATCAATAACCCTACTCCTCTGTAGTAATACACATCTCAGACTTAGCTGGGATGTATCACCGTAAATCACGGGATCCCAAAAATCTTCTAACTACAACATAATGGAAGCAGAGGTCAAATGCCTTCTCAACTCTTTAGAACATAGACACACTGCTTTCATCACGTAGTTATGGTGGTCTTCTGAAAAGACTCGTAAATGAATACGTAATCATATAAATTCCTTCCTCAAAGCATTGGTAGCAATCGGCTGAGCCGAGAAAACTACGTATTCCTTAATGTTCATCAGTATCTCCCATGTTACAACATACTTAATTCTCGCCAGGTCAACCATGATCCCACTGGCGGAGACAACATGACCTAAAAAGGTTACCACTGGCATCTCAACTTCACTTAAAGAGCGTAGCATACAACCCTCTATCTCTTGAAATCTGTAGAACGGTCTTCAGACGATCGGTCTACTATTCTCTGCTATGAGAGTATACCGACATGTCATCCATGGAGTCCACCACCAACTAATCAAGGAAGTCGATGAAGATACTATTCATCAACTCCATAAAAACTACTAAAACATTCGTCAACCCAAATGACATCACTACAAACTCGTAGTGTCCATAACGGATATGGGATGCTATCTCATATACATGTTGTTCTCTCATCCATGACTAGGGATATCTTGAGCATAAAGGAATCCCGAAAACACAATTGCTTCTTGAAGTTAACTCGTCAGGTCGTCAATACAGAACATGGAACCCACTAGGGTAAACCCGTTTCAGTAAACTTTTCAAGTTATCAGTACAATATCTCAACAAGCACCATATAGTGTGGCTTTTCCATTCAATCTTGTATCATACTTCAACTCGATAACAATGTCTACACTCCGCTGAGGTGACAACTAGACGGTTCAGTAACACGTCTATAAACTCATAAACAACTAGAATACCTTCCATTGTTGGACTATCTCGCTCCTTTATGGTATAAAACTAGAAGGCGTCACATCCCTGTGCTATCAGCTCGCTGCTCGTACAGTCTTGATGACAAACCCGTCTCTTCAAAGGTCTTAACCTCAGAAGACCTCTATTTAACTCAACTCAGTAAAGACTATAATAGTCTTACTATTAAAAGCTAACACCACATGATATCTATTCATCCAAACCATACACATAATGACTTCCTCATGCACCTACGACATGACAAAGAAGTCTACCACCATAAACGGGTCCCTGAAATAAGGGAACAAACACGCATCTCACGGGTATCTCAGACCCAAAAAGGTAATCTTGTAAAGGAAAATCCACCTTCTACTATATACAAAAAGTCAATCATTAACGCATGCATCGAAAGACATGAAGTGCATAGCACTCACAACAAGCAAAACTCCACCAGGTAAACCATTAACGAGAATGGTACCTATAACAGCTAACACTCGTAGCTCCACTACATATCATCACTCAATGTCAGATCCATGCTCCTCAGGTATCACTGAGGTCATTACTATAGCCTCCACTTCCACTCTTTCTGCACCGGAAAGAGGAAGGTCTTGCTGGGAAGAAACACCATCGTGCTGACAGAAAGGGCCAGATGGCCTAGCTCACCACAAGTGAAACAAGCTATCAGTGCCAAAGGGCACACAGAACGCAAATGATCTGGATAGCCACAACTGAAACATAATCATCCCATCCTTGCAACCTGTGCAACTGAAGGGTAACTCGATCTTTGTCGTCCACCTTGAATGATCTTATTCCGAGAGGGAGTTTGTAAAGGCAACGCCTTGCCCTGTCGACAAAAATTTGCTCTATGCCCTGCTTTACCACACGTAAAGCATATTATGGGCGTCTTTGGGCACACAGCTCGCTGGTGTCCAAACTTCCCGCAATTAAAACACTGTAGTTCCGTGCCAGTCGTCTTCATGGCCAAAGGACCACTTGGTTGTCCTGATATCTGACTTGGTTCACCATTCATCATCTTTGCTTCTCTAGTAACTGATTCAGTCCATTGCTTCCTTCCGGATCCAAAAGCTTCAGTTGATCTCACAATTGTTGGTAAATCCGGTGTGGATCTACCCGCTATCACCGCTTCATATACTTGTTACATATATTCTTGAAACTCGGATCTACTCATGGAGACACGATCAGCCTCTTCAAACTCGTTCTCTGCCATAGGCGAAATAATAGCGGAAACTGGTCCCTAACTTATCACCACTGGAGGAAGAGGGGGTGTACCCCTACCTCATCCCACTACAGATACTACTCTAGTCTGAGTCATTTGTAGGATATACACACCTAATCTTATAAGGCTATATATATACCATAGGTATCGATATGTATATAATACATCCACATAATCCATAGTACACACACATATATATACATATCTACGCTGCAGAGATCCATGGCAGAGGTGACGACTTCTCGTACATTCTATCCCAAAACCACACTTAAAACCAAAACCTTTGAAAACGTCAGATCCCATGTGGGCTCTGTTTATTTTACCTATCAAACCTCATTGCAGGTAGCAAGTGCCATTGTTGTCAACCTGGGCTCTGATACCAACTCTGTAACACCCCGAATCCGCGGGACTCGGGATGTCACATTGGGCTAGGATCTCACAATGGATCCTGACCCTAACTTGACAACAAGTTCACTGGACCTTACAACATGGCACTGACAGATATAAAACAAATACATAAAACAGTATAAACTGTACAACCCAAAGTAAACAACAACATAGCCGAGTATATAAAACGACAACCTCACACAGGAGGTACAAAAGAACATCCTCACGCAGGAGGGGAACACAACAAACCCAAACCAACCACCTAATGTACGAGAGTCCTCGGCCTGTCACCCTGCCAGATTACCCAGTAGCGCCTAATCTGTAAACATCTACAACACGGTATGAAACCGTTAGCTAACCATACATATATGAGGTAATGCATAAGCACAAGCACAATCATGAAAGATAAACACATCAGCATGCTATCACACATTTACCCATTTATTATCTTTATATAATAACCATTCACTCAAAAACCGTATATATATAGATAGATGAAAGTATGTGACACGAGGACCGATACATCCCCGCCTCTGAGTACAATGTCCAGTTGTACGAGTATCGGTCACACAATCCGTGTACCCTATGGGAGTGGATTGCGCCCTTCCTGTAAACCAGTCTGGCCTGACATCAGAGAACCTCCCAGACTCCACGGCGGGATGAAAGGGAAAGGTTATCACAGCCACACAGTGGGGCAGTCAATAGAACATAGGTCGATAAAAACGACAACTCATGCTATCATAGCAAACATATAAAGCACACACCACTCATGCAAACACCCAATATAGGGATGGTAGCTAAGTAAGTCCTACGGACTTACCTCAACCTCGTACAAACTCAACCACGATCACCTCTACACTGGAGGGACAACACGGCCTATAAACAAGGCATAAAGAGATATATCAACCTCTATTCATCAAAGGGGTCACACCTAGACCCAAAGGGATCCATAAGGATCATACTCAATCTATGAGCCTCACAACCAACTAAACCTCAATATCTCAACATAGCTCACAATTTCTCAAATCTCAAGGTAATATCTAATCAACATTCCTCAATCTCAATTTTAATCCTAATTTAATTAATTAATTAGATTTTGCCAGAATAACGTTTTGCCCGCAGGCAATTTCTAAACCCACCTGTCATCAGATTTCATCAAACAAACTATCCATAATCACCAGAATAATATAACGACCATAATGGAATTTCTAATTGTCCTATTTGACAAGCCTAAAGTCAATTTAGGCCAAATCGCAGTACGGAAAACGAATAAATTCATAACTTATTCGTTACTAACCCGATTGATGATCTGAAAGAAGATTCGGAAACACAGCGACGCAGGCTACGCATGGACAACATCAAATTCACCGGAATCTGAGCGACGGAACCGTCCTGGTGACATATATGCTCGACCAGCCCTCCATATACTCGGAAATGCAGAAACTCGGTACCGTTATGAAGAGAATGAAGAGAGGAATCCAGAAACTCAAACGGAATTGAAATCGGATTAGAAACGGAGAGTAGATCTGAGTTTGAAGGTTGAGAGAAATCAGAGCTTTTACGAGAAAACGTGAAAGGAAATGAATTAATAAAGGATTTTCCGCTATTTATAGTGAAGACGATAATTATCCTTTAGTAAAGTCGATAATTATCCTTTAACCGATCCAAAGGCGGGTCGAACCTCTTTCTCCAAACTTCTCGAGATTGGAACATTAAATCTGGAATATTGTAGGGATGATTATTACACAACTGCCTCGGAAAACGTGTATTCCTAAGCCGTCTTTCTTAACCGTTAAGAAACGAAATAGCGACTCTTTTGACCGTTTTGCCTCTCCATATTATTTCATATCTAAGACATATCCGATGTCCCGATCATTTCTCTCAACTGCATTTTTATTAATTGGAGCTCCCAAATACTCCAAATAACACCGGAGGGTAAAAATAATTACCCGGGGGAAAAAGTAAAAATTTCCCCAAACGTCCAAAATTACGCGAGGAACATAACGGTAGGACTCATACTCATCACTTGGAAAATCTTCGCAAGTTATATGTCAATTACTATCAACGATTAAGTTAATCAACATTAATTAGAATTTGGAAATCCTAGCTATTACAGTGAGGTCCTAACTAGTAATGTCCCGAGTTTTGAAAATTCGGGGTGTTACACTTAATTGGTTTAACTTTCTTTGCAAAATGTATAAAATATTTCTAATTTTAAAATTAATTTATAAATAATTAAAATTACCTAATCTTTGAGAATGAATACAAATATAACATCGAAAAATAAAAACAAAACATAAAATTAAGAGTTTTTACTTTTATATGAAATTATAAATGATGACATATACATTTGATAATTCATGAATAATATTTTCTGTGTACGTACATTAACCACTATCCAGTCTAAAATTTGTTAATATGGTGGATATATGAAGCGAAATACTCAGTTTGGAATCCGCTACAAATAAGTTTGGCACTTAAAATATGAAGATACTTTTAGGGCCCGTTTGGTTTTAACTCCGAAATCGGAAACGGAATGGAAACGAATCTAGTCCACATGTATACCATTGTTCATAAAAGTTTGTGGAATCATTTCTTGTGGTTTGAAGGAATTGGAGTAGAGTTTGATTACTTTTGATGCCCTATAGGGTAACAAAATGTGGGGAAACAAGTGCATTTTACATTAATCCACAATGAATGATTCCACAAAATTTCATGAATAAAGATATACATATGGACTAAATTCATTTCCATTCCGTTTTCGTTTCCGGAGTTGGAACCAAACGGGCCCTTAAAGTGTGTTTGAATGAAGAATTTATAAAATATATAGGAATTTTTAAATGATGGAATTTTAAAATCTATATTACTTACTAAAACAAAGGACACTAAGTCCACATGTCAATCAACTAGGTATGCCACATAGGATTTTTTCTAAAATATTTACTAAAATGTCATTCTATTTAAATTTTGTGTTATTCATCTTATTAATTAAAATAAAAAGATTTTGTAACTAACTAGCTAAATTAATAAATTTAAAAATACTTTTAAAATATTTTTCGTAAATTCTAAGTAAATTTTCAAATAAAAAAAATATATGATAACCAACTAGCTGCTAAATTAATAATTTTATAATTTTTTAACTAACTAATTGCCATTTATTAAAAATATATAGATTCTCCGAGACCTGTGAAAATAATTTTGGCCTCATGAATAGGGTTAGTATTCAGGTACGGCCCTCTTTTTGCGGTACGGCCGTACGGCCGTACCGCAGGGCGACACGTGTCCCGAAAAAAAAA
>BSUD01000008.1:123856995-123902887 GCA_033239045.1 Fagopyrum esculentum | reverse complement strand
TTTTGATAACTAAATATTTTATTATTTTATTCTACAATATTATCTATAAAATGTGTAAATAATTATTGCAACATTATATGTAATTTTTTATGATAAGATAATAAAATATTTTATGCATAAAACTCAAAGAAATATATTAAAAAAAAAATTTTTATCAAATCCCGTGCCTTGCACGGGTAATACACTAGTTGAGATTTTAAAAGAAGGGAATTTGAATCATTTTGTAAATTTCTCGTTTGGATTATATTTTATGGTAATCTTAAAAAAAAAAAAAGGAATTTAGTAAGAATATGAGGGATTCTTAGAAAAACACCCATCTAAAAGTAATTCACTATCCAAGCAAAGTAATTGTCCAACAAAATTTTAGAAATCTCAAATTTGATTTAAATTTTCGAAATTTCAGTGTTATCCAAACACACTGTTAACGCTTTTATTAAATTTTAGGTTAATTACGATCCATCTATAATTAAATGAGTCTAAAATTTGACCCGTTTAACTAGCATAACATTATATGGTTCATAGTCGTTATACCAATCGAGCTATTTGGACTCGACTAGAAAATAAAAAAGAGTTCGATGTTTATTACTTTTAAATAAGTTGAATATAAATATATTTTAAAAGTGGTTGATAAACCTGGATGACACTAGTAAGACGTTATGACGTTTCTTTTTCTAACCCCTTGGTTGGATTTTACACCATAAAAGTATTGGTCTTAAGTCAATTCGTCAACTATTTCCATTGACTGGCGGGGCTCATCAATTCAACACGGTGGAATTTTTCAAAAGGAATCCTTATAGTGGAATGGATCTCTTTATTTAAGGGGCCACAAACCCAAAAATAACCCAAAATTTAATTATACGTACCCATGCATATAAAATAAAAATAAAAATAAAAATAAAAATAAATATAGTTAGCTGAATATAACTTATTTCAGTAAATAATATGGTAACAGACTAACAGTAGACTAAACATTTGTTATAATGGTGAATTTATTATATAACTTAAGCTCAAAAATTTATCGCATTATTTATTTATAAATGGACTAGCTTACCCTTATTTAATATCAAATTTTTTTAATATGTTATAGATTTTATATTTAATTTTTGTATATGAACTTCAAGTACAAGAAATAATCAAATTATTTATTACAATAAAAATAATCTAATAAAATTTTTGATATTTTTTAGTTACTTGTATACGATAGAATAATATGAAGGGGAAAAATATTTTGATTCATTAGAAGGCAACCAAAATCTCACTACACCACTCTGATTTAGTGATATGATATCAAAGCTAAATTTATTATTATCAACAAAGCTAGAATTGTGAGTTATAATGTTCCACTTCATCATATTTTCAATGTTAACTAGTTAACTCTTATATTTTGTATATGTTTTTTCGAATACTAATTATTAT
This sequence comes from Fagopyrum esculentum, assembly GCA_033239045.1. Classification (NCBI taxonomy): domain Eukaryota; kingdom Viridiplantae; phylum Streptophyta; class Magnoliopsida; order Caryophyllales; family Polygonaceae; genus Fagopyrum; species Fagopyrum esculentum. The sequence continues at coordinate 123,901,471 of BSUD01000008.1, read as the reverse complement.
AATTTGATGTTATTTAAATTATATAAAATATTCAATAAAAATTATAACTCTTATTTCTATAAATGTTAAATGATATTTATAAGCCAATAAAATAAAGATATCATTCGGTTAAAAAAAATGACTATTTATAATAAATAACACAAATATGATTTTAAGTTCGAATTATAATTTAACAATAAAATAATTTTTTTAATTAATAAAAATTTTGACTTATCAAAATACTCAATGTAATAAAAATTATAACTATTATTTCTACAGATGTTACATTAATTATTCATTTGTTGATAAGTTCATAATGAAATTTTCACTAATAAAAAAATTATTTTAAATGTTATATTATAATTTGAACTTAAAATTATATTTGTGCTATTTTTAATAAATAGTTATTTTTTTTAATATAATTATATATTTATTTTATGACTTATAAATATCATTTAACATTTATAGAGTTAAAATTTTATTGAATATTGAATATAATTTAAATAAAATGAAATTATTATTATTATTCGGAAAAACATATTCAAAATATATAAGTTAAACTAGTTATTCAAGTCATGTTTGTGAACTACCATGACTCAATATAGGCTTAATGGAGTAATAATTCGGTCAATTATTGAAATTTGTTGATTATGCAAAGATAATAGAAGATTTGTTCAAAAAATGCAAGACAACATAAAATGATTAATATATATATGTTATAATGTGCTTTTGATTTATTTTCAATTATATAAAATAAAGTTTTGATTTTATTTTCAATTATGTAAAAAAAAGTTCTCTATGTAGGTTCAATAAGTTTTTCTAAACTAAAAATTTGGTTTTTTATCCTCTGTTGTAATGTGTTATTTTATATTTTTATATTTAATAATTTATTAGGGCACCCGAAAAAAAATATCGCCCGGACCTGAAAAAAAAAAATTGAAGGACCGGCATGTTTTGATTACAAAACTGAATTATTATTATCGTGAACAAGACGCTGACATAATACGACAAACGGTCCCCAACCCAAGTCTAGGCTTGCAACTTGCAAGTATCCAACCTCGAAATTGAGTGGCCAATATTTATATAATGCGAGTGGAGGAACAACAAAAACATACAATTCTAATTAGGATGGCAAGCTACGTAGTATTGCTCATTCTGATGATCACTTCATTTCTACCGTTGCCTTACCGTTGTTCAGCCGGCGAACTCATCAGCCATAACTGTACCAACGGGACGCACTACTCTACGACTAACCGATACAAATACAACCTCGACAATCTACTCAAAAACATGACGTCAGAGTCCTCAATCACAGGGTTCTACGAGCACACCGAGGGCCAAGGTACGGACGATCAAGTCTATGGCTCCTACCTCTGCCAAGCCGATCTCTCCCCTCAAAACTGCTCCAAATGCGTCAGCAGCGCGGTTTCGAGGATCTTAAGTGACTGCTCGAACCAAATTGCAGCCCAGATTTGGTTTGACGAGTGCATTCTCATGTTCTCAGGCGAGAATTTCTTCGGATCATGGCTTGAGGATTACATGACGTGGTGTGGTTACGGTAAATACATAGATTTCGCATTATTCGACGATGTGCTTAAACAAACGCTAACACAAGTAGCTAAGTCCGCCTCGGAAGATCAAACCCCACGTAGGAAGTTTGCCACCATGGAAGTTAACCTCACTTTTGTGGATAGCTCGCCTACCTTGTATACGCTTGCTCAATGCGTGCCGGATCTTTCTCCGGAGATTTGCTTACAATGTCTGACTCACAGTATTACCATCGATTTGCCACAATGGTGCAATAGGACGACTTCTGGCAGAACTCTCTCTTCTAGCTGTATTGTTCGGTATGAGACGAACCGGTTTTACGCTGAGGCGCCGGCCTTCGCGCCTACACAGCCTCCGGCGCTCCCTCCTCCGGCTTCATTCGTTGGAGGTCCAACGCAAGGTACGTACGTACAACTTTTATGCTGCCTATTTTCTGGTATCTTGGATTCATATACCTGTTTCTTCACACACTATATATATATATATATATATCCTTTCTTGTTTTAGCAGTTGTTGTCGATATTCGAAAGAGGCATCCATTTCTTGTTCTAGGAATTGTTGGCATACTCGCAGCTGTTGTGATTTTACTCGCTCTTGGGATCGGACTCGGAGCGTGGTGCTACAACCGTAAAGAGAAGGCTTACAACATACCTGAACATATTGGTAATTAAGTTGTTTCCTTAATTTCATGTTTGGAATCATAGAATATTAAGGCATTTGGTTTGCCCTACAGACCTGGAAGAAATCACCACTGTTGAATCCTTACAAATAGACTTCGACCAAGTACGCACTGCAACACGGAATTTTGCTCCAGACAATAAGCTTGGACAGGGTGGGTTTGGGGATGTCTACAAGGTAATTCACGTATGATTTCATGTTCAAACTTCTCCTAACAGGAAATTAGTCTCAAGGCTCCTTTCAAAGCGATAAGAATCATTTCTGGTAACCATAATCATTCCCAATCAATAAAAAGTTAGGTTTGTTTAGAGTTCTTTTAACTAGGCTTTTTTAATTCGGGAGCCTGCACGGCCAGCCCGTCCGCCCGGAAAAATGGGCGGGTTGGGAACAAGCCTGATCGGGCCGAAAATCCCAGCCCGTCAAACCCGCCCGTTTGGATCCGGATAAGACTCTAGGCCCGACCGGACCAAAAAACCCAGTCCGTCAGCCCGGGTAAAAAAAAATATATATAAATATTATATTATAATTATTATAAATATTAATTATTAATGTAAAATATCTAGTACGATTATAATAAATTTAATATATCTTACATAAAATATTTTAAATATAGTTTATTTTAAAAAAATCAAATTAAAAACATTTTTAAAAAAATTGAAAAACGGGTAGCCACGAGCCTGGCCGAACGGGCATGACACCTATCCCACACCCAATAGCCGGGCCAAGCGCGACTTGGACCCGGATATGAACAGGTATACTTTTAAATTTTAACACACGAAAGTAATTCAATTATTTTCAATTTCTTTTCTTCCGCTTAAACCATTTTATTCCATTTCCATTTCACTACTCCAAACAAACGGGCACTGATTCTCTTTGTTTCCTTAAATGTTTATAGGGTAAGCTGGAAAATGGGCAAGAAATAGCAGTAAAGAGGCTTACCAACACAAACTCTGGACATGGCATTGCTGAGTTCAAAAATGAGGTGGTCCTTGTAGCCAAACTTCAGCACAGGAATTTAGTTAAACTTCTAGGATTTTGCTTGTCAGGAATAGAGAAGCTCCTCGTCTTTGAATATCTCCCAAACTCAAGTCTCGACAAAGTACTATTCGGTATGTTTCTACTGCTCTTCAAAGATTAATCATCAAATATTGTATATCTAACTTTGACATTGTACAGATCCTGTAAAACGAGCCTCTTTGGACTGGGAAAAACGATTCAATATCATATGTGGGATTGCAAAAGGGCTCTTGTATCTTCATGAAGATTCCCGACTGAGGATCATCCATCGCGATCTAAAGACTAGCAATATTTTGCTTGATGAAGACATGCATCCGAAAATATCAGATTTTGGTATAGCCAAAACATTAGCACTTGACCAGACTCGAGCTTCAACCAAAACACTTGTTGGAACATAGTAAGAAGAACATCTCCTTCTATGTACTGATCTTTATTTCACATTACAACATCTAACTATCATGAAAGAATTGCGTTAAATAGACTCTTTTTAATAAGATTTTGTTTTGTAGACCCCTCTAATATATAATTTCCTCAAACGAAGAATTGAGTTAAATAGGGGTATATTTACAAAATGAGTTTATTTTATGGGTACTCTTAATATAGTAATAGTGGTAAAAGACATAGTTAGTCATTTTACCCTCGTATCATTTGTATGGATTGCAGTGTATACATGGCCCCAGAATACGTCGTGACGGGCCAATATTCTATTAAGTCGGATGTCTATAGTTTCGGAATCATAGTCCTAGAACTAGTGACCGGTCAAAGGAACCGATCCCATGGTGGCCCATTCTATGAAGAAGCCTTGCTACACTGCGTAAGCCTCTACTCGAGCTTTTATAACTTTTGTATATTATACAAGCTTGGTGAGTCGGAAAAATATCTGGTTACAGGCATGGAGGTTGTGGAACAAGAATGCGGAGCTAGAGATGGTAGATTCGACACTAAAAGATGCATGTTCGAATGAAGAGCTTGTGAAATGTATACACATTGGGCTGCTATGCATCCAAGAAGATCCTGAAAAGAGGCCTAAAATGGCTTCAGTTGTGGCTGCCTTAAGTGGGAAGTCGATTGATCTTCCATCACCAACTCCACCAAATTTCTTCAATAACATCAGCTCTGTTTCCATTCCCATTGCTTTTCCTCAAGCTAGGACTAACACTGAATCAACTGGTAATACGCAATCTTCTTTGCCCTCCAATCCAGTTGATGATAATATGTAGCGTGGATGAAGATTTAAAGTTGAGTTTTATCTGTACTGAATGATCTATCTATTCTTATTTGGATAGAGAGTAAAATTAAAGGCATGTTTAGTAAAATTAAAGTCGGAGTTCGGAATTGTGGTTTGTAGTTGAGGTTGTAGTTTGTGGTTAAGGTTTAAAAGAGAGTTTTGTAAATTCGAATTTTGTCAAAAAAAACATTTACATTCGTTTAGTAAAACTAGATTTAGCGGGATTTCATTGATATAAAAGATAAAATATCCTACGTTATACATTTAATATCATTTTTCTTTTTTCTTTTTCTTTTCTATCCTTTTTATGGTAATATTTTTTCTTCTTGTACAACCTAACCCTCGTTACAAATGAAGAAATTGGATAAGAGATCCTTACAGCGTAAGTATGAGATGTACACATGATTCGTTCCACAATTAGCACATAATGAAAGTGGACGCTATATAGTCTTTGTCATTTGTTTAATAGGAATTTTCAGTCACAAAAGTGGTCCATTTTCCGTTGTTGTGTAATCTGGACGTATAGCATTCTAGAGCTCCCTTGGGTTGTGAATCCTCGGGTTCATATCACGAGGACGAACTACTTACCCCGTTGCATATGAAGAAATTGGATCTAGAAAAATGGTTTGTTGTGCCGGATTTGGGCAAATGGGGAAGAGCGTCGCCACTCGTTGTCCATTGATTTAAATCTAGGCAAATCGGTGAAGAGTGCCCGAGAAACCTGAAGAACAAGTAGCATAACTTGGATATGGACAACTTGTTGTCCATCGATTTGGAACAAGATTTTATGGACAACTTGTTGTCCATCGATTTGGAACAAGATTTTGGATCTAGACACTCGTTATCCATCGATTTGGAACAAGATCTTGGATTTGGTCACTCGTGTGTGTTTGATTTTCCAAATCTAGGGTTTTGCATAGGCGTCCTCAATATTTTGATGTTTGTTTGTACAGAAGAAGATCGGAAGAAGAAACCAAAGAACTAACGGGTTCAATTTTGATATCGTACAGAACAAAGAGAAAGAAGATGATGATTAATTAGGTCATTTCAAAAGAAGAGAGGGAGATGGAAACAATGGTCTTCTATTTCCAGTAACGATCGAGAGGAAGAGAGGTAGAAGAGGACAAGTAACGATAGAGAGGAAGAGAGGTAGAAGAGGACAATCACGTAATAAATATCACATTCTAAAATCTCTCATAAAATCTTCAAAATTTAGATTTCTGAAATCTCCTCCTCAAAGTTGATGCGTCCTTGGCTGCCACTATCACTCATGTGTCCGCCCATCTTGACACTTTCAGCGACACACCCTACCTTTGCAACACCATGAGTTTACCGACAAATAATTGAGACTTGTCCATGGTGACGACGGAAGACGTTTTTCGCATATTTAATTTTGTCATTATTTATATATTATATTTATTAGATATTTAAAACAATTAAAGGGATATTCTTGTGAATCTCTCCCTTTAATAAGAGATTTATGGCTTGAAATAATTCTTCGAATATTTTCACCAAATGTCTTATTTATTTAATACCTAACATATTCTCATTTAAGTCTAGTGATTTTCCACCATCCTCCTCTATACAAATGACGATTAACCTCATTTAGAAAGCATTTCTAATTGTAATCAAGTATAATTGAGAAGTATTTCATCATCCTTGATTTTGGTCATCACAATCTTCCTCTCTCAAAGTTCTTCTTTGGATCATCAATCCAAGTCTCCACCTTCGAGGATTATTCAAGAATAACCTATTCAGTGCACTTCACGGATTGCTCGATCTACGTGTATCGAATCAACCATTCGCTTCTGCATCAATCTTAAAGCTTCCGCCAACTCATTTCCATAATTCGAATTCATCCACAAATATAAAAACAGAGTAGTTGAAGTTCAAGCTCAATCTAGATCCGGAGTTTGTTCTTGAACGCATCCAACGATGTATCAAACTGGCATCAGAGCAATGGGATCGAAGCTAAGTTTTCTTTCTAGTTTTATGCGTTATATATTTATCATTTACCGTTTGTTCATCTCGTTCTTCAACGTGTTCTTTATCTTTCATCTCCATTTTCTTGATTTTTTTTTCTTGATCCATTTTGCCAAGCAATTTAGGAGATATTTTGGTTTGCCATCAAGCCATATATCGACCAAATATTTCACATTAACTCACCCAATCCGAGATATTTGTTAAGTAATTGCACCGAATTTCAATTGGAGTATTTTTATTAACAAAATTGGATATCACATCTTGGATATTCAAAAAAAAAACACAAACCAAAAAAATTATATATCTCAAACGGATTTGTTTTATCAAAGTGTGCTACATCTTGCATTTTCTACCGTCTAAAATTTGCATTTAAAGTTTCAAAAAGAAACAAAACACAAAAAGTGAAAAGAAGTCCGGTAAAGACTTTGGGCCATCCGAAAAATCGAGTTTTTGAAAGGTCAAAAGAACAAAGCAAGTAGTACTTTCCATTTTAAACAATCCGTCCATTTTATGTCCTTTTATTTTCCTACGTAAGTTTCCAAATGATCCCGTTGTTTATTTGTGTGCGATTGGTTAACTTTTGTTGTATTAGTCTTACTTGCTTACCCGTACACACGGAATCCCAAATTAGAACTCTAACACACTTAAACTTAGCTAGCATTGACTTAATTCTTCATATATCTTACTCATTTGATTGCCTACATTAATGTGCGTTGAAACTGGAATTATGACTAATTACTGTCACTTGAAAAACTCACCGGATTCTCAGAAACGGCAAGAACAAGAGACTATTTGTTCGTTACCGGAGGAAAACACCACTCTAAGGCGTGAAATGGAGGAGGTGAAGAAACAATTGCGAGATTTCATAATGACCCTTGGAAGCCTGAAATATAAAATTACTAGAAGTAGATACCAAAAACATAATATGAACACATTTCGTGTTATAAGCATGTATATCTTGCTGAAAGATGTGTAGAATGACATGAATAAGTGGGTAGAAAAAACGTATGTTTAGATGATAACACATATTTCTCCTAGATTACAAAAATTCAAATAACCCAAAGCTGTGATACCATTTTTGTGCGGAAATATGAGAAAGAACAAATTCAACAAACATGAAAGACGATGCACAAAATTATAGTGGTTCACCCAATAATGGTTACATCCACTTTCAGAGAGGTTTTATCGATGAGTTTCAAAATATAGATAAGGAAATGATAACCATATTATTAGGAGGTAAATGGAACGCTACAATATATATAGAGTAACAAAACCTCAGGTTATACTTGGCCGTCAAGTATAAGATTGGGTTAAACAGTACGCGCCAAAACAGATGACAAGCTCAATTCAAGGCATATCAACACAAGCGATGGTCATGGTGAAGAACAATAAATGAAAGAATCTGAAATATATTCCAAAAATCTCTCAAATTCTATATACATTACTAAATCAGCTCCCATTTTGTCCACGTGTCAATCTCTTAGGCCATCCACATCAACATTTTTCAATATATTTACTAATTTGCCACAATATATTTACAGGTTTACCATTAATTATTTTATAACATTTGTTTTATTAGAATTAGTAAACAGTAATCATGCCACATCACTTTTGTTAAATATATATATATATATATAGGGTCCGGTTCCGGTGAGGAGGACCCTTGCAGATAGGAATAAGGAGAGCCGGGGTGGTGACATGTGGCATGCCACATCACCGTTTTTTTTCCAGATTTTCTTTTTTTAAATAAAAATTGGTGTTCATATTTTTATAAGTATGTGTTCATTTTTAAAAGAGTCTTTGTTCATATTTTATCAATAAATGTTCATTTTTTCCAACACTAATTGTTCATTTTTTAACATTAATTGTTCATTTTTTTTATTTTTTTTAAAACAATTTTTTCGGATTTTTTTTTGAAAATTATGCTATTCTTTCAAATCGTGTTAATAAAATATGATGTTCATTTTTTTACAAGTATGTATTCATTTTTTTTACATTTATGGTGTTTATAATATGCTATTCATTTTTTTTGAAAATTATACTTTTCTTTAAAATTGTGTTTATAATATTCAGAGATCGATTACATAAAAAATTGTGAAATCAAAGAGAATACAAGACGATTCAGGTTTTGTTTCTTCGAATTTCTACTCTCACTGTTTAGATTTTCATTCTTAAGGTTTATATTTCATTATGATTGATGTTTGTGTTCGAAATCAAATTTGTTTGAATCATTTTGTGTTTGATCAGTTTGATTGAGAAAATTCATGTATATACATATGTTGAGTTGGTTTAATAGCTCCAATTGAATAATCTATATGCTCCTTTTAGTGTACACACAATCTGTTCGGCAAAATGCCTTATAGAAATATAGTTTATAATATTTACAGGAACAATGACAAAAAGTATGAACACTGACGAATAAAAACATGTACAATGACGTATAAAAGTATGAACACTAATGACTTATCTATAACTTTGACACATACATAACATATTATGATCATCTTTTAACGTTTTGTAAGAGTTTTTTTTTTATTTTTTGTGGTTATATACTGTAAATGAACATCTATGCATTATAAAATGAACACAAAAGAATAAATGGACATGACATTTTGATGAATAAAAATACTGTGAACACCAATATATAAAAACATGAACAATGACATATAAAAGTATGAACACCGATGACTATTTTGAACGTAAGGGTATTTTTCCAGATTTTAAGTTAATTTACAAAAATGCCATTAATGATGAGCGTGTGAGAACCCTTGATTTAAATTCATCCAATGGCTTACAGCTCTCCTAATTCCTATCTACAAGCTCTCTCCTCACTTGAACTAAAATATATATATATATATATATATATATATATATATATATATATATATATATATATATATATATATATATATATATATAGAGTATAGATCCTATGAGAACACCCCCTAACGTGAGAACATGAGAACAGATTCGTAATTATTATTAGTTTTGTTACGAATGTGCCATATCGTTTAATGTATTATTCGTAGTTATTGTTGGTTGAGTGGATTATTCGTAGTTATTGTTGGATTCGTAGTTATTATTATTCGTAATTATTATTAATTATGATATCTGCTCTAAATCTCAACCCTTAATACTCACCATCTAACGGTGTACGATTGTTCTCATGTTCTCACGTTAGGGGTGTTCTCATGGGAACCACACCCTCTATATATATATATAGGGGCAAGTTCCGGTGAGGAGAAGCCTTGTGGATAGGAATTAGGAGACATGAGAGCCATTGGATGAGATTTAAATCAATGGCTCCCACACACTCATAATTAATGGTATTTGGTAATTACATAAATCTGAAAAAAGAGAGAAGAAAATCACCGTTCGACTCCAACGACTCACAGCTCCCTCACATTCTTCGTCCCACATTCTTCATCCCACAAGCTTCATATTGGTCCGATTTTCAACCAAATAAAAGATTGATTACATAAAAATGGTGAAATCAAAGAGAATACAAGACGATTTAGGTATTGTTTCTTCGAATTTCTACTCTCATGATTTAGGTTTTCATTCTTATGGTCTAGGTTTCATTATAATTGATGTTTGTTTTTTAAATCAAATTTGTTTGAATCACTGTTGTTTTGATAGGTTTGATTGAGAAAAGATATGCATATACATATGTTGAGTTGGTCTAATAGATCCAATTGAACAATCTATATGCTCTTTTAGTGTGCATACCAACTGTTCAACAAAATGCCTCATAGAAAAATAGACTATATTATTTACATGAACAATGACATAAAAAGTATGAACACCGAAGAATAAAAGCATGAACAATAACGTATAAAAGTATGAACACCGATGAATAAAAAGTATGAACTTACACTAGTATATTTTTCATTGCTTTATAGATTCAGTGATGTTGGGTACACAATCATCACCAGTCTTTGTGTCGGGATTGAGGGCGAATGCTCCATGTAATGAAGGTGGAACTATTATACAAGTAACTCCAAATAAATCTACCAATTGGATACCAATTTGTGATGATACATTGAAGTCACATGTTGGTCAACAATTTTTAAGTGTGGAGGAAGTTGAGGACTTCTATAGGATGTATGCCTATATTTGTGGATTTGAGATTCGTGTTTCATGTAATCAAAAACCCAACAATGTTGTGTTGAGGAAGTATTTTGTATACACAAGGGAAGGTAAAAAAAATGGCAAACATAGTACGGGCAAAAGGAAGACAACTTCCAATCATTGTGGTTGTAAAACAATTTTTCAACATAGTTAAAGAGTACAAGAATTTGGTGGTGGAATCAGCTCACTATACAACACCTTCTAAAAGAGATTTCTTTGAGGCATTTGCAACAACAACTGAACCTACTACTGTCATTGTATTGCCACCCGAACAAGCAAAGAATAAAGGGAGCCAGAAATGCTACATGGATGGACAAAAAATACATTCGAAAGAATCTTAGAAGGGTGAAAGAAAGTGTAAAAAGTGTGGCAAGAGTGGACATGACAACAGAAACTGTGAAAAGTTTAACAAGTAAGAATGAGACAACATGTAAAATAAATATGAACAAACTTGTTTTTGAGACTTATTATATAGTTTTCCTATGTGTTTGAAGTTTGTTATTTTGTTTTGAATATTTTTTGTAGGATGAGATTGTCTTAGAAAGAGCATTGTTTAAGTACGAACACCAATGTCTTACCTATAAAAGTATGAACACCGATTGATAAAAACATGAACAATGAAGCATAAAAGTATGAACAATGACGTATAAAAGTATGAACACCGATTAATAAAAACATGTTTAATTTACGGTTTCAAACCATATTTCCGTTTTAACAATTTTACCCTTTGTTGTGTATTTGTTGAAAATAACCCGGTGTTTAATTTACAAGAACCATAGTTTTGAACCATAGTATGAACAATCAACTGACTATAAAAAATTATGAACACCTATTAATAAAAACATGAACAATGGAGCATAAAAGTATGAACAATGACCTATAAAAGTATGAACACCGATTGATAAAAACATGTATAATTACAGTTTCGAACCATAGTTTCCGTTTTAACAATTTTATCCTCTGTTGTGTATTTGTTGAAAATAGCCCGGTGTTTAATTTATAGGAACCATAGTTTTGAACAATAGTATGAACAATTAGCTGACTATATAAAAGTAAGAACACCGATTGATAAAAACATGAACAATGGAGCATAAAAGTATGAACATGTAACACCCCGAATCCGCGGGACTCGGGATGTCACATTGGGCTAGGATCTCACAATGGATCCTGACCCTAGTCTGACAACAAGTTCACTGGACCTTACAACATGGCACTGACAGATATAAAACAAATACATAAAATAGTATAAACTGTACGACCCAAAGTAAACAACAACATAGCCGAGTATATAAAACGACATCCTCACATAGGAGGTACAAAAGATCATCCTCACGCAGGAGGGGAAACGCAACAACCCAAAACCAACCACCTAATGTACGAGAGTCCTCGGCCTGTCACCCTGCCAGATCACCCAGTAGCGCCTAACCTGTAAACATCTACAACACGGTATGAAACCGTTAGCTAACCATACATATATGAGGTAATGCATAAGCACAAGCACAATCATGAAAGATAAACACATCAGCATGCTATCACACATTTACCCATTTATTATCTTTATATAATAACCATTCACTCAAAAACCGTATATATATAGATAGATGAAAGTATGTGACACGAGGACCGATACATCCCCGCCTCTGAGTACAATGTCCAGCTGTACGAGTATCGGTCACACAATCCGTGTACCCTATGGGAGTGGATTGCGCCCTTCCTGTAAACCAGTCTGGCCTGACATCAGAGAACCTCCCAGACTCCACGGCGGGATGAAAGGGAAAGGTTATCACAGCCACGCAGTGGGGCAGTCAATAGAACATAGGTCGATAAAAACGACAACTCATGCTATCATAGCAAACATATAAAGCATACACCACTCATGCAAACACCCAATATTAGGATGGCAGCTAAGTAAGTCCTACGGACTTACCTCAACCTCGTACAAAAACAACCACGATCACCTCTACACTGGAGGGACAACACGGCCTATAAAAAGGCATAAAGAGATATATCAACCTCTATTCATCAAAGGGGTCACACCTAGACCCAAAGGGATCCATAAGGATCATACTCAATCTATGAGCCTCCCAACCAACTAAACCTCAATATCTCAACATAGCTCACAATTCCTCAAATCTCAAGGTAGTATCTAATCAACATTCCTCAATCTCAATTTTAATCCTAATTTAATTAATTAAACTTTAATTAATTAATTAGATTTCGCCAGAATAACGTTTTGCCCGCAGGCAATTTCTAAACTCCCTGTCATCAGATTTCATCAAACAAGAACCCATAATCACCAGAATAATATAACGACCATAATGAAATTTCTAATTGTCCTATTTGACAAGCCTAAAGTCAATTTAGGCCAAATCGCAGTACGGAAAACGAATAAATTCATAACTTATTCGTTACTAACCCGATTGACGATCTGAAAGAAGATTCGGAATCACAACGACGCAGGCTACGCATGGACAACATCAAATTCATCGGAATCTGAGCGACGGAACCGTCCTGGTGACATATATGCTCGACCAGCCCTCCATATACTCGGAAATGCAGAAACTCGGTACCGTTATGAAGAGAATGAAGAGAGGAATCCAGAAACTCAAACGGAATTGAAATCGGATTAGAAACGGAGAGTAGATCTGAGTTTGAAGGTTGAGAGAAATCAGAGATTTTACGAGAAAACGTGAAAGGAAATGAATTAATAAAGGATTTTCCGCTATTTATAGTGAAGACGATAATTATCCTTTAGTAAAGTCGATAATTATCCTTTAACCGATCCAAAGGCGGGTCGAACCTCTTTCTCCAAACTTCTCGAGATTGGAACATTAAATCTGGAATATTGTAGGGATAATTATTACACAACTGCCTCGGAAAACGTGTATTCCTAAGCCGTCTTTCTTAGCCGTTAAGAAATGAAATAGCGACTCTTTTGGCCGTTTTGCCTCTCCATGTTATTTCATATCTAGGACATATCCGATGTCCTGATCATTTCTCTCAACTGCATTTTTATTAATTGGAGCTCCCAAATGCTTCAAATAACACCGGAGGGTAAAAATAATTACCCGGGGGAAAAAGTAAAAATTTCCCCAAACGTCCAAAATTCCGCGAGGAACATAACGGTGGGACTCATACTCATCACTTGCGAAATTTTCGCGAGTTATATGTCAATTACTATCAACGATTAAGTTAATCAAAATTAATTAGAATTCGAAAATCCTAGTTATTACAGAACAATTGCATATAAAAGTATGAACACCGATTAATAAAATCATGACAATTCATATCTCAGTTCGTACATGCATTCTCTAATTATACTTTTGAATTGACGATCATACGAGGGCTACTCATGGGATCAATCTCTTATAATTTGAACACCAACATGAGTAAATATGAACAAAGAGAAATTTATGCAATAAAAACGTTTGGTTAACTCTTTTTGAATACGATGAACATCATCTTTCAAAAAATAAACACCGGATAATAAAAACATGAGCAATGACAAATAAAAGTATGAACACCAATGATTTTCTATTATTTCTTCACATACATAATATTGATGCATAATAATATAAACAATATGTAGTACCTAAAAACACAATGATAATATATAGGAACATCGAAGACGTAAATTTCAAATGGTACCTAAAAAACCCAACATTCAAGTTACAGATGCAAACACAATTTCATGTTACAAACCACATCATTTTTTACATCTTCGAAAGCAAAATGTAAGTTTTAACAACTTAACAATTCAAATGTTTCTTGTTTGTCCAACTGATTGAAGTACTAGATCCTTGATTTCATTGTTCTTCCAACTGAGCAATTGAGAAAAATATTTCTCTCTACAAAACATGACAAGCTTTTTACTGGTCTTCTTACCAAACCCAACTTTCCAATTTTTGGTTCCACCTCCCATATATGTTTTCATGTGTCCCATGGCATATACTGCAAAATCATCATTTGGCTTGTGAGTTGCCCATGGTAAAGATACGAATGTCGGATCCATGCTCCTTAACATCCCGTATTTTTTGCCGAATGAAACCCCAGGTAATCCAAAAATATTTTTTCTACACAAACAAGATATATACAATGTATGTTAAACATAAAATATATGCTAATTAAAAATTAACATATATGACGGTAAAAAAAATTGATATTGAATAATATAACAATTTTTTTGAATTTTACCAATCTTGTGATCTCTTCAAAATATGTCTTTGGAACATCGTCCAATGTAAATCGTGGTGCTCTATCTACGCTTCAGATAATATTGATGGTCAAACTAGTTTAAATTCTCATCCAACAACAAACCACATTAAGTGTTATGTGAGGTTAGGGCAATGTTGTTTGAAGAGGTAAGTGAGGAAAGTAAGCTCATTTCTTCAAGAGGGAGATTATGAGCAAAGTGTGGGTGAAATTTAGACCTGCTATTGCTAGGCAGTTGAAGATTAAAGTATGATTGTTAAGTAACCAGTTTGAACATCCAAATTGATACTATATTTTGTTTGATGTGGCTCTTTGCAAAACTAAATCTAGACAAATCTAGCTAGGATTACGATGATTAAGAATATTGATTACAAATCATGAAACTAAAGGAGCAAGCAATCAACTAGATCTTTATAATCTGAACAGTGGGTCACAGTCTCTTACTTACAATTTCAAAGGCACTCATGTTCATAATATAATCTCTCGTGGTTGTGGTAGCTATACTAGTAGTCATAAATTTCTTTTGCTTGAGAAAACATATATTGGAATAGCAAATTGTTTTGGGTATCAGTCATGGTTGTAGATCCAAAATAAACTGTATCCGAACCACTCCTTTTAATATTTAAAATTTCTATGAGGCATTTTGTCGAATACCTTGCGTGCATATTAGAAGCAACATATAGATTATGCAATTGGATGACTTAAACCAACTCAACATATGTATATACATGCATTTTCGCAATGAAAACTATCAAACACAACAATAAAACGAACAAATGTGATTTGAACCACAAAATCAAAGGTAACCAACACTAAATATGAAAAGAGTAAAAACCTAAAATTAAGAGTACAAATTGAGCAAAAAAACATACCTGAATAGTCATTTCTCTTTGATTTAATCATTGTTTCAATGAAAATCAAAGCAAATCCTAATTCTGTTGTTAAGAGCCAAGAAGGAGAAGAAGAATGACGTATGTGAGAAGAAGAATGGCATCCGTCTGCGTGTGCGAGTGAGGAGAAGAAGTCTAAACCTATTTTTTATTGTTTGCAAAATTTTAACTATATTTACCAAAATGCCATTAATGACAAGTGTGTGAGAGCCGTTGATTTAAATCTCATCCAATGGCTCTCATGGCTCCTAATTCCTATCCACAAGGCTTCTCCTCACCGGAACTAAAATATCTCTCTCTATATATATATATATACCAATCAAAATTAATAAATTGATTTGTTATAATTCGATTTTGTTGAGAAAATCTCACGAATATCTTCTAACAAGATATTTTACACATTTTTTAAATTTAAAACTAAATTAAACTTTGTTCCTCTAGCTTTTTATAAGTAACCGATGTCATTGAGAATCAAAGTTCACTCTCATCACTTTCATTTATTTTTATATGTCTTCCAGTAAAAGTAATAATATATTGAGGAATAAATATAATATCTAAAAATTATCTTTGTAATAGATTTTTAATTATGTCATTTTATTTATTAAAAAATTATAATGTAATCCTCACAGATATTAGTCATTTTAGTTAATAAAATAGAATTTTTTATAGAATAATATCCAACCAATGATACATAAAAATAAAAATATAATATTTTTTTATTCAGACAAAATCCGCACAAGATCCGGACACAAATCCAACGAAGATTCTAAATTGACATTTGAAAAAGCTTCTAAAATCTATCTCACATCTGCGATAAAAAAAACAAAAATTTATAACTAAACCCTCCATTTTGATAGGACACACCCAAAATTGGAAGAAAAAACTAAACGTTGATATTAAACCGGCCCTTAATTTAAAGAAGCTAGAGAACTCAACTTTTGAGGCTTGTGCGATTTTTACTTAGCGTGGAATTTGGAGCTTGTTTGACGTTTCCTTTGTTGCCGCGGCCCTTGTCTTACTTGGAAGTGAAAATATAATAGTTTTTACACCAACATATCAGCAGATCCACGACCCACGTATCAACAGATGAACAACATACTAGCAGATCAACGACCCACGTATCAACAGATGAACGTTGTTTAATCTTCAAACTTTCTATTAGTTTTATTTGATAATCAACGTGAGATAATTTATAATCATATATCAATAATATTATACTTTGTAACACCCCAAATCCGCGGGACTCGGGGCGCTACGGGTTGGGACCTCACAATGGGTCCCGACCCTTAGCCTGACAACAATTTCACCAGATCTTGCAACATGGCACAAATAAAGGCCAAAACCGAAAAACATTTTTATGCAATGAAAAGAAAACCCGAAAGAATACAACAGAGGACTTCAGCCGAAAATACAACTCCAAGGCTAAACGCCAACACGCGACATACAATATACAATAAATACAATACTCAAACTCGACTCCACCCAAAACCAAATCCTAAAATGTACGGAACCCCGGCTGCCCACTCTTCCGGATCTCTCGGCCGCATTCCTAACCTGCAAGACAATCTACAACAATCGGTATAAAACCGTTAGCTAATATTCGAGGCATTAGAATTAATGGGAAAGGCACATACACAAGTAATCTCATCACAAGCATACAACATACATAAAAGCACACCAATCCGGTTTATTATCTTTGTTATTATTAGGTCGTATTCCGTTCTAATTCAACTTAGGTTGTGACACGAGAGTCACCGAAACTCGCCTCGGTCCCTACTTACCGGCATGGAATGGTACTGATGCATCCGACCGTCTACCAGCACGGGATAGTCGCCGAGAACCTCCTAGCTCTCGCGGGAGCTAGGCAAGTTGTCACCGCCCGTTATCATACACTTGGGCCAAAATAATATAAAGGTCGGTAATCCTAATTCCGGTTTAGTTGTTATAAACAATAAATAATAAACACACACCACCAAACACACATCAATGCTAATACAAAGAATACGAGCTAAGTAAGTCCGGAGACTTACCTCGGCCCAAAGATAATCCCGCTAACCACCGCTCTCAACTTCCCGTAGGAAGGCACTCAATGCCTAGTCAAAACAAGTCACACAATCAACAACTCTCTCATAAACTAGAAGTCATTAAACTTCTAGTCCCAATGATCTCGCAAGATCATAAACCACAACTATGCTAGGATAACAAACTCCTAGTCATCCCGATCTCACCAGATCATAACCATCACATCCTAGGCGAGGATACTCTCGTTCTAGTCTCCACAATCTCAACAAGATCATACAACCATAATCTCAATCCTCATAAGCTCACAAGATCAACCAAACACTCAACGCCCTACAATTCTCACAAGATAAAAACAACACCTCGAGTCTTAAGACATTTCAAAAATCCTCAAACACTCACTTAAGGTCCAAAGCCACTACTTGGCATTTCCACTAAGTTATGCTAGATTATCCAACCTAGCATGATACTAATACTAACATAACAAGATCGAGTAAGATCATAAGCTCGGGGGAAGAGGGTACTCACATGAAGTCCAAAGACGGAAGACGATCTAAGGATGTCGAGTTGGACTTGCTAGGTCTTTATCGGGACGCTTCCGAACCTAACACCAAAATTAGACAAATTTAGCTCGTACGCTAAATTTGATCGGAATATATAATATACATAAAACTAAAGAAAAGCTCGATTTCAATTTCCCACGTTAAAACTCGCAAAAACCTTTTCGCGCAAAATACGAGAATTTAGCAACTTGGTCATAACCCGAAATTACAACTTGAACTGTAAATTCGAATTAATCCAACAAGGCATAAAACATCGGGTAAGCAAATACAAGACTATAACTCAAAGTAAAACCCATCTTTAAAAACCGTAAAATACATTTTCCGGACAAGTTGAACAACTCTAAACACTTGGGCCATTTTCCGTAATTAAAACCTTGACCATAATCTGTAAATAATTCCAGAAGGGCATAAAAGTTAATCTCAGAAATATGGGTCATAAACTATACATACAAAATATTGGGTCACATTTATAATTAACCATAAAGAGAGGGGCCCGATTGTAAATATCCCAAAAGTCGGTCAACACAGTTGACCATATCTAGGGTTTCAGCTCCAAGGTGGCGGCACTGTGCAGCAAGGTTTCCCGGCGGCCTGGTGCACGGCGGTCGACAACGGCAGCAGATCCGAAGTCCCCGGTGATGTGCGAACCCGACGGCGTCTCCACCTTCCAGGAAGACGAAGGATCAAGCCCAGTGCGGTCTTGGGCGAGGTTGGAGGCGAGTTTGCTTGCTCCGTCAACTAAAACAACTCCGAGTTAGTCAAGAAGGTGGCGGCGGACTGGATCTTCGTCCCCGGCGTCGGAACTAGAGGCGGAATCGGTTGAAACCCTAACTCGTCCTTTGCTAGCGCTGGCGAGACCCTGGGTGGTGTTCTTCGCGAGCAGTGGGCAGGAGGCAACACAACTTCCACTGCTACAGCGGTGTAGCGACGGTGGAGCGTCTTTCCTGGCGTCGGGACTGTGGCAACAGGGCGACGGTGCAGGCTTTCGAGGCTACACTGCGGCTGGCTCTCTAGAGAAGACAGCAGGGACGGCGGTTGTTGATGCTGAAGAAGGGTTGGGGCCTGGCGGTTGCTGAAGAAGAGAGCAAGAGCAGGTTAGGTGGTTGAGAGGAAGAAAGGAGGAGCAAGCTCCGGCGAGAGAGGGAGGAGGAAGAAGAAAGGCGGCCCATTTCTATCTCAAGGTGAAGCAGAGGGAGGAAGAAAGCGGCAGCTTGCGTGATAGTGGTCTCCTGAGGGAGCTAGGTTTAGGAAGGAAGAAGGCGGACGGGCAACTCATGAGGGAAGGGGCCTCCTGGGCCGGCCCGTCTTAACGGCCTAACTATTTTACCTCCCCGGGTTAGAAAAAAAAACGAAATAAAAAGAACAACGGAAAAAGTCTAAACTTGTCGAATTCCGGTTAGTCCCGGAATTTATCAAAATAATTTTTCGGATAATATAATGGTATAAATACGGATAATATATATATCAAAACTCTTAAAATTCAAATTACGACGTAAAAATTATTCGGAAAATATATTGAGGTCATAAAAAAAATATTAACAAAAATACGGAAAATAAATATCAAAAACGCACCCAATAAACGGGTCGTTACATTAGATCCCCCTAAAAACAAGTTTCGTCCCGAAACTTGCTATACGTCAAACTTCTCGGTCCTTAAGGCGGAGGTATGAACTCTCAAACTAAGAAGGGTTAAACCTTCTAATCTATATACACAAACTGCTCAAACTACAATCGCGAGATATAACAGGTCATATAACACATTCCCGTACAGGGTCAAAATACACATAATATATCACATGCACATAACTCAACCAAGGGAAGAACTAGGTCCAACCCAATGATTTTATCGATGCTACTAACTCACCGTAACTTCAACTAAAGATATTATCCTCCGACTTCTTATTAGCCTGATTGGTTCTACGACGCCACTAACTCATCAAGACCGACAAAACTTCTTGAGTCATTCCTATACTTGTCAGATTGATACACATGAAACACCGGGTGAACACCCTCTACTCTCGGCGGCCACGCCAACCGGTAAACCATTTTCTCAACTTGCGCTTAAGAGCTCAAAAAGGTCCAATATATCGGAACTCAACTTCCTTCTCGGGTCTTCCTCAATACATCATTTCCATTAAGTTTCTCTTTGATGTCTCTATCAAAGAAGATCAAACTTCCAATTTACACCATTAGCTTTGGTTCTTGCCAAACTAAACCTCGATATTACGGTTCCTCAATTCTTGTGGCAATTCCAAGTAACGAAGGAAGTACCTTACTTCACACCGCTTCTACTAACTATAATAGTATGCTATTACTTTTACATCGCTCCTCAATACCCAATCAAGACCTTGTCTTGGAGAATCACTTGTCCACTTCAAACCTATAATACCTCAAGGTAAATCAAAACAGTTGCACCAATTAATCTCCTCTTAACTCTCAGCAACTCTATTGTCAATTCTTCGTCCCGTTCAATACTTCATTTTCATCCGTAGTAGGTTAGCATAAAAGGTGTTACACAACTTCCCCCTTCACATATCTGGTAAAGCTCGACACATCTAAGATGACTTATAACTCTTTCCATATCTCTCGGGATTTTCCATCCCGAGACAACTTGTCATACGACTTCTCTCTCTAGTGCCTCTGGTTGGTCCAAAATGCCGTATTTGTAATATCTAAGTCTCGAATTCTCAAACGCTGACAATCAAATCTTAACTTAATCTTAGAAGAGACTACCGACCCTTGCAACCGGTCTAGTAGACCATCCATTCGTTGTAAGGAATACTTGTCTTTCACCATTATCTTGTTCGACTCACGGTAATCGATGTTCAATGGAGAGAATTGTTTGTCTTTTTGACAACAATTCTGGTGTTCTCGTAATAACTTCAATCAAAAGTTCAAGATATAATTAAACATGATATTCAAATCAAGAGTTCAAGATAACATTCGGAGTTCCCAATAGCATTTCACTAATTTCTAGTGAAATCTTATCAGTAAGTTCTTGCAATAGCTCATTCACCTGTTTTCACAACATATGTCTCTGCACCACTGTCATTCCATACGGCACATGAGATATCGGGATTGAACCAATCTCGACCTTAGTGGAAAAATCCGCATTCTAACGTATTGAAATTCGTGATACTCGATCTTCGTCATTTTCTCTTTCGTCACATAACGTAGGACCTACACAACCTTGTCTTAAAACTTGACATGTTGTCATGATACTAATGGTCTCCTTCCAAACATTCATCTTTTCTTGAATTGGAAAGATTTGCTTGCGTCTTCTGACCCTTGTGGTCTTATTTAAGTATTCTTTTAACTTAATCTCATTTTCCCTCTTTGATGACATGATTGTAAAAATCCTCTAAGGTTTCTCACTTATGTGCAACCATAAGGGTCCAATCTGCAGGACTTAACCGTGTTTCAAAACAATTGACCTTATCTTCTTCACTTTCCGTGACATCCCAACATATGGGATGGACTCTTCGTATTCTACATAAGCTTTCACCGTAGACATCCTTTCTTCTAGTAGGCGTAGAATTTTACACTACATTTTCTTATGTAGCGTCAAACCGACTGTAGAGACTCTAGTTTCAATCTCTCGTCTACTTCTTGTACATCTCAAATCAACATCGAACTCCAAAACTTTAGTTTTCTCTTTCCCATATTGGTCACCTTATACATCTCTTAGTATTCCAAGCACAACTTCACAACCGTACAAGTACGCCTTCAGACGAAATTTTCCAACCACAATCACTGAAAGATCCACTAATTACTCCACCAAGCACTAACGTCATAACTCTAAGCTTGCCTCGTTGCCCTAATCGAGATTCCTCGTTTCACGTCATAGCCACTATGGTTACGCCATGCAAGTTACAACACTTGACTTAGCTGTTTCTCGCGCAAACATGACATCCATAACCTTAGAACAAATGTATCATACATCCCCTTATATATATACCCCGTTTCCGCACAACAACTATAGAAGACTAACTTTCCTCTTCGTCCTTCCAATTTGCTTTACGTTGATCCGTGTCATTTCTCCATATAACAACCCCCATGACCTAAGAAGGTCGTACCAGATCGTTACAATCCCTCCACAAGATATGTTACCATGATTTGTTAGAATTGATAAGATGTTACTTGATTTAAACGTTTATGCTTCTGTTAATACACCTCATTTTACTGACATTCAACCACCACGAATGTTCCAAGTTCTTGTTAATCCTCTTCATGATCTCATCTCCTGGGTTACTCTTCTCATCTCCACTCCTCAATAGACAACTCGCACATGTGTGTTCCTAGTTGTCACCAATTAGCTTATAACTGACCTTCTCTGATGTCTACGACTTATTATTCTACTACACTTCTCATGTTGCCATTCTCAGGAAGGCTACCCTTCTCGAGGTACTATGCCTTAAACTTCGCTTGCTCATATCACCCTTCAAACACTCCATTAACTGTTTCTATGCTCCACACTTCCTTCTTTTTCTATAAGGTAACTATAACTTCTCGGGCCTTGTTGTGTCATCCAACCCACTTTCATAAGCTTAACCGCTCTTCCATGATGCCTTGTAAGCTCATCTTCTCAAGAATTGTGACTTTAATTAGCATTCACTCGCGTTTCCCTTGATGGGTATCTTAAGTCTCTCGATCAAAGCTCCTCGTTTTGTCTTTCATCTTCTTAGGATCATCAATTATACACACTTCCTCCTTCTTGGCGTTTCTTAGCTGTATCATTATAATGGAAACCGGTCAACTCCACGTGAATCCCCACCATGCCCTTCTTCTCATAACTCTAGAAATGTTGACACTTCACTTATTGGTACCTCGTAAGCTTAACTTACGGTATCTTAATCTTTCGCCAATGGTTCATTCACTCTTATTCATCTTGACTCCAATGCTTAGGAGCTTCTAAGGAAAGCTCCACATCTTAATTGAATACCACATTTAACCTTGCTAGAATGTATCTCTCCTCCTCGATTCACATCTTAGTTGTCCACGTGTCTTCTTGAAGAACGTATGTCTGTTATCCCTATTGGTCTCGTTGTCTTTCAAATCGTGAATTCTTTGTAATCACTTCCACACCTTTGTGTTACTCCTTTTTCTTGTATGTTCCTCCATCTCAATTTCTCTTAAGTTGTCTCGAGTTTTCTTTTACTTGGTTGTCCTTCGTTTAAGTCATCTCTAATCCTCCTCTTCGACATCCTCTTAAAGGAATCCGAGCACGCCATGGTATTCGCCCGAACTTAACGCTCAAACACGATACTTAAGCTTATTCCTCCTCGTATGAACGCTATCCTATGCCAACAATATCGTCCTAAAGGTGATGATATATTACTATCATCTTTTCTATAAGGTCCTACATCTTCATATGCTACTATATAATAAGAGTCCGTATATAAGACTATATAAATCCTATGTTCATATTACTACCATAATATAACACATCCGGAAATCCATAACAACAAAACAAGGTCTAAAACACATTATAATCAACATATATAACTATACATGTATATATCAAGTCCATCATGCAACAAAAATCCACGAAGATACACATCAATTCCATCACGCATAACTACAAACCTCATATAAATATCTATATATACATATATATACATATCAAAATCCAATAAACTAAGCTGCCGAGATCCGCGGAAGGAGTGGTGGTCCGTACATTCTACCCCGACTCATTCATGTAATTTTGAAAACGAAAAATCAGAACCCGTGAGGGTTCTGTTTATTCCTTATTCGGCCTTTAGAAGATTGCGAGTGCCATTGTTGTCAACCTAGGGCTCTGATACCACTTTTGTAACACCCCAAATCCGCGGGACTCGGGGCGCTACGGGTTGGGACCTCACAATGGGTCCCGACCCTTAGCCTGACAACAATTTCACCAGATCTTGCAACATGGCACAAATAAAGGCCAAAACCGAAAAACATTTTTATGCAATGAAAAGAAAACCCGAAAGAATACAACAGAGGACTTCAGCCGAAAATACAACTCCAAGGCTAAACGCCAACACGCGACATACAATATACAATAAATACAATACTCAAACTCGACTCCACCCAAAACCAAATCCTAAAATGTACGGAACCCCGGCTGCCCACTCTTCCGGATCTCTCGGCCGCATTCCTAACCTGCAAGACAATCTACAACAATCGGTATAAAACCGTTAGCTAATATTCGAGGCATTAGAATTAATGGGAAAGGCACATACACAAGTAATCTCATCACAAGCATACAACATACATAAAAGCACACCAATCCGGTTTATTATCTTTGTTATTATTAGGTCGTATTCCGTTCTAATTCAACTTAGGTTGTGACACGAGAGTCACCGAAACTCGCCTCGGTCCCTACTTACCGGCATGGAATGGTACTGATGCATCCGACCGTCTACCAGCACGGGATAGTCGCCGAGAACCTCCTAGCTCTCGCGGGAGCTAGGCAAGTTGTCACCGCCCGTTATCATACACTTGGGCCAAAATAATATAAAGGTCGGTAATCCTAATTCCGGTTTAGTTGTTATAAACAATAAATAATAAACACACACCACCAAACACACATCAATGCTAATACAAAGAATACGAGCTAAGTAAGTCCGGAGACTTACCTCGGCCCAAAGATAATCCCGCTAACCACCGCTCTCAACTTCCCGTAGGAAGGCACTCAACGCCTAGTCAAAACAAGTCACACAATCAACAACTCTCTCATAAACTAGAAGTCATTAAACTTCTAGTCCCAATGATCTCGCAAGATCATAAACCACAACTATGCTAGGATAACAAACTCCTAGTCATCCCGATCTCACCAGATCATAACCATCACATCCTAGGCGAGGATACTCTCGTTCTAGTCTCCACAATCTCAACAAGATCATACAACCATAATCTCAATCCTCATAAGCTCACAAGATCAACCAAACACTCAACGCCCTACAATTCTCACAAGATAAAAACAACACCTCGAGTCTTAAGACATTTCAAAAATCCTCAAACACTCACTTAAGGTCCAAAGCCACTACTTGGCATTTCCACTAAGTTATGCTAGATTATCCAACCTAGCATGATACTAATACTAACATAACAAGATCGAGTAAGATCATAAGCTCGGGGGAAGAGGGTACTCACATGAAGTCCAAAGACGGAAGACGATCTAAGGATGTCGAGTTGGACTTGCTAGGTCTTTATCGGGACGCTTCCGAACCTAACACCAAAATTAGACAAATTTAGCTCGTACGCTAAATTTGATCGGAATATATAATATACATAAAACTAAAGAAAAGCTCGATTTCAATTTCCCACGTTAAAACTCGCAAAAACCTTTTCGCGCAAAATACGAGAATTTAGCAACTTGGTCATAACCCGAAATTACAACTTGAACTGTAAATTCGAATTAATCCAACAAGGCATAAAACATCGGGTAAGCAAATACAAGACTATAACTCAAAGTAAAACCCATCTTTAAAAACCGTAAAATACATTTTCCGGACAAGTTGAACAACTCTAAACACTTGGGCCATTTTCCGTAATTAAAACCTTGACCATAATCTGTAAATAATTCCAGAAGGGCATAAAAGTTAATCTCAGAAATATGGGTCATAAACTATACATACAAAATATTGGGTCACATTTATAATTAACCATAAAGAGAGGGGCCCGATTGTAAATATCCCAAAAGTCGGTCAACACAGTTGACCATATCTAGGGTTTCAGCTCCAAGGTGGCGGCACTGTGCAGCAAGGTTTCCCGGCGGCCTGGTGCACGGCGGTCGACAACGGCAGCAGATCCGAAGTCCCCGGTGATGTGCGAACCCGACGGCGTCTCCACCTTCCAGGAAGACGAAGGATCAAGCCCAGTGCGGTCTTGGGCGAGGTTGGAGGCGAGTTTGCTTGCTCCGTCAACTAAAACAACTCCGAGTTAGTCAAGAAGGT
Source organism: Fagopyrum esculentum (assembly GCA_033239045.1). NCBI lineage: Eukaryota > Viridiplantae > Streptophyta > Magnoliopsida > Caryophyllales > Polygonaceae > Fagopyrum > Fagopyrum esculentum. The sequence continues at coordinate 123,875,283 of BSUD01000008.1, read as the reverse complement.
GGCGGCGGACTGGATCTTCGTCCCCGGCGTCGGAACTAGAGGCGGAATCGGTTGAAACCCTAACTCGTCCTTTGCTAGCGCTGGCGAGACCCTGGGTGGTGTTCTTCGCGAGCAGTGGGCAGGAGGCAACACAACTTCCACTGCTACAGCGGTGTAGCGACGGTGGAGCGTCTTTCCTGGCGTCGGGACTGTGGCAACAGGGCGACGGTGCAGGCTTTCGAGGCTACACTGCGGCTGGCTCTCTAGAGAAGACAGCAGGGACGGCGGTTGTTGATGCTGAAGAAGGGTTGGGGCCTGGCGGTTGCTGAAGAAGAGAGCAAGAGCAGGTTAGGTGGTTGAGAGGAAGAAAGGAGGAGCAAGCTCCGGCGAGAGAGGGAGGAGGAAGAAGAAAGGCGGCCCATTTCTATCTCAAGGTGAAGCAGAGGGAGGAAGAAAGCGGCAGCTTGCGTGATAGTGGTCTCCTGAGGGAGCTAGGTTTAGGAAGGAAGAAGGCGGACGGGCAACTCATGAGGGAAGGGGCCTCCTGGGCCGGCCCGTCTTAACGGCCTAACTATTTTACCTCCCCGGGTTAGAAAAAAAAACGAAATAAAAAGAACAACGGAAAAAGTCTAAACTTGTCGAATTCCGGTTAGTCCCGGAATTTATCAAAATAATTTTTCGGATAATATAATGGTATAAATACGGATAATATATATATCAAAACTCTTAAAATTCAAATTACGACGTAAAAATTATTCGGAAAATATATTGAGGTCATAAAAAAAATATTAACAAAAATACGGAAAATAAATATCAAAAACGCACCCAATAAACGGGTCGTTACATTAGATCCCCCTAAAAACAAGTTTCGTCCCGAAACTTGCTATACGTCAAACTTCTCGGTCCTTAAGGCGGAGGTATGAACTCTCAAACTAAGAAGGGTTAAACCTTCTAATCTATATACACAAACTGCTCAAACTACAATCGCGAGATATAACAGGTCATATAACACATTCCCGTACAGGGTCAAAATACACATAATATATCACATGCACATAACTCAACCAAGGGAAGAACTAGGTCCAACCCAATGATTTTATCGATGCTACTAACTCACCGTAACTTCAACTAAAGATATTATCCTCCGACTTCTTATTAGCCTGATTGGTTCTACGACGCCACTAACTCATCAAGACCGACAAAACTTCTTGAGTCATTCCTATACTTGTCAGATTGATACACATGAAACACCGGGTGAACACCCTCTACTCTCGGCGGCCACGCCAACCGGTAAACCATTTTCTCAACTTGCGCTTAAGAGCTCAAAAAGGTCCAATATATCGGAACTCAACTTCCTTCTCGGGTCTTCCTCAATACATCATTTCCATTAAGTTTCTCTTTGATGTCTCTATCAAAGAAGATCAAACTTCCAATTTACACCATTAGCTTTGGTTCTTGCCAAACTAAACCTCGATATTACGGTTCCTCAATTCTTGTGGCAATTCCAAGTAACGAAGGAAGTACCTTACTTCACACCGCTTCTACTAACTATAATAGTATGCTATTACTTTTACATCGCTCCTCAATACCCAATCAAGACCTTGTCTTGGAGAATCACTTGTCCACTTCAAACCTATAATACCTCAAGGTAAATCAAAACAGTTGCACCAATTAATCTCCTCTTAACTCTCAGCAACTCTATTGTCAATTCTTCGTCCCGTTCAATACTTCATTTTCATCCGTAGTAGGTTAGCATAAAAGGTGTTACACAACTTCCCCCTTCACATATCTGGTAAAGCTCGACACATCTAAGATGACTTATAACTCTTTCCATATCTCTCGGGATTTTCCATCCCGAGACAACTTGTCATACGACTTCTCTCTCTAGTGCCTCTGGTTGGTCCAAAATGCCGTATTTGTAATATCTAAGTCTCGAATTCTCAAACGCTGACAATCAAATCTTAACTTAATCTTAGAAGAGACTACCGACCCTTGCAACCGGTCTAGTAGACCATCCATTCGTTGTAAGGAATACTTGTCTTTCACCATTATCTTGTTCGACTCACGGTAATCGATGTTCAATGGAGAGAATTGTTTGTCTTTTTGACAACAATTCTGGTGTTCTCGTAATAACTTCAATCAAAAGTTCAAGATATAATTAAACATGATATTCAAATCAAGAGTTCAAGATAACATTCGGAGTTCCCAATAGCATTTCACTAATTTCTAGTGAAATCTTATCAGTAAGTTCTTGCAATAGCTCATTCACCTGTTTTCACAACATATGTCTCTGCACCACTGTCATTCCATACGGCACATGAGATATCGGGATTGAACCAATCTCGACCTTAGTGGAAAAATCCGCATTCTAACGTATTGAAATTCGTGATACTCGATCTTCGTCATTTTCTCTTTCGTCACATAACGTAGGACCTACACAACCTTGTCTTAAAACTTGACATGTTGTCATGATACTAATGGTCTCCTTCCAAACATTCATCTTTTCTTGAATTGGAAAGATTTGCTTGCGTCTTCTGACCCTTGTGGTCTTATTTAAGTATTCTTTTAACTTAATCTCATTTTCCCTCTTTGATGACATGATTGTAAAAATCCTCTAAGGTTTCTCACTTATGTGCAACCATAAGGGTCCAATCTGCAGGACTTAACCGTGTTTCAAAACAATTGACCTTATCTTCTTCACTTTCCGTGACATCCCAACATATGGGATGGACTCTTCGTATTCTACATAAGCTTTCACCGTAGACATCCTTTCTTCTAGTAGGCGTAGAATTTTACACTACATTTTCTTATGTAGCGTCAAACCGACTGTAGAGACTCTAGTTTCAATCTCTCGTCTACTTCTTGTACATCTCAAATCAACATCGAACTCCAAAACTTTAGTTTTCTCTTTCCCATATTGGTCACCTTATACATCTCTTAGTATTCCAAGCACAACTTCACAACCGTACAAGTACGCCTTCAGACGAAATTTTCCAACCACAATCACTGAAAGATCCACTAATTACTCCACCAAGCACTAACGTCATAACTCTAAGCTTGCCTCGTTGCCCTAATCGAGATTCCTCGTTTCACGTCATAGCCACTATGGTTACGCCATGCAAGTTACAACACTTGACTTAGCTGTTTCTCGCGCAAACATGACATCCATAACCTTAGAACAAATGTATCATACATCCCCTTATATATATACCCCGTTTCCGCACAACAACTATAGAAGACTAACTTTCCTCTTCGTCCTTCCAATTTGCTTTACGTTGATCCGTGTCATTTCTCCATATAACAACCCCCATGACCTAAGAAGGTCGTACCAGATCGTTACAATCCCTCCACAAGATATGTTACCATGATTTGTTAGAATTGATAAGATGTTACTTGATTTAAACGTTTATGCTTCTGTTAATACACCTCATTTTACTGACATTCAACCACCACGAATGTTCCAAGTTCTTGTTAATCCTCTTCATGATCTCATCTCCTGGGTTACTCTTCTCATCTCCACTCCTCAATAGACAACTCGCACATGTGTGTTCCTAGTTGTCACCAATTAGCTTATAACTGACCTTCTCTGATGTCTACGACTTATTATTCTACTACACTTCTCATGTTGCCATTCTCAGGAAGGCTACCCTTCTCGAGGTACTATGCCTTAAACTTCGCTTGCTCATATCACCCTTCAAACACTCCATTAACTGTTTCTATGCTCCACACTTCCTTCTTTTTCTATAAGGTAACTATAACTTCTCGGGCCTTGTTGTGTCATCCAACCCACTTTCATAAGCTTAACCGCTCTTCCATGATGCCTTGTAAGCTCATCTTCTCAAGAATTGTGACTTTAATTAGCATTCACTCGCGTTTCCCTTGATGGGTATCTTAAGTCTCTCGATCAAAGCTCCTCGTTTTGTCTTTCATCTTCTTAGGATCATCAATTATACACACTTCCTCCTTCTTGGCGTTTCTTAGCTGTATCATTATAATGGAAACCGGTCAACTCCACGTGAATCCCCACCATGCCCTTCTTCTCATAACTCTAGAAATGTTGACACTTCACTTATTGGTACCTCGTAAGCTTAACTTACGGTATCTTAATCTTTCGCCAATGGTTCATTCACTCTTATTCATCTTGACTCCAATGCTTAGGAGCTTCTAAGGAAAGCTCCACATCTTAATTGAATACCACATTTAACCTTGCTAGAATGTATCTCTCCTCCTCGATTCACATCTTAGTTGTCCACGTGTCTTCTTGAAGAACGTATGTCTGTTATCCCTATTGGTCTCGTTGTCTTTCAAATCGTGAATTCTTTGTAATCACTTCCACACCTTTGTGTTACTCCTTTTTCTTGTATGTTCCTCCATCTCAATTTCTCTTAAGTTGTCTCGAGTTTTCTTTTACTTGGTTGTCCTTCGTTTAAGTCATCTCTAATCCTCCTCTTCGACATCCTCTTAAAGGAATCCGAGCACGCCATGGTATTCGCCCGAACTTAACGCTCAAACACGATACTTAAGCTTATTCCTCCTCGTATGAACGCTATCCTATGCCAACAATATCGTCCTAAAGGTGATGATATATTACTATCATCTTTTCTATAAGGTCCTACATCTTCATATGCTACTATATAATAAGAGTCCGTATATAAGACTATATAAATCCTATGTTCATATTACTACCATAATATAACACATCCGGAAATCCATAACAACAAAACAAGGTCTAAAACACATTATAATCAACATATATAACTATACATGTATATATCAAGTCCATCATGCAACAAAAATCCACGAAGATACACATCAATTCCATCACGCATAACTACAAACCTCATATAAATATCTATATATACATATATATACATATCAAAATCCAATAAACTAAGCTGCCGAGATCCGCGGAAGGAGTGGTGGTCCGTACATTCTACCCCGACTCATTCATGTAATTTTGAAAACGAAAAATCATTTTAAACTTAGAACCCTTGAGGGTTCTATTTCCCTCTATTTGGCCTTTAGAAGATTGCGAGTGCCATTGTTGTCAACCTAGGGCTCTGATACCACTTTTGTAACACCCCAAATCCGCGGGACTCGGGGCGCTACGGGTTGGGACCTCACAATGGGTCCCGACCCTTAGCCTGACAACAATTTCACCAGATCTTGCAACATGGCACAAATAAAGGCCAAAACCGAAAAACATTTTTATGCAATGAAAAGAAAACCCGAAAGAATACAACAGAGGACTTCAGCCGAAAATACAACTCCAAGGCTAAACGCCAACACGCGACATACAATATACAATAAATACAATACTCAAACTCGACTCCACCCAAAACCAAATCCTAAAATGTACGGAACCCCGGCTGCCCACTCTTCCGGATCTCTCGGCCGCATTCCTAACCTGCAAGACAATCTACAACAATCGGTATAAAACCGTTAGCTAATATTCGAGGCATTAGAATTAATGGGAAAGGCACATACACAAGTAATCTCATCACAAGCATACAACATACATAAAAGCACACCAATCCGGTTTATTATCTTTGTTATTATTAGGTCGTATTCCGTTCTAATTCAACTTAGGTTGTGACACGAGAGTCACCGAAACTCGCCTCGGTCCCTACTTACCGGCATGGAATGGTACTGATGCATCCGACCGTCTACCAGCACGGGATAGTCGCCGAGAACCTCCTAGCTCTCGCGGGAGCTAGGCAAGTTGTCACCGCCCGTTATCATACACTTGGGCCAAAATAATATAAAGGTCGGTAATCCTAATTCCGGTTTAGTTGTTATAAACAATAAATAATAAACACACACCACCAAACACACATCAATGCTAATACAAAGAATACGAGCTAAGTAAGTCCGGAGACTTACCTCGGCCCAAAGATAATCCCGCTAACCACCGCTCTCAACTTCCCGTAGGAAGGCACTCAACGCCTAGTCAAAACAAGTCACACAATCAACAACTCTCTCATAAACTAGAAGTCATTAAACTTCTAGTCCCAATGATCTCGCAAGATCATAAACCACAACTATGCTAGGATAACAAACTCCTAGTCATCCCGATCTCACCAGATCATAACCATCACATCCTAGGCGAGGATACTCTCGTTCTAGTCTCCACAATCTCAACAAGATCATACAACCATAATCTCAATCCTCATAAGCTCACAAGATCAACCAAACACTCAACGCCCTACAATTCTCACAAGATAAAAACAACACCTCGAGTCTTAAGACATTTCAAAAATCCTCAAACACTCACTTAAGGTCCAAAGCCACTACTTGGCATTTCCACTAAGTTATGCTAGATTATCCAACCTAGCATGATACTAATACTAACATAACAAGATCGAGTAAGATCATAAGCTCGGGGGAAGAGGGTACTCACATGAAGTCCAAAGACGGAAGACGATCTAAGGATGTCGAGTTGGACTTGCTAGGTCTTTATCGGGACGCTTCCGAACCTAACACCAAAATTAGACAAATTTAGCTCGTACGCTAAATTTGATCGGAATATATAATATACATAAAACTAAAGAAAAGCTCGATTTCAATTTCCCACGTTAAAACTCGCAAAAACCTTTTCGCGCAAAATACGAGAATTTAGCAACTTGGTCATAACCCGAAATTACAACTTGAACTGTAAATTCGAATTAATCCAACAAGGCATAAAACATCGGGTAAGCAAATACAAGACTATAACTCAAAGTAAAACCCATCTTTAAAAACCGTAAAATACATTTTCCGGACAAGTTGAACAACTCTAAACACTTGGGCCATTTTCCGTAATTAAAACCTTGACCATAATCTGTAAATAATTCCAGAAGGGCATAAAAGTTAATCTCAGAAATATGGGTCATAAACTATACATACAAAATATTGGGTCACATTTATAATTAACCATAAAGAGAGGGGCCCGATTGTAAATATCCCAAAAGTCGGTCAACACAGTTGACCATATCTAGGGTTTCAGCTCCAAGGTGGCGGCACTGTGCAGCAAGGTTTCCCGGCGGCCTGGTGCACGGCGGTCGACAACGGCAGCAGATCCGAAGTCCCCGGTGATGTGCGAACCCGACGGCGTCTCCACCTTCCAGGAAGACGAAGGATCAAGCCCAGTGCGGTCTTGGGCGAGGTTGGAGGCGAGTTTGCTTGCTCCGTCAACTAAAACAACTCCGACTTAGTCAAGAAGGTGGCGGCGGACTGGATCTTCGTCCCCGGCGTCGGAACTAGAGGCGGAATCGGTTGAAACCCTAACTCGTCCTTTGCTAGCGCTGGCGAGACCCTGGGTGGTGTTCTTCGCGAGCAGTGGGCAGGAGGCAACACAACTTCCACTGCTACAGCGGTGTAGCGACGGTGGAGCGTCTTTCCTGGCGTCGGGACTATGGCAACAGGGCGACGGTGCAGGCTTTCGAGGCTACACTGCGGCTGGCTCTCTAGAGAAGACAGCAGGGACGGCGGTTGTTGATGCTGAATAAGGGTTGGGGCCTGGCGGTTGCTGAAGAAGAGAGCAAGAGCAGGTTAGGTGGTTGAGAGGAAGAAAGGAGGAGCAAGCTCCGGCGAGAGAGGGAGGAGGAAGAAGAAAGGCGGCCCATTTCTATCTCAAGGTGAAGCAGAGGGAGGAAGAAAGCGGCAGCTTGCGTGATAGTGGTCTCCTGAGGGAGCTAGGTTTAGGAAGGAAGAAGGCGGACGGGCAACTCATGAGGGAAGGGGCCTCCTGGGCCGGCCCGTCTTAACGGCCTAACTATTTTACCTCCCCGGGTTAGAAAAAAAAAAACGAAATAAAAAGAACAACGGAAAAAGTCTAAACTTGTCGAATTCCGGTTAGTCCCGGAATTTATCAAAATAATTTTTCGGATAATATAATGGTATAAATACGGATAATATATATATCAAAACTCTTAAAATTCAAATTACGACGTAAAAATTATTCGGAAAATATATTGAGGTCATAAAAAAAATATTAACAAAAATACGGAAAATAAATATCAAAAACGCACCCAATAAACGGGTCGTTACATACTTCATCTTTGCTAAAATACCAAGAAATGTTTGATTGTTTAATCTATTTATACAAGGTCTCACATTGTCGGTCTTGATAATCAATACGGATAATTTAAACTCGCGTACCAAAAGGCCAAAAAATGTATATTTATCAATCGACCTTCTATTTATACAAGTTCTCAAAATGTTATTCGACTTAATTAATAATCGATGTGATATAATTTAGACTCACATATTAGTAGGTCAACAACGACCCACATAACAACAATTTGGGGTAATTTAGACTAAGTTACTAGTAGGTCAATGACCCACATAACAAATATTAATTTGATATGAATAAAGATTATATTTGAACTTAACTAAAAAGATAATAAATGTATTTATTTGTTCAATATACAAACTTTTTTTTATATAAGTTCTCAAAATGTAAGTCTTACTTGATGATTCAAAATGTAAGTCTTACTTGATGATTCACGTGAATAATCATTAGTTATGTTCACATTTTATGTGTCATCCGCTTTTCAATACGCAAATAGGTTCACAAAAGGGTTTGTTGCATCGTCTATTTCGTTTTTAGATTCATTCTCGTAATTTGACCTCCTTTTGCTTCAAGAAAATATATATGTTATACTTATATGTCATTTATAATGAACCGTAAATATGCACATATGTATCCTTGTTTATATGTAACCGTAAATATGCACATATGTATCCTTGTAGATAGGAATTAGGAGGACTGTAAGCCATTTGATGAATTTTAAATTAAGGGCTCTCACGCGCTCATCATTAATGGCATTTTTGTAAATTGACTTAAAATCTGGAAAATACCCTTACGTTCAAAACAGTTCTCGGTGTTCATACTTTTATATGTCATTGTTCATGTTTTTATACATCGGTGTTTATAGTATTTTTATTCATCAAAGTGTCATGTCCATTTATTTTTTTGTGTTCATTGTATTATGTATAGATGTTCATTTACAGTATATAACCACAAAAAAAAAACTCATCACAAAACGTTAAAAGATGATCATAATATGTTATGTATGTGTCAAAGTTATAGATAAGTCGTCTGTGTTCATACTTTTATATGTCATTGTTCATGTTTTTATTCCTTAGTGTTCATACTTTTTATGTCATTGTTCCTGCAAATATTGTAAACTATTTTTCTAAATGGCATTTTGCCGAACAGTTTGCGTGCACACTAAAAGGATCATATAGATTATTCAATTGGAGCTATTAGACCAACTCAACATATGTATATACTTGTAATTTCTCAATCAAACTTATCTAACACAAAAATGATTCAAACAAATTTGATTTCGAACACAAACATCAATCATAATAAAACCTAAACCTTAAGAATGAAAATCTAAACAGTGAGAGTAGAAATTCGAAGAAACAAAACCTGAATCGTTTTGTATTCTCTTTGATTTCACAATTTTTATGTAATCGATCTCTAAATACTATCAACACGATTTGAAAGAAAAGTATAATTTTCAAAAAAATGAACATCATATTATAAATACCATAACCGTAAGAAAATGAATACATACTTCTAAAAAAATGAACATCATATTTTATTAACACGATTTGAAAGAATAGTATAATTTTTTAAAAAAAATTCAAAAAAATGTTTAAAAAAAATACAAAAATGAACAATTAATGTTAAAAAATGAACCGTTAGTGTTGGGAAAAAAATGAACATTTATTGATAAAATATGAACAATAACTCTTTTAAAAATGAACACATACTTATAAAAATATGAACACCGATTTTTATTTACAAAAAGTACATCTGAAAAAAAAACGGTGATGTGGCATGCCACATGTCACCACCCCGGCTATATATATATATATATATATATATATATATATATATATATATATATATATATATATATATATATATATAACACTAACGAGTAAGAAAACATTCCCGACGATCTCTCCCGATCTCTCTTCCCCCAGTTCCTAATTCTCACTCGGGGCTCCCTGTGCCATAAGATAAACCTCCCGATGCTAAGTCTGACGTGGCGGTCTTCGGAGAATTAGATCCATTGTTGCACCGCTATGTTGTGATTCCTTGATAGAATCAAGACGGATATGTATCTTCTTCCACGAGGGAGTACGAGGTTTTGCCATCGTTGAAATCGATCCCGATGTGGTTGACTCTTTGTTGGAAAAATGGAAGAATGTTGTTATTAACAAGGTTTTGGGAAGGAATGCGGCGTTCTGTCTCTTAGAACGCCGTTTCTATCAACTAAGGCATCCTATCGGATTGATGTCAATCCTTTATCTCCCGAATGGATACTATGCCGTAAGATTTGATCAAGAAATTGACTTCTTAAAGGCCCTTATTGACGAGCCTTGGGAGATTTTCGGTCATTGTATAACGGTTCGTCCTTGATCTGCCTTTTCAACCCCTACAACGACACGCTTCGCACCATTTTTGCTTAGGCTAGATTATCTAACCTACCCATGCAACTATATGACGAAGGCGTTTTATACGGCTTGACATCGGCTCTTGGGACACCACTAAAGGTCGATCTTAACACCCTTTTATACGACTAGAGGCAAGCTTGCATCGAAATCGAACTCGACAAACCGTTCATTGGCACCATCCTTATCGGTGAATCTAGAGTTCATGTTGAATACGAAGGTATGAACTCAATATGTCATCGTTATGGTTTTTACTGTCACGGTGTGGAGCGCTGCCCTCAGGTTCCCACTCCAGTTCAACTTGAGACACCGAGACATGCCACTGTTAGTCGATTTGAGTCACAAAATCCCATTGATTGTCCAAACGATGTTTTTGTAGGTGTTGCCCCCACTCAAACCAACGGGGAAGAGTTCCTTAGACCCTGGATGACTATCGTTAGAAAACCAGGTAGACTTCAAAACAGATCTCTAGGAAGTCGACTGATAAGAACGTTAACTCCTCCATTAATGGGTTCCAAGTACTCGCCTCCGCCGATTCATGTGAGCAGACGAAGAATATTCCAAAGATGAGTAACGGTGAAACCGTTACTAAAGAAGTGAATGTTCCCATTATTTAGTCGGTCATTATTAATAATGAATCTCATACGACATCACCAAGCACCTCCACATTACCCATTCTACAGGCAAACCCTCATGTCCACCAAAAACATCCAAAGAGGGACAAAACTGGTGGTCTAAACAACTTCACTGTCCCCAAGAATGACATGTCACCTCCTAGGCCCAACTCCTCTCATGAAGCTCTTCCTGGGTCTCACGTTCCTAATGGTAGGATTTCTAGCTCCCCCGCCTTAACTAGTCCTACGGCCAACGTCAAACCTATTGACCCTGCTCCTTGCCACCCATCCTCACTGCATGGCACGTCCAAGATGAATGTCGATCTGGTCACTCCGATCAGTGAACCCCACTACATGCCTCTGGGCTGCCCCGACGTTTTTATGGGCGATGCTACTATTACCAACAACAACCCAGAGTCACCCGGTTCCATCAAGAGAGATGGTTCCAAATGAATTCGTTAATATGCAATTGTCGGGGTGCGTGTAATAGACAGTTCCGCAAAGCCCTCATCTACATGATAAACCGTCATAAAATAGATTTGTTGTTTCTCTTACAAACCAAGATATCGGGAGCCACTACTGATGATGTATGTTTTGTTGGAATAATCAAATTCCCTATACCGTAAACGCAAGGATCAATATCATGCTAGAGTTATTAAGGAATTTAGAATTACATACTTGGGTTCCATAATAGCAATTGGATAAGCGTGCGGAATCTACGATCCGAATGAGCGCCGTAGGTATACAGTCTTCCTCAAACCTCCTTAGGGTTTCCTTAGGTTTTCTCTATAATAGGAAGAGAATAGAAAACTGCTGATTGATTTGACGTATTGGGAACCATAACCTAATAAAGTTTATATAATGACCTAATAGAATTCCATTAAGCCTATTGGGCCAAACTGCTGATTGATTTGACGTATTGGGAACCATAACCTAATAAAGTTTATATAATGACCTAATAGAATTCCATTAAGCCTATTGAGCCAATGTCTAGTATCCACCCATTAAGCCCATACCGTTTAATTAAAGTCTACGGGCTTTACTCGATTGAATCACTTTTATTAGCCCGCTAATATATTTAGTCATATAATATAATTGGTTATTATAATATGTAAGGTCACTAATAATAATAAGATTAATAAAATCTTACAATCTTCCACTTGAGCTACATATTAAATAAACAACTATATTATCCAAAATTCTTTATGTGTACACGTAATGATTAATTTTATGTAGACTTATTCTTTAATCAATCCGTTCCACCTCATATATCAATATGAGATCACAGCGGCTTTCGTCACATCATCGTGACTAAACCTTCCGTGTTCACCACATTAGTATATTCGATGACATAGATCAAGTATGGATGAGTGACATGAAAATTACATGAAATGTGATCTCATAAATATGTCTATTTTCAAATGGTTCTTCTTTATTTGGAGATCAATCCAAAACAACCTTTAGTTCAAAATGTAAATGACGGCAACTTTATTATGCATAAACTATAAACATAGAACATCTAATCAAACTCCCATTAGGTCAAGGGATTACAAAATTGTCAAGCCCCATACAAGTAGTGTGCTCATGAAAAACCTTAGGAGGCAACCCCTTAGTTAACGGATCCGCAATCATGGAGTTTGTGCTTATGTGTTCTATACAAATCTGCCCACTTTGAACTTTTTCCTTCAATGACAAGAACTTGATGTCAATGTGCTTCTCCTTTACAGAGCTTCTGTTGTTATTGGAGAACAAAATTGCAGCCTTATTGTCACAAAATAACTTCAATGGCCTCTCAATTCCAATAATCACACGTAGGCCTGTGACAAATTTACGCAACCATATCCCATGAATGGATGCTCCGAAGCAAGCCATGAACTCTGCAACCATAGTGGAGGTAGCTACAAGTGTTTGTTTGACACTTTTCCAAGATATAGCTCCTTCAGCCAACATGAAGACATAGCCTGAGGTGGATTGTCTACTATCAATACAACCGGCAAAATCAGAATCTAAATATCCAACGATCTCCAATCTGTCTGATTTCTTGTAAGTCAGCATGTAGTTCTTTGTTCTTTGCAAATACCGGAGAACCCTTTTTGCTGCTTTCCAATGATCCGATCCAGGATTACTTAAGTATCTGCCCAAAAGTCCCACAATAAATGCTATGTCGGGACGGGTACAAATATGAGCATACATTAGACTCCCTACCACTAGGGAATAGGGAACCTTTTGTATCTCCTTTATTTCAAGATCTTTTTTGAGCACTGTTTAAGACTAAACTTGTCTTCTTTAGCTATTGGTGTATCTTCAGCTGAGCAATCTTTCATGTTAAACCTGCTTAGTACCTTTTCGATATAGCCCTTTTGTGATAACCTGAGGATACCTTGAGATCGATCTCTTAGTATCTGAATTCCTAAGACAAAAGAGGCGTCCCCAAGATCTTTCATCTCAAAATTTCTAATGAGAAATTTCTTGGTTTCGTGCAATAAGCCTATATTGTTACAGGCAAATAGTATGTCATCAACATACAATACCATAAAGATAGATTTACTCCCACTGAATTTGTGATACACACAATCCTCAACCTTATTCACCTCAAATCCAAAGGAGGTGATCACTTGATGAGATTTATGATTTCATTGCCTTGATGCCTGTTTAAGCCCATAGATGGATTTCTTTAACTTACAAGACATAGATTTTGAATCTTTGGATTCAAAATGTTCTAGTTGAACCATATAAATGGTTTCATCAATGGTTCCATTGAGAAATGTTGTTTTCACATCCATCTGATATAACTCTAAATCAAAATGAGCTACTAGTGTCATTATTGTCCTAAAAGAGTCCTTAGATGAAACCGGAGAAAAGGTCTCTTTAAAGTCAATACCTTCCTTTTGAGTGAATCCCTTTGCAACTAGATGAGCCTTATATCTTTCGATATTTCCTTTTGCATCCCTTTTAGTTTAAAATATCCATTTACAACCAATGGGTTTTGCAACTTTTGGCAACTCGATAAGATCCCATACGTCATTGTTCTTCATAGATTTCATCTCCTCTTGCATGGCTTTAATCCAGTATTGAGAGTTAGAACTTTGAAGGGTCTCAAGAAGATCGATTGGATCATCCTCTGCAATGCTTGCAGAATCTTCTTGTTCCATAAGATACGCGATGTAATCATCTGGTATCTCTCCCACAGGATCTTCTTGTTCTACTAGATATACAATGTAGTCATCCGGAATTGCATATCTCCTTTCTCTACCGGATCTCCTTAGAGGCACTTCTTGAGGTGGTTGAATTTGCTCTATGGAAGGAACTTCATTGTTGTCTAAGGCCGGAGTTTTTTCTTGAAGAGTGTTAAGAGTTGTATCTTGATCACTTTCAATAACAATATTGGGAAGAGAGATAAATTCCTCTTCCTCAAAGACAACTTCGTCAAGTGTGACGTTCCTTAATTCTTTCCCTCCAAATTCTACATCCTCAAGAAATCTGGGATTTCCCGACACAAAAAATGATCGGGTAACGGTACCCATATCTGGAGTAGTCGTCTATGAACATAATAGAGTCCAACCTTCTTTCATTAGGCTTGTAAGGCCTTGCTTCAGCTGGATATCCCTAAATGTGTAAGTGCTTTATGCTGAGCCTTTTCCCAATCCACATTTCATATGTGGTTTTAGCTACCGATTTGCTAGGTACTCTATTAAGGATATATACTGCAGTTTTTAGCGCTTCTCCCCAAAGTGATTCAGGTAAAGAAGAATGATTAATCATACTTCTCACCATATCCAATAGTGTTCTATTCCGTCTCTCAACAACACCATTCATGTTGGGTTTGCCCGGCATAGTATACTGAGGGACAATTCCACACTCATTTACGAAGTTAGCAAAGGGTCCTGGACGTTGTTCTCCTAATCCATCATATCTGCCATAGTATTCTCCACCACGGTCAAATTTAACGTTTAATCTTCTTACCAAGTTGAAGTTCAACTTCAGCTTTGTAAGCCTTGAAAACATCCAGAGATTGTGATTTCTCACGTATCAAGTATAGGTACCCATATCTGGAGTAGTCGTCTATGAACATAATAAAGTATTGTTGACCATTCCACGCAGCTGTAGGAAATGGACCACAAATATCCGTATGTATTAGTTCTAAGACTTCTGTACTTCTGTTGGCACCTAACTTTCTTATGTTTGTTAATTTTCCCTTGACGCACTCAACACAAACTTGAAAGTTTGTCAAATCAAGGGATTCAAGAATTCCTTCTGACACAAGCCTTTGAATTCTCTGTTTAGAGATGTGACATAAGCGCTTATGCCATAAGAATCCAGAATCTTCATCCAATTTTCGCTTTGTACCTCTAGAACCTGTGTGCAGGATTTCATAATGGGAAACAACCATTTCTAGCATATAAAGACGATCAATTAAGATACCGGTACCAACAAGATTTGAATTTAAGGAAATACTGAATTTTCCATTTCCAAAACTACAATGGTATCCACCTTTTTCCAAACAGGAAGTAGAAATTAAATTCCGTTTAAATAACGGAGAAACAAAAGTATCCTTTAAATCCAAATAACATCCAGTACTTAAATTTAATCTAAAATGCCCTATTGCTTCCACGAAAACTTTATTGCCATCGCCAACATAGATGAATCTTTCAGCATCACTTGGTGGTCGACTCCAAAGGCAACCCTGCATTGACACACAAATGTGAGTAGTAGCACTAGAATCTACCCACCACGTGTCAATAGGTACATAAGCTAAATCAGCCTCAGAACAAATTAGAGTGAGAACTTTACCCTTCTTTTCACGCCAAGCAGCGTACTTAGGACACGCTTTCTTCACGCGTCCTTCCTTTTTGCAGAAAAAATAAGTGAGTTCATCACTTTGCTTCTTCGCCTTTTTCTGCAAATGTGTACCAGCTGCAATATCCTTAGCCCTTTTCTTTGATTTGTTTTGAGAGCTTGATGCAAAGTGAGCACATTCTGTCTTATCTCTTTTTATCTTGCCTCTTTTTGCACATATTGTGAATTGAGCTCATTAAGAGTCCATTTCTCCTTCTAAGTATTATAACTCACCTTAAATTGACTGAATTGTGTGGGAAGAGACATGAGAACTAAATGCACGAGTAAATCATCATTTATCTCTAACTTTAGTGCCTTTAGTTTTCCCGCAAGATTTGAAATTTTCATGATGTACTCCCTTATGTTTCATTTTCCTTTGTACCTCATAGAAATCAGAGCAGCCAAATGGTTGCTTGCTTCTGATTTCTCATTCTTGGCAAAATATTTTTGAATTGCCTCAAAGGATTCCTTAGCATCTTTGCTCTCAGAAATAGAGCCCCGAAACGCTTCCGGAATGGAACGTTTCATGATCATAAGACACATGCGGTTAGAGCGATCCCACTTCTCTACTTTCGCTTCATTGGAGTTATCCTCAGCCAAAGTGGGTCGTTCAGTCCTTAGCGCAAGGTCTAGATCCATACGACCGAGAACGATTTCCACATTCTCCTTCCAGACCTTAAAATTTGTCCCATTGAGCATTGGAATGGAACTGACTTGAGCAGAAACATTAGTAGTAGTTGCTGAAACTAAACATAATAGCAAAGAATTAACACAATTAATCAATTAATTTTAAAACAAGATACCCAACACAACTTGACATTCAGTGTTTGCACAAAATATCAATTGTAAATAGTACTCTCAATGCAACAATCAAATATTGATAATAAATCCGGTCAAATAATAGTCTTTCTTTGGACCGACTATCATTCACATGGATAACATTTATGTTTATCTCTATTTATTGTCGCATGCGCTTTCATTATTTGGCCAAACATTGACCTTCCTTTGGGCCGATCAATATCCGCATAATTAATGAAAGTGCAATTGATTAATCAATATATTATCCTAAGTGTGATTTTGTTTGGTCAAATATTAATCTTCCTTTAGGCCGATCAATATTCGAATAAACAAGTATAATCACTAGTATATTTAAGGGAAATTCCGGATGGTACCCTCGTGGTTTGGGGTATTCCGGATTTTGCACAACAGTTTTTTCAAGTTCGGATGGTACCCTTAAGTTTATGTTTTTTTCCGGATTATGCCCAAATTCATTAAAATTTTTTAAATTCCATTAAAAACATAAAAAAAAAACTAAAATTAAAAAACAAATTATAATAGAAAGAATGATTCATTTATTTTTAAATTAAAGTAAAACAGTAAAAAAAATTTAAAAAATAAAGGTCTTATATTAATTTAAATATAAATAAATTACATAATTTAAAAAAATTCAAAAAAATCATTGATTTATTTTATTTTAAAAATAAATAAATTGAATTAGCATTTTTTTAACAAAATCTAAAAACATAAGTATTATGATTTATTTAAAAAATAAATAAAATAAAGGTTCTTTTCAAAAATTAAAAACAAATTCACTGTTTTAATTAATTAGAAAAATAAATAAATCAGTTTTCTATTTAATAAATTTCCTTTTACTTTATTTTAAACAGTAAGTTTTTTTAAAGGAATCCTTTTTTATTTATTTTTTAAATAAGATAAAACACTGATTTTTTAAAAATTATCTAATTAATTTATTTTTAAATTAATATAAAACATTTTTTTTAAAACAAGTTACTGTTTTACTTTAGTTATAAATAAATAAATTATTCTTTCTATTTTAATTTTAGTTTATTTTCTTTTGTATGTTTTTAATGAAATTTTAAAAAAAAAAATTGAATTTGGGCAAAATCCGGAAAACAACATAAACTTAAGGGTACCATCCGAACTTGAATAAACTGTTGGGCAAAATCCGGAATACCCCAAACCACGAGGGTACCATCCGGAATTTCCCTATATTTAATGTGTGGCCAAATATCAACCTTCCTTTGGGCCGATTGATATCTGCATAAACAAACGATACACTAACCTTTATAATTTTAAATTAAAATAATTTTCACAACATAGACTACTTAGTAGCATATTGTTTCAATCAATTTAATTTAAAATAACCTTAAATATATAGATCCTTAAATTTATCTCGTGTAAATAAAATCCAAATATTACACTCGATAACCTTTAACCGATACAAGATAAAGTGAAAAAGATCCAAATTTTACGCTCGTAGGAACAACCATATCACACTATGTACCAATTCATATATATATATATATATATATATATATATATATATATATATATATATATATATATATATATATATATATATATATATATATATATATATATATAT
>BSUD01000008.1:123834086-123856259 GCA_033239045.1 Fagopyrum esculentum | reverse complement strand
TATATATATATATATATATATATATATATATATATATATATATATATATATATATATATATATATATATATATTTACGTCATTTATAAAATAGAAAAGAAAAAAAATCTTTTCAAGAGGAAAAGGTTGCTATAAAAAAACAGCATACCTAATATAATATATATATATATATAAATTGTATACACGCGCATATAGATAATATAATAATATATAAATTTAAAAAATACAAAGCAGCAGTTGCACACTGTTCACGATTACCGAAAATATCAATTCATAAAGGCATGATTTGCCGCAAATGTGCAGTATTCTGAAGATCTTCACATTATACACAATATCATGTGGGAGGCCACTGGAAACATATATAATAATATATAAAGCATGATTTTAATTTTTATGAAGCAGTAAGCCTTTTTTTTTAAATCATACCTCAACAAAAAGAAAGCATGCGCAAGCTAAAAAAACAGTGCAAAACAACCGGCCGACAGGTTTTAGTACGATTAACAGGTAAAGAAAACCAACGCCGCAATATCACATAATGCGTTAAGTCGCATTGTAAACGAGTTATGGAAAACTGAATCCATCGAACGTGTGTATATATATATATATATATATATATATATATAAAAACAGGGCATGATGTTATTTTATAAAGCAATAAGCTTTTCAAATAACATCCAAAAAACGAACAAAGTAACACATAGGATTTATGTAAATCTGCGTGTAAAACTGAAGTACGTCAAACAATGAAAAAAAAAACTAACAACTTAACATGATAACTGCTCTAATACCACTTGTTGGAATAATCAAATTCCCTAAACCGTAAACGCAAGGATCAATATCATGCTAGAGTTATTAAGAAATTTAGAATTGCATACCTGGTTCCATAATAGCAATTGGATCAAGCCTTAGAGCGCTCAGGTATACAGTCTTCCTCAGTCAAACCTCCTTAGGGTTTCATTAGGTTTTCTCTCTGATGAGAAGAGAATAGAAAACTGCTGATTGATTTGACGTATTGAAAACCATAACCTAATAACGTTTATATAATGACCTAATAGAATCCCATTAAGCCTATTGGGCCAAAGTCTGGTATCCACCCATTAAGCCCATACCGCTTAATTAAAGTCTACGGGCTTTACTCGATTGAATCACTTTTATTAGCCCGCTAATATATTTAGTCATATAATATAATTGGTTATTATAATATGTAAGGTCATTAATAATAATAAGATTAATAAAATCTTACATGTTTAAGATCGAAATTTACGGACTATGCTAGAGTTGAAGCAGGTGGATTTAAATGAGGTATTTGGATGTTGTGGAACTCCACCTTCCTTAGTGTTATCGTTATATTGAAAGATATCATCTTTCTTCAGGCATCTATTACGATTGATAACTACCGATTTAACTTCTTTGCGGTATATAATTCGCCCTCTCCCTCTCGATGAGCTGCAGGATGGAGAACTCTTAATGCTGTTATTCTCAACTTTCCCGTCCCAATTGTGGTTGGGGGAGATTTCAAATGCGTTCTTAATTTCACGATATCACTCTCTCCTAACTATGGGATCTTCCATAAATGGGTCGATGATGCCCAACTTGGGGATATGCGCTTCAGCGGACCGACTTTCACTTGGAATAGAGGTCGCTCTCCTAATCAAAGGCTATCGAAGCGCCTGAATCTTGTCTTTATGAATGGATTTGTGAGACTCCGTTGGTCCGAAGCTTTTATTCGTCATCTCCCTGCTTTGTCCTCTAATCACAATCCCCTCCTTATTTTTCACCCTCCTAGGAAGATTGACAAATCTCATCGCCCTTTCCCTTTCGAGGTTGTCTGGGTTCTTCATCCGGACTTTTCTAACTTGACGGGCTCTTGTTGGGAGAGCGACATTAACGATGATCTTTATCACGCACTTTTGACCCCTAAGACTAGGTTGCTTAGATGGAACGGTGAGATCTTTGGTAAGATTGAGATTCAGAATAATGTTTTGTTTGATCGATTGTCTGCCGTTCAAATGGAAATTGAAACTAACCTTTATTTGGGATTACTCAAGTTGCATTCCAAGCTTCAATTAGAACTGGAATCGGTTCTGGATCAAGAGGAGCTTCTTTGGCACCAGAAATCAAGGGATGAGTGGTTTTATGGAGGGCGATCGTAATACATTCTTCTTTCATATAAGAACTTTGGTCGGTAGAAGGCACAACTAGGTGGATTGTATCATGAATGACGAGGGTCTGTGGATATCTGATCATTTTCTCCTTAAACAAAATGCCCAGGATTACTTCCAGAATCTGTTCATCACTCCTCAGAATATCACTTTGATGAAAGGTACATTCGTTTCTAACTTCCCTTTGATTTCACAAGAAGACTGCTCCCAACTTTGTTGTCCCTTTTCTGATCTGGAGATTAAGAAGTGCTTGTTCAAGATGGCTCCTCTTAATGCCCCTAGGAATGATGGTTTTAGCGCCATTTCTTCCAACATTCTTAGAGTTCGGTGGGCCATTGTAACGAACCGAGTTTTAAGTAACCCAAGACGTCACTAGTCTAAGGACCACACAGTGGGTCCCATCAGTTAGCCTGACAACAACTTCACAAATAGGACCTTGCAACAAGAAGCACGAAGAAATAATGAAAACATTCAACCTGTCATTTAGAAAACATTTACATAACAACCGTGCATGTAGTTAGTATGTATATCCCAACACGACACTTTAAAACATGACACCTGAACAAGTGTCTTAAAACTTCAACTTGAAATCAACATGTGTACACAGTTGCACACAACCAACAAAAGACTCGCTTGCAAGCGATTAGTTTCAAAAGTAGTTCAACCAACCCTTGGGTTAACACTGCCTCGACTGTCCACACCCTGCAGCTGACATCCCTGAAGCGTTCCTATGATCAACATTACCTAAAAAGATTCGGTTTAAACCGTTAGCTACCGATCATAATCTATCCACGAGAGATTATATCATCACATCACAATACAACAATTATATTCAAATACCACATACCGTGCTCATGAGATGATATTATGCTTTTATGAATGATGCACGTGAATGCAGTATGAAATTTACAATTTGCGATCCCGGACCAAATCCGGAATCATTGCTTATACGGTTCTGGCTTTGGTGTGAGCTCACCATTGCACAGATTAGGTTAATTCAGACATTTGCTCTTAGGTCGTAGCCAGACTGATCAAGTCTACGGGCCAGGCTTTCTCGTGGTGGGTTACGGTCTTAACCCCTAACCACATGCAACATTTTGTCATTCATGTTAATGCAAACATTTACCATTTTCATTAGATGTGCGACCCGAGCCTGAAGTCCATCAGACTCGGTGTCATTCTTATACAAACGCAAGTGATCCGGGCTTGGCCGAGCTCCGGCATTCACTGCAATAGCTAGCGACCTGACTAATGGTTAGCTCAGAGTCTTAAACAATTTACATACTATTGACCTTTACAGGTCATCATCATATCACATTCCTCAAAAGGCTTATCATCTCATACATTATCATGTTTCAACAAGCTTATCATGTCATTCAATAGCATGCCTCAATAGGCTAACACATGTTCATTTAACCATTTCTCATAATTATGACATGATAATAATCACAACAACATTAAGCATGCTTTACACATCATAACGTCATTTTCATCATAAAACACATCAAGCATGCTTTACACATAACACATCTCAATGCATATCAACATTCACATTTCAACACAACAAGGCATTTCAAAACAACAACACATATCAACACAGTGAGATATAAATCTCTCAGGCACGGGTTTCTGCAGATCGAAGCTAAGTAAGTCCGAAGACTTACCTGGATACGCTCACTCAACAACTAAGCTATAGTTAGTCTACCGTCTTCAACACCACCTGTCGAGAATATCATATTCCTCGTATTAAACTTCTTGCTTCAAACATCAATTAAATTCATTCCTTTGAATTTAATTAGCTTATAGCATTTTCTAGATTCCTAATTTAATTAATTAATCTTTAATTAATTAATTAAATTTCACCAGAATAACGTTTTGCCCGCAGGCAGTTTTTGAACTCAACTGTCATCAGATCTCATCAAACAAATATCCCATAATCACCACAATAAAGTAACGAGCATAATGGAATTTCCAATTATCCATTTTGACAAGCCTAAGGTCAATTTAGGCCAAATCGCAATACTGAAAACGAATAAATTCATAACTTATTCGTTACTAACCCGATTGACGATCCGAAAGAAGATTCGGAATCACAACGACGCAGGCTACGCTCGGACACCATCAGATTCACCGGAATCTGAGCGACGGGACCGGCCATATAACGGGAGGCTCGACCTGACCTTAACTTCAACGGAAACGCAGAAACTCGGTACCAAAATGAAGAGGACGAAGAGAGGAATCCGAAAACTCAAACGGAATTGAAATCGGATTACAAACGAAGAGTAGATCTGAATTTGAAGGTTGAGAGAAATCAGAGCTTTTACGAGGAGACGTGAAAGGAAATGAATTAATAAATGAATTTTCGCTATTTATAGCGAAGACGATAATTATCCTTTAGCAAAGTCGATAGTTATCCTTTAACCGATCCGAAGGCGGTTTGAGCACCTTCTTCAAACTTCTCGAAATTGGAATAATAAATCTGACATATTGTGTGGATAATTATTCCGCAACTTTCTCGGAAAACGCATCTTCCTAAGTCGTCTTTCTTAGCCGCTAAGAAACGAAATAGCGACTCTTTTGGCCATTTTGCCTTTCCATGTTATTTCATATCTAAAACATACCCAATGTCTTGATCATTTCTCTCAACTGCAGTTTTATTAATTGAAGCTCCCAAATGCTCCAAATAATACGAGAGGGTAAAATTATTCCCTAGAGGAAAAAGTGAAAATTTCCCCATAAGTCCAAATTTACGTCAGGATCGTGACGGTGGAATTCCTACTCGTCATCTACACTCTATTCGCGATTTATGGGCCAATTGATATCGATGATTAATTTAATCACCCTTAAACATCCTTTATTAGGATTCGAAAATCCTAGCTTTTACAGCCATAATATTTTAAGATTTGTCAAAGAGTTCATTACTACTGGGGTGCTGCCTAGGAGCTCGAATGACAATTATATCTCTGATTCCCAAGGGTATAAATCCTGGTCATATGTCCAAGTTCAGACCTATCGGCTTGTATAACGTGACCTACAAGCTTATTACGAAGTTGATGGTCTCTCGCCTCCAACCCGCTCATGGACAATCTTGTTAGCCCTTTTCAGAGTAGTTTTATTCCAAGGGAATGATTGAAGATAATGTTATCCTTGTCCAAGAGATGATCCATTCTCTAGTTAGAAAGAGGTCTGGTAAAAAATGGATGTTATCAAAATCGATTTGGAGAAAGTGTATGATAGATTGCCTAGGGATTTCATTGATGAAACTTGTGGGCTTATTGGGCATCCGGATGTATTGAGGAATTGGGTCTCGGCTTGTGTCCTCTCTCAGTCTATGTCAGTTTTGTGGAACAGAGAAATGTTGGATAGTTTCACCTTGTCTAGAGCGGTGAGACAATGAGATTCTATTTCTACATATCTTTTCGTTCTTTGTTTGGAGTGGTTCAGTCACGAGATTCAAAATCTCGTTGATCTAGGCCTTTAGAAGTCGGTGAGAATTAAACGCGATTGCCCGGGCATCTCGCACGTCTTCTTCTCCGACGACATTGTTTTATTTGCTGAAACATTTGTGGAGAATGTTAAAAGTTATCAAGAACTGCTAGAATGAGTTATGCAAGCATTCATGACTTAAGATCAGTATTTCGAAGTCTCAAATCATGGTTTCACCTAACGTTATTCGTGTTGTTCAGATCGCCATTCAGGTTTCTGCAAGCTGGAGTTTGGCAAGTATCTTGATTTCCCCATCGTTCATTCCAGAATGAGAAACAATGATTTTCACTTTTGGTCGACAAAACTAAAATAAGACTCGCATCGTGGAAATGTCGTTACTTGAGCTTTTCCGGTCGTCTTATGCGCGTTAAATCGGTATTATGCTCCTTCCTGACGTACATTATGCGGGTCGTCAAACTGCCAATTTCGATATGCCATGAACTCGACAAGATTTGTCGCTCTTTCTTATGGAATGAATCGGAGGGCCACAAGAGTATTTATTTGGTTGTGTGGAAAGGTATTTGTTTGCCCGTCGAGTACGGTGGTCTTGGGGTACGCACTATTGTCGTTGCCAATGTCGTGGATCTTGGGAAGTTGGCATGGCGGTTTATGCAGTTCAACAATTCCCCTTGGGCGACACTGTTGGCGTCAAAATATAGGCTGAATGACCGCAAGGCCTTCCTCGACTGCCACAACGCGTTGAAAGGATCTTATATTCTCAGGGGCATTGTGTGGGTAAAATTTAATGTTCTAAATCTAGGCATCAAATGGGTCACATTCAACGGTTTGAGAACGCGCCTCTGGACCGGCGTTTGGTGTGATGTTCTTCCTCTTATCGACGCTGCTTCACCCCTACCACTTGACGGTTTTCGGTTTGCCATTGTTTTGGAATACTAGTCAGACGGCACTGGTTGGGATTGGGTCGTATTGCCCCCTTTCTCCCATCCCGTTCTCTTGTTTGTCTCGTCACTATTTCTCTAAGAGACTCTTGCAACATCGACGATTGTGTGGCTTGGAGATTGTCTGTTGATGGGTTGTATTCTTCGTCTACTGCTTCCAGGGCGTTGGTGGCGGGATCTCGATAGACTCACCCACATGATACACTTTTTCAGTCCATTTGGAATCTCGACATCCCCGAAAGAATCCGTACTTTTCTCTGGATGGTTTCCCATGGTAAGTTGCTTACCAACGCTGAATGTTATCGCCCCCACCTTGCGTCTGATAATACCTGCACACTTTGTTTCGGAGAACCCGAAAGTCTTTTTCACCTCTTCAAGGACGACCTTGTCATTTTTGGGTTATGGTGCAACTTCTTATCCGTTGAGCATATTGCAGCTTTCTTTAATTCTGAGTTTCACGGGTGTTTGTTGGATAACCTTTCTAGGTACGAGCTTATTGACTCCAACTTGCCTTGGAACACCTGCTTTGCGGTGACATTGTGGAGATGTTGGAAATGGCGTAATGAGGCTGTCTTCCGAAACTCTAATCATCCTCCTAACAAGGTTTCCCTCATTGTCTCTCACATTAAGAGCATTTTCATCGCCAAGTCTCAATCTCGGTCACTCTTGCCCAGGTCAGTGAAATCGTTATTTAGAATTCGTCGGTCTACGTCAGACATGGATTGGATTAAGCTTAATACTGACAGCTTTGTTCATAGTGATAGGCATGCCTCCGCCGACGGCGTCATTCGGGATCTACGCGCTCAGTGGATGTGCAATTTTTCTATGAACATTGGCAACTGTATCATCCCTATGGTGGAGCTCTGGGGGATTTTTACGGGTTTGCATCTTGCTTGGGAGAAAGGATTTTGTAATTTATTGCGGAGATTGATTCTACACTCGTGCTAAGGCTTATTAACCAAATTGTTTCACCGACACACCATTATTCAGTCTAGTATCAAGGTGCTAAGACTTCATTCGTAGGAACCGACTCGTTCAACTACGTCACATTTATCACGAGGCTAATTCTTCAGGTGGCCACTTGGCCTCACGTTCTTTTGATTATCCGCTTGGTTATTTTGTTTTGAGAAAATTGGTGATTTAAGGCACTTTTTGTAACTTGTAGACTAATTAGGCCCCTCAATTTTTGGCCTAAATTTTAAAATCTAAAAATAATTAATTAAAGGACATAAGGGGAAAACGTAAAATATAACCCTATAAAATCATCAGATCCCATATCCGAAGCAATTAGGTTTCTCGTAGTCATTCCAGATCTGAACCCGAAGCGTTAGAGTTTCTTGCAGTCGCATCGCCGCCTACTGCTATTGGTGGTCTGCTTCAACCTTCTATCGGTTGTCTTCTTCAAGCTTCTCTCAGCTTGTATGGTGCTCCGATTCATCTCCTTCCTTGATTGTTCCATCACAGGTACGTATCTTGGATATTTTTGTCCTATTTAACCACCGTTTCCTTTTTTTTCTCCACTTTCTCCTGTTTTGAACAACCACCTTCTCCCGATTCATCTCCTTCCTTGATTATTCCGATAATGTCTAGGGCGTGTCCATGGCTGACTTCGAAAGGCTCAAGGTCGATCTCGCTGAAGTAGAGATGCCTAGTCTCATGGCGTGCCGTACCAAAGAAGAGTAGTGTGCGGAGATGCGAGAGAGATGAACAGTGCGAGGCCAAAACCGTCGCCGCAGCAGATTCGCCCCGTCGTCTCCAGTAGACGAGCCTCGCGCCAGACGAAGACTTTCCTTCGTCTTCGTGTGAACTGTGAATCGATTTCTCATTGCTTGCAATGAGTGTATATTCATGACTATTCATGGTGCAAGATTGCCGTAGTGAGTATCCTAACAATATATTGAGAGAATCTTTAATTAGGGAAGTTATGATAATTAAAGTAATTAGGATTTTTTTCAATAGCATTATGGTAATTAATTTTTTTTTTCAAATTTGAGTACATTATAAAAGGATGCTTGTACTTGTCTTTACGTGAATGATCATCTTTAGAATTTGTAAATTTGCCTTGATAATTACAAGATATGATCAAATTTATAATACCATAAAATGTATCAGCTGTTTACTTGTGCATTCGACGGACTTTTGGGCTTCTGTAACTCGATGAGCTTGGACTTCTGTAACTCGATGAGCTTGGACTTGTGTAACTCGATGAGCTTGGAGCTGTGTAACCAAACCTTGTGTAAATGACGAGATTGTGTAATGACGGAATTGTGTAAATGACGGATTTTGGGCTTGTGCAACTCGTTTGAGCTTGTGTAATTCAACCTTGTGTAAACAAAGGATCGGACTTGTGTAAATGACGGACTTTTGAGTCTGTGCAACCTATTTGAGCATGTGTAACTAAACCTTATGTAAACAAAGAAGCGGAATTTTGTAATGAAAAAATGACGGAATTGTGTAATTGACGGATTATTGTGTATTAATATTATGTATCGGCTAGACAGTCAAGTGAGATTGTGTAACGAAAAATTGTGTATTAATACTATGTATCGAGTAGACAATACACAAGTTCAATTAGTTCAGCTGATATAAGGGTTGGAGAGAGGACCTGTTGCCTAGAGTTCGATACTCACTAGTTTAAATTGATTGGGCTTGGACTCAATTAAAATTACCAATCAACCCTTTCATTTTTATCTTTATTAATAAATAAGAGAGGTCTAGTTTGTCTACAAGAGTCAACTCATCCTTTTGTTTTTTTTTATTATCCTCCGAGTACTTAAATTCCCTTTTTGAAAAACGATATATGCGGAGTTGCGTCCAAAGGCTTGTAATTTGTTAGCTTACATTTGTTTGTGTTTTAATAATATGGGTGAGACTTCATTCTCCCCGTCTTCACCACCATATATATATATATATATATATATATATATATATATATAGGGTGCGTTTCCCATGAGAACAGTCTTATCGTGTAATCCTGAGAACAATCTTAGACCGTCGGATGGTGAGTATTAAGGGTCGAGATTTAGGGTAGATATCATAATTATTAGATAAACAATATTCTGAAACTAATAATAACTATGAATAATCCATTCAACCAACAATAACTACGAATAATGCATTAAACGATATGACACATTCGTAACAAAACTAATAATAACTACGAATTGTTCTCATGATTACACGATAAGGTATGTTCTCATATGATCTATACTCTCTCTCTCTATATATATATACACAAGGTCGGGATTCGGTAAGAACAAGTGTTACGGTAAGAAATAAGAATAATTATGGATCGTTAGATTAAAGCACGAAAGACTGAGATTTTACGTCTAAATATGGTGAATTTGTATTAAGATTTATTACGGTTTCAACATTTGGTAAAAAAAATATTCTATATGCGTGCACGGTTTATTTCAGATGTGTTATTGGGTAATTAAATATATTGTGTCTATTCATTTATGGAAATAAATGTCTAACCTCTTGTGTATTGCATATATTGCACGGATATAGGATTATGGTGTTATGTAGTCGTGCTTAGTATCATGTAGATACGTGCATATATGATTATTGTTCCGTATGATGCTCGTATTTTTGGTGGAGTTTCAATCGCTCTAGTCGTGCTTTATGTTATAATTTTGTCGTGGTAGAAATAAGATTATAGTAGTGCTTTATATAATTTTTATATAATTTGAAGAAATAAGATTATACACATGATTTGTTATCGTGCTTTATATTTTAGTCATGCTTCACGTAATGGGTAAAACAAGATTGTCTTTTAGTCTTGATCTTCAATTCTAAATCTTAAACACTCCCTATAAGTTAATAATTTAGAGGGGTATTACTCGCACGGTTCAAGATTTCATTAACGCACCACTCATACGCAATGCGTGACCGGTATTACTCGCACGGTTCAAGATTTCATTAACGCACCACTCATACGCAATGCGTGACCGTGACGGTCACGCAATGCGTTTTTTTTTCCCTGACATCACGGTTACGGGTTCCGTAACCGTGATGGTGTTAGAATTTATTTTTTTTCCTGGGTTAGAATTCATGTAGAAAATTATCACGGATCCGGAACCCGTAATCATGACGGTTACGGGTCCCGTAACCGTGACCTTTGTTCACGGTTACGGATCTTGTAACCGTTACCATATGACGGTAACGGGATCCGTATGCGTGGTGCAATAACGAAATCTTGAACCGTGCGAATACGACTTCCAATAATTTATATTAAACATGCACTACAAGTGCAAGCACGACTGCAATATATTAATAACTTATATAAGCACGATAACATTTATTCATATGCACGAATATATATCAAATTAAACACAATTGTATTAGATTGACAACAAGCACAAATTAACATATATATAAGAAATGCACACGAATAAGTTCAAACCATATAGATTGACAGCAAGCACGATAACATTCATTCAACACGAATAAATAAAAAAGAGATAATTAGATAAAATGCACCCCAACATAAAATTCCTTAACTAAATAACATATGCCTATAATTTATTAACTAAATAGCATCTTTTAATCAATAATACCAGATTTGTCCCTATTAACATATCTCAATTCTATCCAATTTAGTTACAAGAGAATCTGAAAATTATTAATACAAAATCTAATTTAAGAAGGTAAATAATTCCTAAAATAATTTATCAGTAATAATGTTGGAACGTAATATTATTGAATTCGATAATTTAATAATATCATCGAAATGTATAATGTTACATGAAACTAGTATGTATACAAGAAATATACAAGAATTGAATATACATGATTTGCATTGAACTATACAAGCATGTACGGGCCATATATAAGAATCTCACACGTTATTTGCAAAAAAAATTGATGATACATGACTTACATGAATTCATAAATCTACCATCTTACGAGAACTACATAGATTAGTATAATATAATAATAGGGATCTTCAATGTTACAGGAAATTAGTACATGCACAAGAAAGGTACATGATTGCAGCTACAAGATTTACATGGAACTATCAAAATTAACGTTAATGTATAATTTTCAAAAAGAAGATTAAATTGTGAGATACAACTTGTCCGGTTGGCATTAGGGTGGGAGGGAGGGACTACCAACCAGAGATCAAGTCTCCATGACTACATTTGTTCTTAATTTTTTATATATTTCTTGTAAGAATTATAAAATTACAAGAAAATACTTATCATTTACAAGAATAAGTTACAAAATATTTTGGTTGAAAATTTATGACGTTAATTCAAATTATTAACCATAGTTAGCCATTAATGATTCACCTACTAGAATTAGAGTATATTACGGTTTAAAAGGAAATAATATATACAAAATCTTGTAATTGATTATATGAGGGCAATTTAGTCTAAAACTTTTAAATGATGTCATATTCTAATAAAATTAGTGAGGTGGACAATTACTAAGCAATATTAGTGAGCTAATGCTACATAGCAAATTCACTCAATAAAAAATGAATCATGTATAATATATCATGGTAGTAAATATTGTGATATTAAAATGGTAATAATATATAACCCTCCTAACATATAAACGTTGAAATTAATGTACAAAAATACAAATGAGTCATGGACGTTGATTTTGTTTAATTATATGATACAAATTTATTTTTATTTTTTACCGTAACTTCAGTTCTTACTTGATCCTACGTCTCTATTTATTGTTCCTATTGTTACTTGGTTTTACATCAAACTTATGTGTTAGAATTTGGTATAATGATAGAAGTATTTTAGGAATAACCCGAATCTCTTGATATGCAATTTAGCGAAACAAATTGAGTATTCTTATATAAGGTGGGTGATTACTCTTTCTAATAGCATTTATATGTTTAACGTGTTTGCCTTATACTTAACATACCCTCTATCAAACAATTCCTAAATTGCAATATGTTTGACCAGATCTTTATTGGACTCGGTTTTGATGACTCGGAGTTAGTCCGGTCGAATGATATTGATCTTTCGGGATTATAGTTTTGACATATATTTAGTATAAGGTATATGGGCTGGATTTGGCGAAACAGCCGACGTTTTGGGGGGCATGCTTGCGTCCTCAATCCTCTATTTTCTGTTGTTTTGAATTCTATCTTGTATGATGATTTGGGTCCTGGAGTTTGAGTTCTAATGGCATTGCTTATCAATAAAAAAAAAAAGCAACGACCAATGAGAATTACATTTAATTTAACACATTGACAATTAAATAAGATGTTATGATATATTTGAAAAAAGGTTTTGAAAGAATTTGGAGGTTTTAGTGAAGAAATCTACATTATAATTGAAGTTTTAAAAACAATGGTGTATATAAATAACATCAAATGGGATAAATTAAAACTAGGATTTCACAAACTTAACTTTGATGGTTGAAAGCTCGACTCGGAAAAAATTTCTACTGGTTTTGTGATGTTATAAGTCTAGATGCTATGAAAAGTTACTTTAAATCGGTGATTAAAGCATAAGTGTACGTACTAAAAATGAGGGTAATACTTATGTGTTATCAAAACACTTAAGAAATTTGGTGTTGCCCGTGGAAGATTGAGATGATCATATGCGATTTCATACTGGATTTTCACTTTTTTGAAGAAGTCCAGGTTAGACGTGTGTTCAGAGAAATCAACTGTATTACTAGCTGATTGACTAATCTGAGAATGTCGAACCCCAACACACCCTTTTCTGACGACACCTAACTTCGTGTTCTCATCCAAAAAGATGATTTAGGATGACTACTTCTAGAAGTTAATTCTTTCAAAACCGCTTTCCGTTTTTTAAATAAAAAATTTTTAAAAATCGATTATTTAAAAAAAAAAAAGATTCAATTTTCATTTCATGAAAATTTAATTAAAAAAAATTCCGAAAAATCAAATTTTCTTTACGGATTAAGTTAAAAGATGAAAATTTTAAAAATTGATTATTTAAAAAAATCAATATTCATTTTATGAAAATATGATTAAAATTTCCGAAAATTCAATTATTTATTAAAATTAAGAAAAATAACTTTAATTAGATTTATAGGATATTAAATATTAATAATTTATTTTTTTAATAAATAAAATCTACGTCACATAACTCATCAAAAATTTTAATGACATTTAAGAAATATGTTGTCATGTCATCCGGGGAGAAGATTTTTGTCGGAAAAATAAGACATAATATTATTTATAAATATGTTGATAGTTTGTATCGTTTATAATAATTTTCAAAGTTGGTATTATTTTATGTGTAATATTATACGTTGATATTATTTTGAATTATTTTTCTAAAATATAATAAAATATTGCATATAATTAATATTAACCTAAAATATCTCAATATAATCACATATTAGCGTAGACTTTGGAGGTTGATTGATGTTTGATATATTGCCGCTGGGCTTATGTTACTTGGAAGGGATTGCACTCGTCGTTGTTGCCCAATTTTTGGGTCCCCTGAGACCTTCGTCTACTTATGTTTTTTTTTTATTACGTAAATGGTAAATTCAGCTTCCAGTGGGTGTCGTGTCCAAACATTCAATATCCTCAATTTGAATATCGATGATGTCAAATGTCAAATATAATGTCATTACATGCATAAAATAAAGAAAGTAAGGTACATATCAATAGATGAATCATATATTATAACATAAGAAAGATGCTTCTTCATTCAATATCCTAACGGATCGATCACACAAAGAATTGTTATCACGAAAAGACAATATATTCATATTAAATTACTTAATAAATGAATAAAAAATTAATGCTCAAACTTGTGTACATGAATCATCAACTCGCCATTAGATTATAGGGTCATACAAAGTCTGCTAAATAAATCTACATGACACCCCCCAGTTCTACCTATTCAACGTTGAATTCGACCATAATATCCAACTCAAGAACAACCTTACCATTAATGGCTACATTGCATACTTTCTGTAACGCTTTTCTCTCTTCGTTCTTGCTTGGATGTCTCCTTTGTTCTTGCAGCTATGGAGGTTTCATCACTCACTACTGTCCGGGTCGAACCGATATCGATAATCCGTCGACCTTCCAAACTGCCCTTATGGATGCTTTCTCCGATCTTGTATCCGCCTCCTCTATCTCCAAATCTCGACGCTCATCTGCCGGCGACGGTGTCATTCACGCTTCTTTTAACTGCTGGCGTAACACCCCTTCTCAGGTAAAATAATAATAATAATATCGAATCATTCCGACGCTCATCTGTCTTCTTTGTTCTTGTAATTATGTTATTAGGTATGCAAGAGATGTGTTAAATCCGCGACGAAATCCATTGTAAGGCTTTGCTCCGGCCATCAAAACGCCATCGTTTGGAACTCTGATTGCACGTTACACTACACCCTATTTACCGACGAACAAGAAAAAAGTAATCCGTGGGCATGGTGGTATAGTGTCGCTAACGTCGACGAAATCATCAATGAACAACAATTCAACGATTCTCTAACAAGCATCATGTCGAGTCTAATAAACGACGCAACAAATTCAACAACACCCGCGAACTTATACGCCACCGGAGAAGTTTTAGTAACAATCCTAGACACGTTATATGGTATGGTTGAGTGTAGTCCGAGCGAGAACCCGAAAACATGCGGGTCGTGTTTACGAGCCGCCATGGCGAGGCTGACCGGCTGTTGTTCCGGGTCCAGAGCCGCGGAAGTGGTCATGGCTAGCTGCCGGTTGGGGTATGATCTAGGGCCGTCGGTGTCGCGGGCCTCGTTGGTAGGCCCGTTTGCATCCTCGTCGTTTCCTATTTCAAAGTCAATTGCGAACGCCAAGAGGAAGTAGCGTTACACAATTTGCGAAAATATGTCTCGAGTTGTCACTGTACATATCTTTTTCTGTAATTTGTCGTGACATAATGGTTACGATTGGTGCAAGTGTAACGACTTTTCATTGTTGAAGTGTAGATGGATAAGTTCATAATTGTGGTTTGGGATTGAATGATGTGTAGACCGGGATGTGATAGGTTGCCGTATTGATTCTACATAATTGACGTTCAAAACAAGTATAAATGTGATTAATGATAAAAGAGATTTTGTACTACCAATATTTTTTGAGTTTTATATAACTATTATTTTATTTATTACTTCGTAATTTATTGGATTGATTGGTGTACCAAACTAATCAAATAATATGAATCGTCCTTAGCGTTGTTTACCGTATAGTTTAGTTCGTTTCTAGGTAGAAGAATATGTAAGACGCCAAATTGGACCATTATTTGTGATATAATTGGAGGGTTTTCAAACTTGATTAAAATATATTAAAAAAAATAAGTTGGTCTAGTTTTTATTTAGAAATCACAAAACATTTTCATGATTTGTTGTATATATGAGTCGAATTACTCGGGTTTGGCTAGTAAAAAGTTTTACTTGAGGTCGTTCACTTTTAAACGAGTTGAATATGGACACACATTTATGCTTGGTTAAAGTTTTTTTCGCTCGGATTAGACTGTATGATGATTATTTTAGCTGAGCTACTTTGGTTCAACTCGAAAAAAGTTTAGTTTGAACCCTTAAACTTTTAAACAAGTCAAATATGAACAAAATTTTAAAACTAGATTAAAATTTAGACTTGGTAACAAACGGAGCCCAGAGACCGAACATGTTATCTCGATTGGTTTCAATGGGAGACAAGGGGGTAAGGGGAGAAGGTGCCCCGACTTCTAGCCATATTATTTCTCCTTAGGTGGATATGACATATAATACCCTTCTAGTTCATTTAGTAGATGGAGAGAAGGAGGTGCATGGAGGGTACAGGGTTTGAGTTGCGGGAGCAAGAAAAATAGTCCTTTTTTTTTTATGAATACATTATATTTAAATGGAGATATCAACTGAAGTTTATTACTGCACTAACTCTTAATTAATACAATCATTTTAATACAATTTTTGATATACTAGGTTATCGACCATCGATCAATTTTATTTGACAATTTATTTATAAAACACAACTTTAAAAAAATACAAAATTAATATTCTTGTTGTATGTTTTAATTTGAAAAATATATGTATTTAGATGGAGATAAAGTGAAGTTTATTATTAAATTCACTCTTAGTTAGTCTAATATAATCAATATAAATATAATTTTAAATACAAAATTCATCAACTACTACCTAATTTATTTGACAATTTAATTATAAAACAAACTAAATATATAAAATTTATTTTTATTATCCACTAAATAAAATAAAAATAGTCTACCTTATAGTAAGAAATCTTTAATATACTTTTTTATTTAATTTATAGATTTTAGTATTTAATTTTTAACTTACTATGTGAAATGTTTTATACAAGTCCCCCTATTTAAATTACGGTAAAATGACTATGTAGATAGTTTTTGTAATAATGAACATAAATAGGGCCCCAAGTTTTATAGGTAAACAAATAGGCCCCTCTAGTTTTAAATAAAAAGATTTATTAAAAATAAATAAGAGATTGTGCCAAATTTAGGATTATTCTCTCTTCTCTTAATTATAATTAATTTTGTTAATTATTGGAACTAATTATCCTTCTCTCTCTTAATTATAATAAATAAAAAATTGTGTCAAATTTAGAATTCAAATTCTGGATGACAAATCCTCCCTCCCACCGACCCTTATACCAAATGGACTAATTAAACTTTGTGTATTATTTTGATGATACACAATATTAATGCACAATTTCAATAACACAACGTTAATACATAATTTCAGTTACACAATGTTCATACACAATTACAATTCCACAATGTTAATACACAATCTCATTTGCTATGTCAGTTTTTAGTTAACACATTCAGTCGTTTTTCAATCACACAAGTTCCTTTTGTTTACACAAAGTTAAGTTACACAATCGAAAAGGCCAGTCATGTGCACAAGGATGTCATTTACACAGATTTGGTTACACAAGTCCGTCATTTATACAAGATTTGATTACACAGGTCCGTCATTTACACATGGTTTGGTTACACAAGTCCAAGCCCTTTACGCAACCATTTACGTCCTCGCAACCATTTACGCAACCTTCAACAGTGGGAATTGGGGCAGGACTGGGCGGCGTTGGCATTGTCGGAGGCGGGGTTGGGCGGCAATTCGTCGGAGGCGAGCTAGGCGGCACTAACGCGGCGATGGTGGTCTACTAGATGCGAGTCTTTCAAGTTTTAACCGTCTGCAACTAATCGTCCTCGCAGCCATTTACACATCTTTCAAAAGTGGGGACTGGGGCGGGGTTGGGCGGCGTTGGCATCGTCGAAGGCGGGACTGGGTGGCAATTCGTCAGAGGCGGGCTAGGTGGCGCTGACGCGACAATGGTGGTATACTAGACTCCTCTTTCGTAGTCGGATCTGATGCGCGATGGCCGCGGATGAAGAAGAAGAATACTTGAAGAAGAACTGCGATGAAGAAGAGGAGTAAACCTTAGCTAATCGCAGTCGGATCTGATGCGCGAAGACGACATAAGATACGGACGAGTCTCCATTAACGAAGGGAAGGTTGCGGTGGAAGTCGAGTCTTCATTAGCGCCGGGAAGGTTGCCTTTTTTTAAAGGAGTTTCGAGTAGTTGTAGTTTTAAAAGGATACGGAAATCTCAAATATTCATTTACCAAATAAACGGTTTTCTTTTTATTTTTTGTCAGTTTAATATATTCTTTTTAATCAACTATTCTTAACTGTCTAATTAATACTCCCTCCGATCATAAATAAATGACGTTTTAGTATTATAAATTTGATCACAATTATTTGTCGTTTTAAGTTTTGTAGGCCAATAAATGAACAATAATTATAAGAAATGTTCTTGAAAATTGGTGTAAATGATTATTTTTAGGTCTAAAATCTTTCTTATTGGTTTAAAAAAAAGGTTGAATATTAAATAAGTGATAAGATTTAGAAAAACTTTACAAAATTTATGTTATTTAATACTTTCCTTAAAAACTGTGTAAAAGACTAAAACGACAGTTAATTATGATTAGAGGGAGTATCTTATTTATCATTATTTTTAATTGATAATTGGTATGGGCATAATTAGTAATCAAGTTAGAAAAAGTGTCTTACTAGCTCAATTTTCTTAATAAATTGTTCGGCTCCATTACTGGTCAGTCTGATTGGTTCGAATAACAACCTTATTTTCGATCCGGTTGACACTTCATTATTATTTATGATTAGGGAGGAAAAGTATCCGTGTTCCATGTTTTTTCAACTAAACAATCAGAGTTTGGCCATTTATCAAATTAGATCTCATTGAAATGTGGTGTTGTAACTTGTAAGGTTATAATTAACAGCTTATTTGAGGACATTAGATTATCAACATGTCTAATATGCAAAGGTTGACTTCTATTCATCTGTCCACCACGGACCGGACATGAACCGGTCTGAACCGAAACATGCCTTGTTGGACCTGTATCGATTAGCCTAGTCTTTGGCCAGTCCGGATCGGTGATGACCCGGATGAATGATTTTGACTTGGTAATATAAAACACAATTTGGGCTTTTCTTCATTTTACTGAACTGTATTGGAACTGTTTGAAAATGGAAGGCCGAAAATTAGACAACTTTAATTTCATTCATTGTAGAAATACGACTCAACTTCGAAATGAAGTCCAATTAATAAAAAAAATGCAATGATGTAGATTTTTTTTTTAATATGATCTCAAAAGTTAGACGTTTCATTTTTACAAGATGCACAACATTTTTGGTGACTATGCAAACATTTAGGGTCCGTTTGTCTTTAACTCCGGAATCAGAAACGGAATGGAAACAAATCTAGTTCATACGTATACCTTTGTTCATGAAAGTTTTTGGAATCATTCCTTGTGGTTTGAAGTGATTGAAGTAGAGTTTGATTACCTTTGATATCCTATATGGTAACAAAAAGTGGGAAAACATGTGCATTTTGCATTAAATCATAAGGAATAATTCCATAAAATTTCATGAATAAGGATATAAATATGGACTAAATTCGTTTCCATTCCGTTTCCGTTTCCGGAGTTGGAACCAAACGGGCCCTTAGCCTTTTTAACACCAAATTTCAAAAAATTTCATGCATGTAGTTTGTAGAGATGAGTTCTGCGATTCTAAGGGTATGTTTGGTAATTTGGAAGATAATTACAAAATCTCATAATTTTCTCCATATTTCCACAATTTATTAGTGTGAAATTTAAAAAAATTTCATAATTCTCCTAATTTTCATCCCCATAAGGTCCGTAATTTACCCTTAATGAACGCATCCTAATACGGAGCTTAAGGACAAAAATGAAGAGAAGCGAACAACAATAAGACAACGGTGGCTAATGCAGGCAATGAGTCACTAAGAGAACTTGAAATTGAGATTAAGATTTGAGAAGGGATTTGGTGACATGAGTAGTCGGTATAAAATAGAGCAGTGAAATTGTTGAGCATAATAACCTCTCACGTCTAAAGTGGAGAAATTCCGATAGTATATGAGATCGATAAGCTACACCTCCTTTATCACTTGATTTATGTGCTTGAGCCTAATACTCATGTGTGATCGTAGGCACACTTCTCCGTTCTACAATCCGTCTACGTCGAATTTAAACATATATAATAACTTCATTGCTAGAAAAAGAGGCTAGTCACAAGAGTAGTTGAACTTCAAATCTACCCTACCCCACTATACTTTGCACAACTAAGTACTAATTACTAAAATGTTTTACCAAATGACAAAATCTTAGCATTCTTCATTCGATGCTCAAGCAATATGCAAATATGAGCTTCTTTGCTTCTTTGCATGGTTTTTCAAGTCCAAAAAATAAAGAAGTTGGGATATAAAAAAATATAAAAATACTACAAACTGAGATTTTCTTGTTTTAAATACTCGCATTATGCTAGCAACACCGAAAATAGGCGCGGGACAAATCCCGTCAATTTAGATCTGTCCCGATTCCGGAGGAATTTTATCCAAAATTAAAAAAGGCTAATTTGGTAACTAGGCTTTTTCAGGTTTTAATATAGTATATAGGTCCTTTGGATTTTCAATTAAGTAAGTGTACGCCAAACCTTTTTTTTTGTACTGGTAACCCTAATTTTAATTCCCAACTGAGCAGCAACACCTCTACATTCTCTCTAGCATCAACACCACCCAACTTCCACCTCTGTTTCTTCTCTGACTCCCTACAACCCCTCGCCGGTGTCGGATCGAAGACCACCACCACCGTCCGCCGTCGTTGTTGCTTCTCGGTTCATCTTCATATTCTTCGTTGAGCCCTAATTTTGAGATTTTTCTTGTATGAATCATACCAAAAAGGCACTCAGC
Source organism: Fagopyrum esculentum (assembly GCA_033239045.1). Lineage (NCBI taxonomy): Eukaryota > Viridiplantae > Streptophyta > Magnoliopsida > Caryophyllales > Polygonaceae > Fagopyrum > Fagopyrum esculentum. The sequence continues at coordinate 123,835,459 of BSUD01000008.1, read as the reverse complement.
TTATCTAAGTCTTCCTTGAGCCTTAATTTTGACATTTTTCTCCCGCTTTGTTTCAGGTTGGGATTTGGATCTAGCTCAAATCTAGATCTGGCATGCCACTTTTTTCTTCTATGTTATTATGCACTTCTCCATTGAAGCGATCCTTCTATTTTGCCCTCAAACCCTCCCCTCCTTCGATTTCCGGTTCCGAACAAAACCCCAATCCTAGTTCCGCATCATTGGCACCGTCAATGGTGTCATCTATCTCGCCGAAACTATGCTCTATTTTGTTGTTGCAGGTTTTGACATTTCTTCCTCTCGTATGTACGTATGAACTCTGGTATGAACTAGTATTCAATTCTAGGTTCCGACAACCTGTATAGAGAGATAGAGAGAGAGAGAGAGGAGGGAGTGTGGTGGGTAGTGCGGTACCACCATGCAACACAAAGACAGAGAAACAATGGTTCTGGTATGCGAATCTTATTTTCTAGTATGTGAATCCTATTTTCTGGTATGTGGATCTTCGGTTCTGGTATGTGTTAATGGTATTTAATGATGGCTGATTCAATGTGTTTTCCAACACAAATGTCAAGGTGGATGCATTGTATAGACTATAGAGAGATAGAGAGAGGGGAATTTTGTGCTCTCTGGTTTTGGTACGAGTTATGTTGTTAATTTATGCATTGTAGATTGGGAGTCTGAAGAAATGTACATGATGAAGATCACTTAAGCCAATCTTGGAAGAGATAGAGCAAGGTGGTCCTGATGTCATGATGAGGTAATAGTCTTTGCTTTTATTTATTATGAATCAATTTTCCTGACAGGGCAAGTATGTCTAACTTCTTTGCTTTTTTAGGTATTGAAATGATAAAGACGTTCTTCAAAAACTCAGTGAAGCAATGAGTCTTGCAGGTTCAAGTGAAGAGATCCTAGAAAAGGTTGTACTAGATGACACAAAAGAGGAAGTAAACGAGGAGTCAATTGTTCATCATATTGCTAGTATGGGTGATTTGGAGGTATAATCATTGTATTATGATTATCCCGTGGGGTATGGCATTTTGGGTACTAGCTAGATCAAATTGACCTATATAAACCATTGAGTGGGGCGAGGTCCAACTGAACTTTTGTAGGCTGGAAACAATCATGTCTTTGTATGTGTGGGAAATCCTTGCATGGTTAAGCTTTGATAATTGTTCAAGTCAATTTTCTGACATTTACAATTTCTTTTGGTTAATGTTGCTCATGGTTTGAAGAATGCTATAGCTTCTGGTGCTGATGTAGATGAGGCAAATTCTGAGGAAAGGACTGCATTACATTTTTATGTGGATATGGTGAGGCATGGTAGTTTCATGCTAACACTTTTTTCTTCTATGTTAATCTGTATCTCCCCCCCC
>BSUD01000008.1:123769207-123833809 GCA_033239045.1 Fagopyrum esculentum | reverse complement strand
CCCCCCCCCCCCCCCCATTTATCCTTGTTTTATTTGCTACTCACTTAATTTGTTAACTAAACTGCAAAAGTTTTGTAATCAAGCACAAGGTGTGAACCTTCATTTGTACAGCTATATGGCTCCAGTTTACTTGCTTCTCTAGTTTTTGTAGTCACTACATAATGCATATGATTATATCAAGATGATGATGGAGATTAGTATGTCCATATGATTTGTATTTTTAAATAAAGGCGATTAGTCTTTCTTGTGTCAATTATTTTTGTTTTTATAAATATATGTTATTATTCACGTGGAGGCATATACCTTTTTAATTTTCTATAAGAGCCTTAGTTGTTGAGGTGCTGAGTGTGGAGGTTTATGCCTAAACCGCCCCTACGGTTTGCAGAGTCCACCCCTGCGGCCAGCCTGGTCCGCCCATGTGCCTCCATGAGCCGCCCCTACGGTTTGTGGTGTGTTGCAGCCGGCTTTGTTGACTCTTGACCCGTGCTTTACCTCTTCTTTCCTCTATAAGTTTCTTCTCTTACCTCCTGATGGGGGTTTCACCTTTCTTACAACTCCATCTTCTCCCTCACGTTCATCTTTCTTCTCCTCCCTCCTTTGAATCTTCTTCTTGTTTTTCCTTGATCTTGTGAGAGTTTTGAAGATAGTTGATGCTTGGATGATGTTGATGATTATGGTGTATGATGTTGTTGTGCCTTTGATGAGCCAGCCTTGAGAGTGTGGTGAGGATTCTTCCTCTGTTAGGGTTCAGCTTGGTAAGATCTTCATCTTCCTCTCCTTTCTTTCTTCCTATCTTCTTTTCATTCTTCGTAACTTAGGGATTCCGCAAGTTTGATCTTGTGGCAGCCTTCTTAGGCTTTGTTTGATGAATATATGTATGTATATGTATGTATGGGGCTGCTGGTTGAAGAAGGTGTGAAGAGATTCGAGTGAAGAAGTGAAGAGGAGCTGAAAGTGTGCATTCTGCACACCAGCCGCTCCTGCGCCACCCCAGGGCCGCCCCAGCGCGGACAGTCACCGCCCTTGCGTCACCTCAGGGCCGCCCCTGTGCCTCCCTGCTTTCCAACCTTGCTTTGCTCTTGTTTAGCGGGTGTGTCTTGCTTCTGGGCTTGCCTAAGGATGGCATTGCCCCTTCCTTTCCTAATATGAGTGTGTAGTATCATGCTAGGTATAAATGAGAGTGTGATGATAATGTTATGATCATGTTATGCCTTGTACAACTTTAAGGATTAGTAGGTTGTGAGGCTTAGGTTGAGGATGATCCTATGGATCCCTTGGTCTAGGTGTGACCCCTTTGATTGATAAGAGATTGATATATCTATATGCCTTGTTATTAGGCAGTGTCCCTCCCAAGGTTAGAGGTAGATCATGGTTGAGTTTGTACGAGGTTGAGGTAAGTCCGTAGGACTTACTTAGCTACCATCCTTATATTGGGTGTTTGCATGAATGGTGTGTATGTTATATGCGTGATATGATAGCATGTGATGTCGATTATTATCGGCCCATGTTTTATTGATATCCCCATTGCGTGGTAGTGATAACCTTTCCCTTTTATCTTGTAAGGAGTTGGGAGGTTCTCCGGTGTCAGGTCATCTGATATACAAGAATGGTGCAATCCACTCCCATAAGGTACACGTGTTGTGTGACCGACACCACTTCCAGATGTTAGTAGGCTCAGAGGCGAGGATGATACGGTCCTCGTGTCACATAGTTTCATATACCTATATATATATATATATATACGATTTGTGTGAATGACTATCATATAAAGATAATAAAATGGGTAAATGTGTGACAACATGATTATGTGTTTACCTTTCATGACTTGTTTTTGTGCTTATGCATTACCTTATATACGTATGGATAGCTACAGTTTCATTCCGTGTTGTAGATGCCTTGCAGGATAGGAGAACTGCTGAGTGATCTGGCAGGGCGACAGGCCGAGGACTCTCGTACATTAGGTGGTTATGGTTTTGGGGATGTTTATGTGCCTCCTGCGTGAGGATGATGTTTTGTATACCTCTTTTGTGAGTATGATGTTTTATACTCGGCTATGATCTTGTATACCTTTTGATGTACAATTTTACACAGTTTTATGTATTTGTTTTATATTTTGTCAGTGTCATGTTGTAAGGTCCAGTGAACTTGTTGTCAGGCTAGGGTCAGAATCCACTGTGAGATCCTAGCCCAATGTGGCATCCCGAGTCCCGCGGATTCGGGGTGTTACATTTTCTACCTTTGTTATAGTTGATTTTAGGAAAATTCCGGTTGGTACCCCTGTGGTATGGGGTATTCTGGATTTTGCCCACAAGTTTTTACAAGTTCGGCCGGTGCCCTCGAAGTTATAAAATTTCCTACTTTTGCCCAAAACCGTCAGTTCCTTTAACCTCCGTTAATTTATTTTAAAAAAAAAGTATATAGAAATGTAAAGATATAGAGAGGGAGGGAGATTGAAACCTTCCGAGCCAACATTAAATTGTCTATCCTCTGGATTCCTCTTCAGACATATAAATCAAGTCGTCAAATCCTAGAAAAAGCAATTCTTGTTTGTTGGAGCTGAGGGGTTGTATATTCAAATTGGAACCGGATTCAATACATGAACAAATAGTGAGAGGGATTCATGTGTGAATTTTGGGCGTCATTGAACGATTGACGGTTGGTAATTAAATACTAACCCTACAAGTGTTTGAAGTTATAACAATGGAGGAATTTTGGGGAAATTCAAAATTAGGGTATGAGCTGGAGGATTTGGAGAGAGTGATCCAGGTTCGCATCATCAAACGATTCTTCAATTGCAGAGAGAGGGAATCAGACATCGTAAAGAGATTGAAGGTCGATAATCATAGCCTCGTTGTTTTAGCCCTCTTCTGTGAATCGAAAGCTTGTCTTATTCCATTGATCTGTTAAATTTATCTTTTTAATATCCGTCGGGTCTAAGTCGTGGAGGGGATGCACGCCACAAGTGAACCTACACACATTAACTTTCGGGGTTCCATCCTAAAACCAATTGGCAATAGGAGGAGTAACCCTTGGGTTTATATGTTAGGTTCACATTATTCATTTAGTCGATGTGGGACACAATAATCCACACATCTCAACACTCCTCCTCAAGTGCAACTATCCTGGACTAGTTGCACTTGACACAAACGGGTGGATAGCAACCAAATGACGCGGAGGGCGCACGTCTAGCGAACAACACATACAAGCACACGGGGTTTCATCAGGAGTAGCCCTAGTACTTATATGTTAGGTTCACACAATATCGTATTGTCAATGTGGGACTTTTTTCCCTACATCTCCAACACTCCCCCTCAAGTGTTAACTACCTGAACTAGTTAACACTTGACACATTTTCTTTCTCTCCCGAAGTCAGGAAACCGAACCGGGATCGGACCTGTTCTGATACCATGTTAAATTTATCTTTTTAATATCCGTCGGGTCTAAGACGTGGATGTGATGCACGCCACAATTGAACCTACGCACATTAACCTTCGGGGTTCCATCCTAAAACCAATTGGCAATAGGAGGAGTAACCCTTGGGTTTATATGTTAGGTTCACATTATTCATTTAGTCGATGTGGGACACAATAATCCACACATCTCAATATGATCAAACAATGTTTATATAGGAAAATATAAAGAGATAAAATAATAAACTAATATTAAAAGATAAGATCAAAAGATAAACTAACAAATAAAAGATAAACCCAATATATGATCCAATTACTAGGCCCATACTCTAACACTCCCCCTGAAGCTGGAGGTGTGATCCAACAACTCCAAGCTTGAAGAGTAGAAACTTGAAGTCGATCTTTGTATTGACGCCGGTGGGTTGGACCCTGACGCATGTTGATTAAGTGTTGGGGCCTAGGACGCAGATTGATTAGCGTCTTAGGGTCCTAGGACGCAGGTAGATTAGCGCCATAAGGTAAGTTTTGGGCCCTAAGATGCAGGTTGATTAGCGTACTAGGGTCCTATGACGAAGGTAAATTAGCGCCCTAAGGTAAGTTTTGGGTCCTAGGATGCAGGTTGATTAGCATTCTAGGGTACTAGGAAGCAGGTAGATTAGCGCCCTAAGGTAAGTTTTGGGCCCTAGGACGCAGGTTGATTAGGGTCCTAGGACGTAGGTAAATTAGCGTCCTAAGGTAAGTTTTGGATCCTAGGACGCAGGTTGATTAGCGTCCTAGGATCCTAGAACGCAGGTAGATTACCGCCCTAGGTAAGTTTTGTGTTTAGGTAGGTTTTGTGTTTAGGAGGAGAGGGCAAAGTATTTTCTGATACCGCGGACAAAGTATACTCTGATACCGCGGCCAAAGTCTCACGTGATACCGCCGTCATCACCGCCGTGATGGCGGCGCAACTAGGTATTTTTTTTGTGCGGAAGCGTAGGCTAAGAAAAGTGCTCTGATACCATGAAAAGATTTGTGAACTGAAAGCTTGTCTTATTTCATTGATCAAACAATGTTTATATAGGAAAATATAAAGAGAAAAAATAATAAACTAATATTAAAAGATAAGATCAAAAGATAAACTAACAAATAAAAGATAAACCCAACATATGATCCAATTACTAGGCCCATACTCTAACATAGATTGAAAGAAGGCTGTCGTAAAGGGGGAAAAAAGAGATGCCCGGTATGTGAAGAAAGAAACTAAATAACTTTACCGTGATGAAACTAATCGTGCACAGAGGGTTGCTTCTATAGCTGGCCCATCATCCATCTGCCTCATGTAATAGTTCACCCTTGAATGGTTGTATATGTTGGCGCTTCCAATGAAGAAGTCAGGATGATCCTGCTGAACATGTTTGATTTTGTCCTCAGAAGACCCCTACCAATTGCACTAGTTCAAACTGATGTGTGCTTCTCTCGAGTTTTCCTTTTTTTTTCATGCAATTTGGCATTAATTTTGAAGATTGAAAAGACAAATATAAATTAAGTATAAATGTTGTATGAACTCAATAGCTAGAATTGTGATTTGTCTTCTCTCCGGTTCTTCTAAAATTTCATATCATTTGCATCTAGAATCTGGCTAATTGAGATCTCAGTTCCAAGTTGCAACCTTCCTCTAATCTTTACTTTTCTATTTATTTTGTTTTATTTTTATATTTTTTTTATAAAGTAACGGAGGTTAAAGGGAATTGACGGTTTTGGGCAAAAGTCGGAAATTTAAAGACCTCAAGGGCACGAGCCGAACTTGTAAAAACTTGTGGGCAAAATCCGGAATACCCCAAACCACAAGGGTACCAACCGGAATTTCCCTTAATTTTAACTTCTCTTTCAAACCAAGTGTGCTCAAGTACTACTTGAAGTCGGAGCCAAGGTGGATGCACTGGATAACAACAAGAATACTGCCTTTCACTACGCAGCTGGTTATGGGAGAAATAATTTTTTTCATTCCAAATCTAGATTTCGGTATGTAAATTCCGGTATATAATAAAAAAGGATAAAAAGGAAAAAAATAATACTGGTATGAATTTCATACCAGAAAATTATAAAAATAAAAAAGGACAAAAAAATATAAATTCTGGTATGAAAATATTTTGGTATGAAAAATTTCTGGTATGAACTTCTGGTATGAAAATTTCTTGGTATGAGAAATTCTGGTACGAAAAAATTCTGGTATGAACTTCTAGCATGAAATTTTTTTTGGTATGAGAAATTCTGGTATGAGAAATAAAAAAAATAATAACGAAAATAAACAAGGCAAAAAAAACAAATTTAGTAATTAAAAATTAAAACTTACACTTACATAACAAATAACAAGCATCAATTATTCTTATTTTTTTTTTAATCGAGGAGTTAATTATTTTTAGTAACCATTAAATAAAAGTGATAAAAATAATGGGTGCACTTACTAAACACAAAACTAAAAACGTAGGCCAAACTCTTTCAATTAAGATTCTGTCTCGAACCCATTCCGCCAAAAATTAATCGGATGGATATGAGTTTTAACTTCTTCATCCGGCTAGGTCCGTTCCGTCTCGTAAATAATAAAATTTTTAGTTTAAAATAATAAATATAAATAAAATCCCTAAGCATTTGATACACTTGTATAATTATTATATAGATGCTTATATATTTAAAAAAATAACATTAGTCAAACCATCAAAATTGACAAATGACCCAAATTCATTTAAATGTGTATATATTTTTAAAGATATTTAATAACTTTAAGGTAAACTGTAATATGTTATTTGAACATTTGGAAAAATTTTAATATTTTTGCATTTTAAGTACGATATATACGAATATTTGTTTTTGGATAAAGTGTAAAATTTAAACACTATAAACAACTTAATAGGCAAGCGGGATTGAGCCCGTCACGTCCCGACCGGAATAGGTACCCGTGAGATTCAATCTAAGAAACCCAAGACCCGTCTCGTGTAAAATATCTGAGACGGGACTAAGAGGACCTCAATCCCGTCACATCCCATTGTCTGCCTCTACCGAAAAGTTTGTTCGTGCTTTCTTCTTTAGCAAAAAAAAACAACTCCTCCAATATTGTTTATTATACAAACAATTCTTTAACCGCTAAAGTTGTACACTTTCTCAGACTTTTTACACTGTACTTCTTTCGACGACGGACATACTTCTTTCGACGACGGACGTTGTGATTGTTGCTTTCTGTTGCTTGGTGCTTTCCGTTAATATACCTACACTAGTAACTATTTACCATCATCAATCGAAACTTTTCGAATTTTCACACGTTGCATAACAGTAGATAGGGAATTCGAGAGAGGTTTTGTCGATGGGGAGAAGAACATTATCATACTCAGATCAAGCGTGAATCCTAGTGGGAAAAATCTCACGTTGATCTTGCGATTGAAGGATCAATTTTCCTGTCCATCGACGGAAATAGGTTTCTGGTAAAGAAAAACCCTAATTCAAGTGAGGAGAAACCTCGGTTGCTGATCATGGCTATTTATATGAGAATGAGATCTACAGCACACAGCTGGCCAGGGAAGTGGCTTCACTCTTCAGTTATCCTAACTTGTTTCTATTGCTTGGAACGTTTGACTTATTATGCCAAAAATCATTTGAAAGCTACTGCTGCAACAGAACGCCCTTTGCCTGGCCAGTTCAATGACATATCTGTTGATGATCTTTAACATTGGCCACCATGATTTTCAACTAAAACGAGCCCCTAGAATGTACTTGGCTATATAACTTCTGACTAAATTTATTGGCTAATTTTGACTATATGAAGCCCTTTATTGTCTAGCGTGGTTGCAGCCGACATTTTAGACCTATTCTTCAAAGTAGTACCAACTGAGTTTGCTTGTTGGCAAAGGAGTTCACACACACCTTACTGTACAGGATTGAGATAATCTGAAAAGAATATATCTTCATTATATACCTGACAAAGTTGCTGTCTTGGCCAAATGTCAATGAACTCCTTGCAGTAATATTGAATGTGCTGTATTCTTGAAATAGAGAGATCCTTTTAGCCAGGTTTCTTGTAGAATTCTGATATTCAGAAATTTCAGTTCAAAATTGATCCTGTTGATGACAAGATCAGCATCTACTGTTTGATCGTCTCAAGAGTGAATAGGGAAAAGCAGAAGACAAAGGCCAAAACAACTAGGACATGGTATATTTTCTACAGCATAGGATTTCAATACTACTAGTAATCTTGGCCGGTGCCTGCCTATATCTATCATACCCTTGTTTGGCCGGAAGCCTCACCGTCGATAGGGTTCAACGTGGTATGTATATCTTCCATGCTTAGCTATTTAACTGACTGTTCTTTGTGGTACTATAAGAAGAGATAGGTTTGAGCTTCTGCCAGAATTTTCTGATGAATTCTCTGGCGTGATCCTGTCAAAGAAAAGTGCAGATTTGGATGACTATTGTGCTAAATCATTTGGAAACATAAGCATTGAATTTATCCTGGAAAAGATACTTCGAATCCTTTGGATGTGATTTATTTACTATTTTACTGCATTAATATTGCTGCACCTTTCATCTTATGTCATGTGAGAAGTACTTTGATTATTAGTTGAAGTTTTCATGCCATCTTTCCTTCGCCAAGGCTTGTCTATCTTGCATTCTTGTTTAAATAATTGGGTTTGACTTTCTCTTCCTTTCAACCAACTTGACTCGGAAATGGGACTTTAATATTGATCATCATGGTTTTTCATATCATATCTGTATCAGAAAACTCATATGTCTCTTTCTCTGATAATCACTGGAACAACGACAGCTTTGGGAGAAAAACAATTAAACCAATCATCTCGGTCCAAATAATGTTGGCTGTAACTTCGGACGAACAGGTTTATTAACTTGACTAACTCAAAGCCTTTATTTGTCTAGCAATGACCATTTACAAAAAGGAAACACCATATGCAATCAAATTTGCAGCATTTCTGAATGCAGCATCCAAATGCTTACCTTCCAAAACTTATCTATTGCATTATTCTTCCTCTCTGTTCTATTCCCAGGGCTTGTTGGTGCCAAGAATAAGGTGAACTTCTTGACACACTTCTGTTCAGAAACGGGTAATTATGCGGAGGAGGGTAAATACGGAGCTAATCTCCACCTCTTACTCTCCAATCTGACACTCAAAGCGCAACAGGCTAGATTCTACAATTTTACTGTTGGTGAAGCTAGAAGCCGTGCGTATGGTCTTTTCCGTTGTCGGGGTGACAAGACTGTTGAAGTTTGTCATGATTGTGTGAAGGCAGCTGTACAGGCCATTCAGATACAATGCCCGTTTGATGTTGCGGCTATAGTGTGGTATGAGGAATGCATCGTACGCTATGCTAATAGTACCATGTTTGGTGTTGGACAGGTTGCACCGGTATACTATTTTCACCTTGGACCCTTTAGTTATGATAAGTTTGATGATCTATTATTTGGTTCCTTGAGAGGTCTAACTGCTGAGATCGTTTCGGGTAATTCAACATTAGCCTTTGCTGCTAAGGTTGTCAACGTGACCGATTTTTTGTCTTTGGAATGCTATGTTGACTGCACACCTGACATAATTGGGTCAGATTGTAATAAATGTTTGGCGATAGCACTTGATAGGCTTGAGACTTTCAATGATGGAGGGCAATATGCTGTACTGCTTCAGCCAAGTTGCAGGTTGAGATATGAATTCCATGGAATTGTAAGGGCTGATTCAACTAATGGTGAAAGTAAGCTAAGTTTCATCTCAGGAAAACTCTGCTGAGATTTTTAGAGAAGGAAGATCCTAAAATCTAGTGTTTTCCTGCAGGGGAAGGGCTGAGTAGTTTTCATACAGCTTTACTGGTTATTCTTTCATCAGCTGCCACAATTATATGCATGTCTGTTGTGTTTTGCTTGTACAAGCAGAAGGGTAGAGCGTCTGCAGCTAAATTTTCATATGAAGGTTGTTACTTCAAACTTCACCATTCATCTTATCTTTTACATTGTGATTTTGATTCAGCTATATAGTTCGTGTGGTATTTCCACCAGATTTTTTGTCGTGGCAGCAGAACGTTTGAAGGTTAAAGCAAAAAAATGGAGGTTCATACAGCTACATAAGAAATTCTAATCAATAATTGACTCTCTAAGGCCTTCTGGCCCTTGCCTAATATTAATCATATGGCTGAGTTATGGATATACATCAATTTGAGTTTTTGCAAGAAGAAAATCAAGAAAGAGACATATGTTGGGTTCATTCCTGAGGTGAAGGGAAAGTACCGGCTGATCTAGAGAATAAGGACTGACATTTACTACTTCCTGGGATATTTTTTCTGTTTTTCGTGATATCCTAACCTTAGTAACCTGCAATGTCTAACAAGAAGGATAATTTTGGATGAAATCTTGACTGCAGTGGTGGATGATATGGAAAGCATTGAAAACTTGCAATTTGATTTTGCTGCAATCAAGCATGCAACCGAAAATTTCCTGGAAGCTAATCTGATTGGGAAGGGTGGATTTGGTGCTGTTTACAAGGTATACTTCCAGCATTTCCTTAATCATGTTAGAAGATGTACTCCATGAGGTCAAAATCCATTTTTTCATGTAAAAACGAGGCCATCTAGCCAAATTTGTTTATTCATCTATATCCTTATATTTTAGTATTTGACTACCTTCTTGTGTTCATATTTATGGATGAAATTTTGATATCTGAAAGACAAACTATATTGGCCATTTGGTTACAGGGTACCCTTCCAAATGGACAACTAATAGCAGTTAAGAGGCTCTCTTCGGTCACAAAGCAAGGCAGTGAAGGGTTCAAGACAGAGGCATGTCTACTTGCTAAGCTTCAACACAGAAATCTCATCAAACTCTACGGGTTTTGTGTGGATGGAGTGGAGAGGCTGCTTATCTATGAACTTCTGCCCAACAAAAGTCTTGATCGGTTTCTTGCTGGTACCAACTCAAATGAAAATTTTAATATGTTCAGAATTTGATATATGTTGCCAGTTTCTCATTCTGCTAAACTGCAGATCCAAACAGGGCTTCACATATCAGCTGGGAAACTCGATTCAAGATTATTATAGGAGTTGCACGGGGCCTGCAATATCTCCATGAAGATTCTCGAGTTAAGATCATTCATCGGGATCTTAAATGTAGTAACATATTGCTTGATGCCGACTTGAACCCGAAGATTTCAGATTTTGGTCTTGCAAGGCTTTTTGAACTCCATCAGACTCAGGCCAATACCAGTACAGTTGTTGGGACTTTGTAAGATCCATTTTCCCATCACATTATAAATGCTTCTTCTTAGTGTTAGTATTGTCCACACGATTTTTATTAATATATAAAAAGGTCATTTGATAACCATAATAACTTCAAATGTAGTGGATACATAGCACCAGAGTATGTTATAGCTGGACATTTCTCAGCTAAATCAGACGTTTATAGTTTCGGTGTCATACTTCTTGAGCTGGTAAGCGGGAGATTAAGATATTCATTGCATACACTAGAAGAAGAAGAGGACATTCTATCTCAGGTACGTTCAAATGAATCAAATCGATCTTAAGTTACACGTTAACTGTCCATTAAGTTATCCTAAGAAGCACTGAATGATTTTTTAACAGGCATGGAGGCTGTGGACTAAGGAAGATATCTCCGAGTTTGTGGACTCAGCAATCAGGGACAGTGTCTCCACAATCGATGCAATGAGGTGCGTTCAGGTTGGTTTGCTATGTGTACAAGAAGATCCGAGTAAACGGCCAGATATGGCATCGGCTATTACAATGCTCAACATCCCGTCCATCACACTTCCTCTTCCAACTGCCCCCTTAATATTTGATGTGGAGAGTTCAACATCCCGAAGCACAACAGGTGCAGTAGGAAGTGAAAATGGTGCAAGTGCATTGGAGATTGATTTCTAACGAGGCCAGTGTTATGCTGTTGGCAGCTGGCTCATCTGATCACAAAAATATAAACGGTGGGTGTTGTTTATAAATTTTTTTTCGGAATTAATCCATTAATCTGTGGAAGAACAGGTAAGATTCTCATGTAAAACGCATTCTTTTGTTAGCATTACAGTGATTTTATACTTGGAAAATGTAAATATCTTGGATAAACAAAGATTCTGCAGATATATGTTCTATGTTAGACACAGTGGGTAGATACACCAATCTTATCTTCAGATATATAGTCTATGACCAGGGGGTTAAAGCCATAGATCCTTTTGGAGGAGGATAAAGATCACTATCCGAGCCAGTTGACATTTGGAGTGTTACCGGGTTGCTGTTGTTCGGGACATATGGAGGCCGGTCCGGACTTTCAAGAATAGGAGACTCACCGGTGAGCATCTGAATCACTCTAGACATTTTAGGCCTGCTGTTGGCACTCTTTTGGATACATAACAATGCTATGTGTATGCATCTTTTCATTTCAGACTGCAAATGTGTAGTTTCTATTGTTGAATCCACAATATCTAGAGCTGTACCGTTGATCCAATTATTCCATGCCTGCAACATAAAATCCATCATTATTTCTATCCCAATTCTGTCCAAGTATTAAAGGAATCCTTATTTAGGGGTACTTAATGTATTCACCAAGCTGATTAGCCAAGTATCTGGATCAGGAGAGGTGACATTTTTTCGACCAGCCAAAATCTCCAAAATCAGAATGCCGTAGCTGTAGACGTCTGACCTGGTGGAAAATTTGCCTTCTTCTACATATTCTGGAGCCATATAACCCCTGCAAGTGTGTAACAAGGACACATTGTTAGTTCTGTATATGTCAAACTATCCAGGGAAGTGTAATGTGCAGGCTTACCGTGTGCCTGCAGCTCTTTCAGTACTTTTATGACTCACATCCTCCGGAAATAGCCTAGCTGTGCCAAAATCAGTAATCTTTGGCCTTAAATCTTGATCAAGAAGTACATTAGCTGGTTTTAGATCACGATGGATGATTTTGTTTCGTGAGTATTGATGAAGGTAAAGGAGCCCTTGAGCAATGCCTTCAATGATAACAAAACGCCTTCCCCAATCCAACTGAACTCGCCTCTCTTCGTCTGTATAATCAAAGACGCAAGAAAGTAATACATTTAGCATTTGATCATTAAATTGTTACTGTATTTTCTTCATAATGAGATTGCATTAACCATACCAAATAGAAAATAATCCAGACTTCGATTATGGACAAACGCAAAGATTAGAAGTCTCTCGTTGTCTTCTAAGCAAAACCCGAAAAGCTCAGCCAGATTAGTATGCTGCAGTTTTGCAGCTATCTGAACCTCATTCTTGAACTCTTCATCACTCTGCCTTGAACTGCTTTGTAGCCTCTTCACTGCTATTTGTTCCCCGGTAGCCAGGGTACCCTGCAGCAACGAAAGAGCAAATGTCTCGCGTGGATTATGTTTCAAAAGTTTCATTCACCAATTGGTAATACGAGACTTATATGTTAGGTTCACGTAACCCTTCCGTTAAGTGAATCTACACACATACCTTGTAAACTGCACCATATGAGCCCTTTCCAAGTAGGTTCTCATCTGAGAAATCAAGTGTTGCATTCTTTATAGTGATGAAATCCTTCTGTAACGGTTCAATGATATTTGCTTCAATCCCATCATCTGTCTTGACAATACTTTGGCTGAGCTTTTTTCTTCTTCGTCTTAGGCAGAAACACACAAGGAGAATAGCCAACAAAAACAAACACACAAGGACAACAACAATGACAACACTGCTCACAATATTCGAAATGTCACTCCCTCTTCCTCTTCCTGCAACACCAAATAATCAAACTCATCATCCTCATCAGAATACAAATTTAATACAAATTTATCAACTGTAATTCTAAACCCAAGATTACCTGATCTAGCAGGAAATGATGGTGGCGATGACAGATAGAATTTCTGTGACTCATACCTAATAGAACAACTCGGTAAAAGAACCCGTGCACCCGTTTGCCCTCTATCCGAATGCAAAACATAATACAGACCCCAATAAAGGCATCCCAAGCAATCAGTAGGGATTAGATCAGGAGTACACTGCATCGTAGCATAAACCATCTGAGAAGCGCTGACATTAGCTTCTCCGGTTGCAAATTTCAGCCGGGAATCTCCATCAGCAGTCTTATTTGGAAGACTCTTAAGAAGATCTTCAACAACATTTGCAAAATGACCCACATCACCAGTAACTTCAACCGCTGTAACTAAATTGAACATGGGATGGTCGGACCATACCCCACCCAGTATAGAACCAGCTGAGTATCTTACCATGCACTTCTCACTCCATCCAATAGCATCCATTTGGTTTGGACACGACACAGTAAGATTAGATGTTACTGATTTTATGCAAGCATGACAGTTAGTAACGTTGACAACATCTCCTCTACATAGAGCTATAGCATTGACTTGATCGGGATTCTGTCCTGCAGACAAGTTGTAGAAGCCGTAAGGGATATTGGTGGTGGATATGTTTGTCAGAAGCTTATCGAGATTCGATTTGTAGGTACTGTTGGATGTGTAGTTTCCATAAGCATCGCTGCACTCAAAGGCCCAAGTATCTGCAGGCTGAGTAACAGCTTGTGAAACTGCAACTATGAATATGATGAGGTTAAGGGAAAATATGGTTAGGTGTGGGATGCTCATATTAGGGGGAAAAGACTCGGATTTGTTCTTTGATATGCTTTCACTACTGCAGGTAATTAGTGTGTTAATTATATGGATTAGGTTGGGATGTGAATGTGAGACTTTTTATTGTAAAAACAAACATATTTGATTGTGATTTTAGCTATCTGAATAGAACAAAGAAAAGATAAAGAACACAGTTTCGTGTTTACAACTGGAGAAGAAGAAGAAATATTAGTTTATTTGTGGAAGCTTCAACAAAATTCGTTGTTTTTAAGGAGACAAATAATTTAATTTATTTGTAAGTTTAGTACATGAAGAAAGTGTTAATAATGATAAGAAAAGACTATATACGCCGCGTTGATCTTTTCCATTGTTTTTGAGTGGGAGTTGGTGTAACGGATGCCAACTATACAAATAAGGTAGCTTTGAGGCAACATTTACTCGGATTGTATATTTGTATACACGTCTAGTTTTTATAACATGACATCTAAATAGTTAATATTATGTTGAAATACAACGTGGCTATCCATGTTAGTATGTATGTTCAGCTAGAGCCGCCAAAACTTGATCTCACCCGGTAAACTTGAATCGGTCCGAGACTTGTTAGTTTTGAAAATAAGAAATATCAAGAGCGTTAGAAATCGATTTAACCCAAAACCATAATTAATCCGAACCTGTTTATATCCGAATTGAATAATTCAATAGTGACCCGGTAAGCCAAATGATCCCTGAAGGATCCGATCCAAAATGACCCGATAATTCAAAGGATCCCGATCCAAAATGACCCGATAACATGAAGTAATTGACCTGAAAAACCCAACCCAAAGTTATATAAGCAAGAAAAATTAAACTAATACATATGATAAAGATTAAAGATTATTCCAATTTTCAACTATCAAAGCTAATATACAAGAAAAATTAAAAAAATATGTTGATAAATTAAGAATTTTAAGAGTGATTAACTTATGTTGGTATTTATCATTTAACTCCTTTTGAGCTCAAACAGAAGTTAAACATTGACCACATTGGAGACTCGAAGCAAACCTTGGGGCACTTGGTCTCTAGCAAATCATAAATTAAGATTTTAAGAAACTCCTTTTGATGGAGCAAAGAATGAGTGGAATGGATATGAAATTGACTTGTAAATCTGATTGAATTACGAAAACATGGGTATACCCGGTCAGAGTACAAAGTAAGACGAACTAGGATAAATGCAACAAGCTAGCATTCAAGAAAAACAGTTTAAACCAGTACGCATCATCGAGGGTAAAGATCACTATGTTGATAATCCCGACTTTCACTGAGAGAAGCAGCAGTAGCAAGCGGCGGTTCAATGTTCAACACGAGTGCAGGTCTACTTTCTTCAGTGAGCAAATGAATCACAAAAGACATTTCAGGTCTACTCTCAGGATTCTCTTGCACACATAACAATGCTATGAGTATGCATCTTTCCATTTCAGGTCTACTTTCTTCAGTTAGTAATGCTGCTGGTGTTGCTTGTGGTGGCGACGACACAAAAAATTTATGACTCATACCTGACAGTACAGCTTGGTACAAGAATCCGTGCACCCGTCTGCCCTTTGTCAGGGCGCAAAGCATAATACATAGCCCAATAAAGGCAACCCAAGCAATCAGCGGTGGGTAAATCAGGAGTACACTGCATGAGAGCATAAACCTTCTGCGAAGCATTAACTTGCGCTTCTCCGGTTGCAAATTTCAGCTGGGAATCTCCACCAGCAGTCTTATTTGGAAGGGTTCTAAGCAAACCTTCAACAACATTTTGATAATGATCCACATCAACAGTAACGACATCCCCCGTAACTAAATTATGGTAAGGACTTTCTTCGCATACACCTCCAAGTATGGAAGCAGGTGAGTATCTTAGCATGCACTTCTCTGCCCATCCGATAGCATCCATTTGGATCGAACACAATGAAGTGAGTCTAGATATCAAAAAATCCAGACAAGTATGGCATTCAGTAATGTTGATATCTCCCCTGCACAGAGCTAACACATTGATTTGATCAGGATCCTCACCGGAAGAGAAGTTATAGAAGCCGTAAGGGATATCAGTGTTTGATATCTTAGTGAGAAGCTTGTCGAGATTCGACTTGTAGGTGCTGTAGGAGGTGTAGTTTCCATTCTCATCAGAGCAGTCATTTGCCCATAATTCAAGTTGATAAGCAGCAGCTGGGGAAATAACTGATGTAATAAGATGAAGGAGAAAGAAAAGTAGCAGTAGAGTGAAGCTACCCATTGGAAAAAGGTCAACTCTTGTTTGTTTACTTTTTCTGCAAGAACTGATATAAAGTATATGGAATCATGGATGAATAATATACTATGCAATGAGATATATAAGATACATGCTCCTGTTGAAACAGTCAATTAAAGTCTTGACATAACTTTTTTGCTGGAACGAGTCAAAACTGATTTCAAAGAGATAAGAGAAAAGAAAATTCTTGTGGGTTTTCTGCAGGTTGCCCGTCTTTTTCGTTGTGTTTAAGGAGGTAGGTGTAAGCCTTCCAAATTAAAACATGAAATGTTCCTCTAGAAATTAATAACAGTTTGTTGGGTGTTAAAAATAAATAGAGGTTTTAATATAAAACAAAAAGACTTGATACTGTGGATTTTATGCTTAATGTCAGGATGAACCTACACATACCCCTGGTGCATCTATATACTATGAATTAAAAGTTGTCACGTGTTTTAAATTTTACTCTAATTATACACCAGGTGTAGGTGAATCAAGGTGCAGGAAAAAACCAACATTATCTCTTAACAACTTAAAGATAATGATGACATACACCTCTTGTTTAACTGCAATACCGACAAGTACTTATCTAGGCTTTTTGTTAGCTCAATATGCATTATAAACAGTTAACAGATAAAGCACAGTAATAACAGAATCCTTTCTTCTGTGAACATCTTTCTGTCATAGATGGATTCCGGTGGATTTTTTGTTCATTAACGAGTTCAACTAGGTGTGATTGGTGTGCCTCCAGTTGCACTCTAGTCTACAGGCTCTCATTCCTCCTAGTCGGTTTTTCTGTTTTGCTAAACCGAACTGCACAATTTGGTTTCAGTTTTTGAAGAAACAATATTAAAATCAAATTGATTCAATCAATAAATGAGAAATTTTGATATACTCAAGAAAGAATGAATCCAGTTTGTTTTGTTATATCGAGAACGCTAGGATCTCTAACAGACAAGAAATTAGAATGGTTCATCTGTTTTGAGTAAAACACAATGAAGATCAATATTGAGCCAAACCTGTAGTGTTTATGAAGTAAATCAGCCAAGTGATGATGAGTACTGACATGAACTGTGTTGATAAATCCTGTAATGACCTTCTCTCGAACACAATGAAGATCTATGTTGAGATGCTTTGCTCGCTCATGGGGAACAGGATTAGTAGCTGTATGTTGGGCAGCCTTATTATCACAATGTAAAGCAACTTAAGCAACTGGGATAGGAGAAATGATCTGAAAAATTGTAAGCGAATACTAGCAGTGGTAAGACCCATTTCCTCTTTACTTTCAGCCATGGCACACAAATCAACACAATATACAGCTTATCATGTGAGCCAACCTCCCTATTCACTTCCACTAAGTTATCCTAGGACGCAGAATTGAAGTTCTTGAGCATCGATCAACTGAAACGCATCTGAATTAATAGTGTATTCAATAATGGAAATCTCAACTCCAATTAACTATTCGATCAGAACAACTACTATATTAAAATTTAAGTATAGTCTAGAGTTCGAGGAATTTTTTGCCGTGACAGTAGAGCATTATCGAGGATAAACATCAGAAGATGACCCTAATGATACTACTGATTTCTTTTGTAGCAGACCATTGCTAGTACCCAGTGGCGGTTCACATTCGTTATGAACAAACACTAGCTGAGAAAGAAAATGAAAGCTAGTCGGCTTTCTAGTTGCTACATCTTGCCCATCTTTTCCTTTGTTTCTAAGGAGGTAGGTGTAGATATTTTTTGCTACTATCAGGATGAGTATTAGCAGTCCGTGAGGTTGTTGATTGACCAGGTCTACATGTACATAAATATACAAAATTTATTTAGGTTCAGATATTTTTTTATAAATAGTGAAGGTGCACCAGCCTAATGTTCAGTAACAAGAGCTTAAATAAAATACTTCCAAAAAATACCAATCTTATCTCTTAACAGCAAATAAAGTTCGTATTCTTAGACAAAATGTCTATGCACACTGTGCATTAAGCGCAAATGACCGCCAAACTATTAGTTGTGACAATTAAAATATTTACATTACATTAGATATAAGGTCCAGGATCATAAGAAAGTAACCTTTAGGAACTCATCCATAGTATCCCGTCACACTCAGACAAGTAAATGAAAATGCAAAAATGCTCTATGCTGATTACTAGATGATATATTTTTTGTATGATAATATATACCAGTAACCGGAAAGGACATTGTAAGAGAAGGCCAAGCATTCGATAAAGAAAGGTAAAATGAAAGAATAGCAAATAGTCCCACGAGAAATTAATAGTACTTGAAGTATATGCATGCTAACCATTTGAAGAACCAGTGGAACACTAATATGCCTCAACTATGATACTGGAAAAAGGAGTGCAGCAGGTTTGACCCATTTTACTGCACTTTGCTGAGTTAGAGCAGCCAAAGACATAATCGGTCCCCTTTGGAATCGTATGTCCAGCAAGGAAACCTTTTGTGCTTGTTGTCGAATATATATCTAAGTGATCCTTCTTTTAAGATCAACCAAAGCCAATTCTTCCCAGCTCCAACCCAAAAATGCCTGAATAGGTGCAAAAATTAGTGACCGCTTTGGAAAATATTAGCCTTCCTACTTATAACAGTTGAAATAACTGGAAATATTTGGTATTATGGAAGATTCAGAGATGATGGTCAAAGGGAAGATGAGGCAATATACATGCAGCAAGATATAACTACATTTCTTGATCACCTCCATAAAAGTGTGTAATTTTCTTCTAGCTTGTTTGTTATGTCAATTTCCACTCTCCGTGGCAGGATGTAGACGAAATACCTGTCTGCTTTGTAATCCAAGCAGGATCTATCTCCAGTTTTTCCAGACACTATAATATGAAGTTGGTATTCGGGCTTATATACTAAACAAGATCTAAGGGTGGAATTAACAAGAAATAATTTTTTTTTTATTGATTTGAAATCACCAAATTACGTACTGCCAGTGCCCATCCGTAGCATGTCCCAGACATATTGCCAATCCATACAGCACCAGCCTGTTTAAAATTGATAGCATGCTAAGTGCCATAAGCAGGAAGTTTGAAAGGCAAAAATTGGAAGATGAAAAGGTGTATGAAATCCTGCTTACGTTGCTAATATCATGACGTGATGGAACCTAACCTGGCCCCTTCAGAATTTCCACCTGAACCCAGGTCCCAACCAAATAGATCCCTACAGCAATCCTTAGACAATGAGGCGCTAATTTTCTTCAATTGCTCGCGCAGCAAAAATAACACAACAGGAATAAGAGGAGAGAGTAATCACCAGGAACAAGCTGCTCTAACTTGTTTATCATACTTTTCCCTACATCTCAACACCTCCGGCACCCAGTTGAATTCATTTCCGGCAATGGCGACCAGTTCCACTTCTCCAGCCTCCAAGTTGTGATTCCCAAACGACGAACCCTCTCCACGAGTCCGGCACTCCCGCGACGCGACCCTCGACCTCTCCTTCTCTTCGCTCCAGTTCCAAGCTTCCATTTGCAGCCTCCAAGTCACGACTCGACTCATAGTCGCTCTGTGATTGGTAAATCTCCAGACTCCAGTCCCCTCAAGTCTCCAGGCTCTCATTCCTCATCTTATTCGGTCTGTTTCGGTTTGCTAAATGACCCAACATAAATCGGTTTTAATCAAACCGCACAGTTCGAATCGGCGATCGTTTTGCGCGATTCCTTGCTCCAGATTGAAGCAAATTTGATTCCACAGCAACGAGAATTTGGATTTCTTGAAATTATAAACCTAGGTTTTCTCTAAATTCACTCTTGGTTGATTTCTTTTCTTTTGGAAATTTTTAGGAGAACTGCACGGAATTGAAGTTAGAAGTAGTTTAGGACTACTCTGTTGTGATTGCTGTTGTGATTCTGAGTTTTTGAGGGAATTCAATCAATTTTACGGGTTGCTGTACTTTTCCACGCCCGTGGAACTTTAAAAACAAGCCGTGGTTTTTTCTGAAAATGTTTGGAACACATAAGTCAAGCAGAAAAAAGAAACAAAAGAGTGTAGTCTCTTCCTCCCAACCCCCTCCTATTGTCCCACCTACCCCTAGGGTCCCTACAATCCATAAAGACCACCTTAGAGCTTTTGAAAAGATCCACAAGCGCAAAGTGATTGCTCCTAGGTATATTGTGCTTGAAGAATTTGAGGAGTTGCATGTTGTTGATGATTTGAGATGGATGTTGGACAGGGCTGGACTGACTTTATTTGCTACCATTAGAGAGGATGCCTACGAAGAGATTACTAGGGAATTCATTACCTCTTTTGAGCATAGTGCCGTTAACCGAACGGTTTCCTTCCGGTTGATGGACCACACCTATCATATGTCTATAGCTCATTTTGGAGCATTGTTTGGGTTTGTTGATACATTCAATGAGACATTCCCTAGAGGTGTTAGAGCTAAAGAGTTTTGGGGAGAGATTGCTATGGTTGTAGGCCATGAGGATCGTTGACAACCGGCCGATTTGAAAGCAAAGCTCATCTATAACCTTTCTTTTAAGATCGCCCATAGGATCCTCTCCGAGTTTCTTTTCCCAAGGACCGAGACTCTCCAGAAGCTCAAGGCTGATGAACTTTTCATTCTCTATTGTATGGCGGTCGGTGTCGCTCCAGATTGCGCCACTATGCTTGCTTCTACTCTTAGCAAGATTAAAAACAAAGCCGCGGGAAATATCGGTTATGGAGGGATGGTGACTTATATAGCCAAACAATTCGGAGTTGATTTCTCGGCATGTGAGATGGTGGCTGCTGCGAGGCCTTTAGGGCTTCAGGGATTTATGACTAGGGGGCTCTTGATTCCCCGTCACCGAGGTCCACCGTATGTCTCCATGCCTTGGGAGGACAAAAGGGGACGAGGCATTCCATGGAATCCTAATTACTCTCTTAGGATCAGCCGGCAGAACTGGAAGGCCACGTTTATTCCTATGCATGCGAACCGGTTAGGAGCTCCACCCTACATTCCCGAGGAGGTACCCTCTGCAGTTGATGATGATGAGGATGAGGAGATGGGTGGTGATGAGTTTCCGGACATTGGAGGTGCTGAGCAGGCCTTTGGAGATTTTTCGGACCAGCCGGTAGATTTTCAGGAGCTGGCTAGGAGATCCACATATCAACAGCGACCTTCCGCTTCTTTCTCATCCCGACGTACTAGTGTGAGCGAGCGTCCTACTTGGATGGAGGCTCCACCGGCATGGATGGGCGCTCCACCGGCATGGATGGGCGCTCCACCGTCTTGGATGGCGGCTCCACCTTCTAGGATGGCTGCTCCACCGGAGTGGATGCAACAACGCCCCGCTTGGATGGACCAACAGCCGGAGTGGGTTACCAGACTTACACGGAGGATGGATGCCCTTGAGACTCGCTTTAATGAGCGTGATGATGAGCGCGCGAAAATGCGAGGATTCTCCGCGACATCTACAGGCAGCAGTTTGGGCGTCCATTCGACCCAAACTTCTATCCATTCCCTCCACTGCCTCCTATGGAATGAGCTTGATGAGCTCGGTTTGAGTTTTTTCACCATCTTTGTGAGTTTCCTTTGTTCTTTTCTTTTTCTCTTTATCGCAACATTGAGGACAATGTGTAATCTAAGTATGAGGTGGATACGGTTCTCGTAATTGTAATAACTAGACATATTTGCTTCGCTTTATCCATGAACACTTGCATCTTTATTTTGGTTGTCACACATTTTCTTCTATGCATTGGATTATTAAGCTTTGAAAAACCCATAAAAATTTGAAAAATTTTGAAAATTATTGTGCTTCTAGGATTGGAAATGAACTCAATGATGAATCTTCTTGTGAATTGAATTTTTGATGACATTTATGTGCTTGATTCGAGTTGTGAATTGTGAAGAAATTGAATACATTGTTTGGTCTTCTTGAAAGTTTCATAATGTGAAAGTTTTTGTTTAAATCATATTAAGGAATGAAGGTTGAAATCACATTATAAGTTCTTGCGCATCTTTATGAAATGATTAAGACACCTCGATTTTTCTTGCTTCTTCTTTATTCATTCAGCCCCTCAATAAAAAAAATGTTGCCTTCTTTACCTATCCGTAAACTAGGAAGAGTGTGATTTTGACATGTTTGATGTGGGAGGGCCATAAAAGAAAAAATTGAGCATTCAAAGTATAAAAAATAGGGTTGGGGAAGTCAATCATGATGAGTAACTCGACACCATTCACATTGCCGGATGTTTGTGTCTTGTCAAAGTCGGATTGAGCGATATTCCTAACGAATTATGGTATGTGCATCAAGGGTTTGAGGCATCTCGAAATTGAGAAACGCCAATCTCCTAGGCTTCGGTTTTGTGCACCGTTGTCCATACTTTCAAAAGTAAAGTCGAAAAAAAAATTTGCGCTGAAAAGAGAGAGCAAAGCTCTCAAATGGTGGTTGATTCAAGTTGCAAAAAGAAAAGAGTTTGTGTTGTTCCTTTTTCCCGGATTTTTGCACCACACCCCCTAAATGTATCCCACCTATTCACGCTTCTTGACTTTTGCTTGGAAGCCCTTAAGATCTTTGGATTGTTGTTTGGCTTGGTGATCTAAATCGAATTTTCACATGTTTGATTTTGATATTGCTTTGAGTTATGATGTTTGTTTTGGAGCTTTTGCAATGAATGAAATTTCTTCATGACATGATTCGTTTATGTATATAGAAGTTTTCAAGGAGACGTGAAGTGAGATTTGAGAGCAATCCACTGAACAGAAGCACATTACCAAAAATATTTGCTTTTCCTTGTTTTGCATTCATATTGCATTCTACCTTATGTTATAACTTTTGAAAACCTTGCTTGAGGACAAACAAGAGACAAGTATAATGTATTTTGATAGCATTAAATATGACAATATTTTAGGCACTTGTTTTGGTTGTTTTTCCTCTCTTTTTTTGTGTATATGGATACAAGTTTGAAGCATCTATGAGCACATTCACCTATTATGTTGGTATAGAGATCTACACAAGCTTTGTTATGTTTTTAGGTGAATAAAGACATGAATTGGAGCATAAATGGAGTATGTAGGAGTATTTGATCATGCTAGGCATCAAGAGGATGCATTGAAATAACTAAGGAAGGAGCATGATTAGAAAGCTTTACGAAACAAAGCCTTTTACGAAGAATTTGGACATTCCACGGCTAAACACAAAGGGACCACGGCCGTGGTTTTTGGAATTTAATTTAATTACAGCCGTGGGAAATCATATCGAGAGCAAATAAGTGGTTCCACGGTGGTTCCACAGACGTGGAAAGTTGTTCTTGGCCGTGATTCTTGTAACAGTCACAACGTGTCATAATTGCCACGTCAGCAGCGGTTATGGGCTTTTGTATCCCTACTTTCCTCTTATAAGAAGGCTGAAGAAAAGAGAAAATGGATCATCGGCTATCACCCGCATCCAGCGCCACATTTACGGCATTGTTAGAAGGAAGATTTGGAGAAGTACACATTGAGAGATTGCGTACTCGGAAAAGATCTTAGGGTTTCAATTCAAGGCGGATTGACATCCCGTTCTTCTTTGAGATTTGTGAGAGATTCTTACTCTATTCTGCATACATTGAATGCAAGTTACGATTTTTGTGTTTGATTAACATTGGTTTTGTGTTTATTATTGAGATTTCAAAGTTCTATCTTTTATTCCTTTCATATTTAATTAGTGATTTCATGACGATAATTGTTGGCTAAAAACTTTAAGCGATTCTAAGGTGAAGGGTTGATAGTTGTGGCATAGATGATGATAGATTGAGTCGAAACAGATTGAACCCTGAGAGTTACGAGAAACCTCGTTGTCGAGGCTTTCCACGGTCTGTTCTTGAGTTCCACGGCCGTGGTTTTCTTCTGTCGTACGTTCTTTGCTTTTGCTTTGATCCAAAGTTAAAGATTAACCCTAACCTAGCCTTGGTTTACCTTTTCTAGGTAGTAGTGAGATTCAACATCCTCTACTTTGGTTTCGAGTGTCACAACCTTAACCTTTTCGGTTTATCTTTGATTCCCTTGGGCTTGGGCATGAGTATTTGAGAGTTTAATCTTGTCCTTAGATCCTTTCTATATTGCAGCCTCAACAACCTTTATAGAGAAAACCTTTGGGTGAGACATTCGGGTTTGGAACTTCACCGTACAACGCCCTACCTTAGATATACCTTTGCGATCCCGACTTTGTCCGTACATATTTAGAATATCTTGAATCGATTGTCACAATTGGATACCCACATCTTTAGAATCTTTGTTTAGCCAATTATTCTTACAAAAGCTTTTATTATTTGCCTGACAAATTTGCGAACTGAATTTGTTCTCCCCAAATCCCTGAATTCGATACTCTGGAATTCTTATTTTACTACGCCGATCCGTACACTGCGGGTTCGATTTGCTTAATTTCAGTTTTTATAAATTTTAAGACTTAGTGACGCACACCTTAGAGCGAACACTTTGTCATGTTTGTCAACTAGGGAAGCATCATAGGTTCCCGTTTGAACGGTATATTACTACTATAGTTGCACCTTTTGATATCATACATAGTGATCTTTGGACTTCCCCGGTCCCTAGTCGGGAAGGTTACAAATATTATCTATTATTTCTTGATGACTTTTCACATTTTCTTTGGGTTTTTCCAATCAAATTAAATCTCAAGTTTTTGAATTTTTTTTGTGCAATTCCATCATTTTATCAAGACTCAATTCAACATGTCTATCAAAAACTTTCAATGTGACATGGGCCGCGAGTTTAACAATCATGAATTTCATTTGTTCTTCGCTCTTCACGGCATACATTTTCGGTTCTCTTGTCCTCACACTCCCCCCCCCCCAAATGGCAAGATGGAACGTGTCATCCGTACCATTAACAACATGATGTGTTCCATTCTTTTTCGCGCCTCACTACCTGTCTCTTTTTGGTCACATGCCTTAGACATGTCTTTTTACCTTCTTAACATTCTTCCCTCCACCACAATCCAATATCGTTCACCACCCAAGTGTTATTTGGTTCACAACCTTCTTACACTCACCTTTGCGTTTTTGGGTGCCTTTACTACCCAAATCAAAACACAACAATTTCTCACAAACTCAATCCCCGCTCCACACCTTGTGTGTTTCTCGGATATCCTAAACATCATAGAGGGTATAAATATTTAGAAATAGGTTCAAATAAAATTTTCATCTCAAGGCATGTCACCTTTGATGAGTCGGTCTTTCGTTCTCAAAATCCTTCCCCATATCTTCATCCCCTTCGGTATTGGATTTGGACCCCGGAATTTCCCCCCCTATAACTCAGCTCACCTAATAGCTCAAATTCAATCCCAGTCCACCTCGACCCAACTTCCAGCTCCCGCCTTGACCCAGCCCAACCCACACGCTGATGAGCGTGCCAATTCCCCCTCCTCTTCTGCGTTACCTAGTAGCCACCAAACCGGCCCAATAGCCCACCAATCCACTCCCTCTCCTTCTGGCCCACTACCGGATGACTCACAAGGCCCACCCATGTCCACTACTGAATGTTGTCCTCTTGGCCTAACCACACCAGCCGATCCCACACCTTTTATTCCCCCTTCCCACGTTCAAACAAATCCCTTTATAAACCGGCTCACTACCTGGTCTCTTAGCGGAATTTTTAAAACACGTACCATTTTTGATCTCAATACCGTTACGTCACCCGTCCTATCCCCTATACCCACATCCCATAAGTCGGCTCACCAAGATCTGCAATGGTCCGCAACCATGACCGACGAATATCGAGCCCTTATACGAAATGGTACTTGGGTTCTTGTTCCTGGTCCTCCCCAGACTAACATTGTGAGGTGTATGTGGATTTTTTGCCATAAGCTACGATCAGATGATTCTCTTGAACGTTATAAAGCCCGCCTTGTTGCTAACGGTTGCTCCCAACAGGTTGGAATAGACTGTGATTAAACTTTTAGTCCGGTTGTGAAACCGGCCACTATCTGGGCAATTCTTAGTCTTGCTATGTCTCGCTCCTGGCCTATCCACCAACTTGTCATCAAGAATGCTTTCCTTCATGGACATCTCAATGAGACAATCCACATGTTTCAACTTGTTGATTCTATTCACCCGTCTCATGTCTGCTTGTTGAAGAAATCTCTTTATGGCATCAAACAAGCACCCCAGACTTGGTATCAACGGTTTACAGGGTATTTGCTCAGCATTGGTTTTTGTCAGCAGTAAGAGTGATCTCCTCTCTATTTATATATCAGAATAGAAATCAACTTGCTTATCTATTGCTTTATGTTGATGATATCATTCTCACTGCTTCATCTGATGACCTCCGCAATACTCTAACTGCCTACCTCAGTAAGGAATTTTCTATGACCGACCTCGGTCCCTTGTCCTATTTCTTGGGCATTTCAGTTCAGCGTCTGCCTTCAGCTCTTTTCTTGTCCCAAGACAAATACGCTCGGGAGATTGTTGCACGAGCCAAGATGACGAATTTAAAGCCTGCTGCAACACCTACTGAACCCACCGTCAAACTCAACGCCTCTTCTGGCCCTCCTGTCAATGATCCGACCCTCTATCGCAGTTTGGCAGGCGCACTTCAATATCTCACTTTCACAAGACTTGACATCAACTTTGATGTCCAACAGATATGTTTATTTATGCATGATCCTCGTGAGCATCACTTTGCTGCTCTCAAGCGCATCATCCGCTAAATCACTGGCATATCATCGCTAGGTATCACGATATCTCCTTATCCGAAATCTGATCTCATTGCATATACAAATGCCGATTGGGCCGCCTGTCCTGATACATGACGGTCTACATCAGGTTACTGTGTTTTCTTCAATGACACTTTAATTTCGTGGTCTGCCAAATGGCAATCTGTAGTTTCATGATCTAGTGCAGAGGCAGAGGCAAAATATAGAGGTGTTGCCAACGTTTTTTTTTAGTGTTCTTGGCTACACAACCTCTTACTTGAGCTCCATTACCCACTTTCCAATTCAAGACCTCCTTTGTCTACACTGACAACATATCTGTTGTAACACCCCGAATCAGCGGGATATCGGAATGCTACGGGCGAGACCTCACAATGGGTCTCGACCCTTAGCTTGACAACAATTTCACCGGACCTTTTCAACAAGGCACAAATAAAGGCCAAAACCGAAAATAATTTTAATGCAATGATATGATTCCCGAATACATCAAGAAAGGAAAGACATCAGCCGTCTATACAACAACACCCACAATACACAATATACAACATAATACACGGACTCAAACCCCCAAACTCGACCTATGATGTACGGAACCCCGGCTGCCCACTCCTCCGGATCACTCGGCCACACCTAACCTGCACATCAACTACAACAATCGGTATAAAACCGTTAGCTCACATTCTAGGCATTATAAAGATAGCAAGGGCACAAACACACACAAAAGTACACATAACACACATCATGCTCATATACATACATATCCGGTTCTTATCCTCTTTTTAAGTTATTCCATTACTAGTTCCATTCATTTAAAGTGTGACACGAGAGTTTTATAACTCTCGCCTCTGTCCCCGTGTAACCAACAAGAGTGATGCGGAGCTCAACCCGTATACCATGTGGAGTGGCGAAGAAGCCCGCCCGTATACCATGTATGGCCTGGTCGCAGAGAACCTCCCAGTCTCCCTCGGGAGCTGGACAGTGATGTCACCGCCCGATAATAAACAACGGGCCAACAATATATATATATAGGGTGTGTTCCCATGAGAACACCCCTAACGTGTATACATGAGAACAATTTTTAGACTGTCGGATGATGAGTATTAAGGGTCGAGATTTAGTGTAGATATCATAATTAATAATAATTAGGAATAATAATAATTAGGAATAACCACAATAACTACGAATAATCCCCTCAACCAACAATAACTACGAATAATACATTAAACGATATGACACATTCGTAACAAAACTAATAATAATTACGAATCTGTTCTCATGTATACACGTTAGGGGTGTTCTCATATGATCTACACTATATATATATATATATATATATATATATATATATATATATATATATATATATATATATATATATATATATATATGAAGTTTTCCTAATCCGGTTTCATGATCATAAGCAATTTAAACACACACCACCATCACATATCCAAATAATGCATAAAAGCGGCTAAGTAAGTCCGAGGACTTACCTCGTCTCAAAGCTAACCAAAACCAATCTCACCTTCATCTAGGAATACAACCAAGGCCTGATCAAAACGAGGCACACATCAACAATACTCTCAAAAGCTAGAAGTCCTTAGACTTCACAATCTAGCAAACGAACACAAGGTCCTACAACTCATAAGCTAGGGAATGTTCCTAGTCTCCAAGGGACCATAACTCATCAAGCATATATAAAGGCACTACAACAACCCACTCTCCTACAAGGATAACTCATCACCAAGCTAGAACGCAAGTAGTCTAAGAGGTATAACATGATCATCACACTCGAGTCATCCTAAGCAACAATCGAGACTCTAAGGTCTTCTAAGGTCCACAATCACTAGATGACATTCACAACTACCCTAGGTCCATCCTAGGCATGATACTAACATGAAACAACCTCACAACTAAGGAAGGAACGAAGAAGAAGGGAGAAGAAGAGCCTACTGTTGAAGAAACACAGCCGCAGAAACAAAAGGTGCGACTGCGTGTTGAAGGTCACGGCCCCCGCGACATTGTTCATCCGCTCCCGCGGCTGTTGGCATAACCTGCCGTCCCCGTGGAGCTGCTCACCGCCCCCGCGGCGCTGCTCACCGCCCCCGCGGCTGGCTAAGATCCTCCCCCGCGGTGCTTGATGCCACCCCCGCGGTAGAACTCCAGAAACAACAATTTGTTCGATCTTCGATTGTGCACTTGAGCTTCTATGGCTTCCTTCTTTGGTTGGGCCTTCTCCAAACACTAACCACTGATCTTAGACACCTCTTCAAGACCTAATTGAGCTAAGAACAAGCACATGCAAAGGATTCAACAAGGTCTCTCTTCACAAGCTTCCTCCATAGCTGTTATGCTAGAATTGATGTGCACGCAAAAGTCTTAAATTTATAACTCGATATATTTTTCCTAACTCCTAGCGAACCCACAGTGTATGAGACGTTTTGTATTAAGGATAGTATTCTGAGGTCGAACACAAAGACTGGGTGAAATTGAATCAAATAAGTGACTAAGGATAATGTAAATCTAGTCTAAGACAAGAGAAAGAAACAAATAAATGAAAATCGCAATGTTTTTGGGTTTGGTTTTGTGAGGTGATCAAACAAAGATCACAATGATATAAGATGGCAAGACAACTAAGAAATCAAGCTAAAACACAAATAAACAAGGCAAACACGAATTATGTGATCAAAGAGAAAAGAGGATTCTAGGGGTTAGAAATTGCGATTATGGCATTGGACTCAAGTTTCTAATCAACCTTGGATAGACTATAGCATGTTGGGAAAGGGTGTTTCTAGAATGGGATCAATCACCGGGTAGGTCTCATGGTCTTACAACTAGAGAAGAAGAAGAAATATCAGTTTATAAAGCTTCGCCAACATTCGTTGTTTTTAAGGAGACAAATAATTTATAGTAAGGTTTTAGTACATTAAGAAAGCGTTAACAATGATAAGAAAAGACTATCTACGCCGCGTTGATCTTTTCCATTGTTTTTGAGTGAGAGTTGGTGTAACGGATGCCAACTATACAAATAAGGTAGCTTTGAGGAGTTTGAGGCAACATTTGCTGCCTTATAGATCCCATATCTATCTATACAAAGAAGCAATCATGTTACGAAGGGGATCCTTATTTGTACAAATGGTTCTTCGAACTTGGAACGAGCATGAAGAATGAGTTGTTCTGCCGGATCGGTCGCTCAAGATCTTTGGTCTCTACCGGTTTCTCTCGCTTTTGGCATAGCGGGCCTCCAACCGGGGGCCCGCACAACGGGCTATTAGCTCAGCGGTAGAGCATACCCCGGATTGTATATTTGTAACACGTCTAGTTTTTACAACATGACATCTAAATAGTCAATATTATGTTGAAATATAACGTGGCTTTAGATATTCATGTTAGTATGTATGTTCAGCTAGAGCCGCCAAAACTTGATCTCACCCGATAAACTTGATACGGTCCGAGATTTGTAGTTTTGAAAATAAGAAATATCTAGAGCATCTCGTGAGAAACCGATTTAACCTAAAACCATAAATAATCCAAACTCATTTATACCTGAATTGTATAATTTAATAGTGACCCGATACGCGAAATGACCCGATCTGAAGGATCCGACACAGAATGACCCGATAATTCAAAGTATTAGACATAAAATGACCCGATAACCCAAAGTAATTGACATGAGAAACCCAACCCAAAGTTCTATCAGCAAGAAAAATTAAACTAATACATATGATAAAGATTAAAGATTAATCCAATTTTCAAAAATCAAAGCTAATATACAAGAAAAATTAAACAAATATGTTGATAAATTAAGATTTTAAGAGTGATTAACTTATGTTGATATTTATCATTTAACTCCTTTTGAGCTCAAACATAAGTTGAACATTGACCACATTTGGAGGAACTAGGATAAATACAACAAGCTAGCATTCGACAAAAACAGTTGAAACCAGTACGCATCATCGAGGATAAAGATCACTATGTTGATAATCCTGACTTTCACTGAGAGGAGGAGCAGCAGCAAGCGGCGGTTCAATGTTCAACACGATTGCAGGTCTACTTTCTTCAGTCAGCAAATGAATCACAGAAGACATTTCAGGTCTACTCTCAGGACTCTCTTGTACACATAACAATGCTATGACTATGCATCTTTCCATTTCAGAAGGCACACCAGTGGATGCTATTGTTTGATCTACAATCTCCAACGGTGTGCCATTACGCCAGCTCCTCCTCGCCTACAAAAAAAACAATAAGATTCATAACACTGCCTCAAAATTCTATCCAAATACTAAAAATGTCAACTACCCTACCCAGTTTATTAAGGTTTCAGGATTAGGAGTGTGGATGATGTTCTTCCGACCGGCCACTATCTCCAAAACTAGAATTCCGAAGCTGTAGACGTCTGACTTGACAGTGAAGGTGCCTTCATGGAGATACTCAGGAGCCATATAACCCCTGCATATAAGCTTGTCATGGATTGGAGATGCTCAATTTTGACAGCAAGTATTATTTTGTACACACTTACAATGTGCCTGCAGGTCTTGAAGTAACTGCACGAGTCTCCTCGGCTTTAAACAGCTTAGCAGTGCCAAAATCAGTAATTTTAGGCTTCCAAGCACCATCTAGAAGTACATTAGCAGCTTTTAAATCGCGATGCACAATTGTGTTTCGACAGTGTTGATGAAGGTATAGGATCCCTTGTGCAATTCCTAAAATGATATTGTAGCGAGTTTTCCAATCCAGCTGAACACCTCTCCCTTTATCTGTATAATTAAAATTTGTTAGCATGTGATTTTTTTTTTCATTTTGCAGCTTCTTTATAATCAAAGGAACTTGAAGTAAACATACCGAATAAAATGTTATCTAGGCTTCCATTAGAGACAAACTCAAAGATTAGAAGCCTTTCTTTCCCTTCTAAGCAAAAACCAAGAAGCTCAGCCAGATTAATGTGCTGAAGTCTCGCAGCTATCCGAACCTCATTCATAAATTCTTCGTCAGTTGATTCAGTATGGATCTCTAACTTCTTCACTGCTATTTCTTTCTCAGACGCAAGCTTACCCTGTAACAATGACAGACCAATTAAGGAATCTTATTTAATCCCATATCAGAAATTTAAAATGCTTAAATTACCTTGTAAACTTTACCAAAACCTCCACGTCCAAGTTCCTCCGTGAAATCTCTTGTCGCAAATCTGATTTTGGTGTAATCCTGCTGCAAGGGCTCGAAGATAATAGCTTCATCCCCGTTATCCAATTTAACATACAGTTGGCTAAGCTTTGTTCTTTGTCTAAGGCAACACCACATAAGTATAATAACCAACATAAATAGACATGCTACCACAACACCACCACCAACCACCATTTTGAAATTGCTGCTCCTCTTCCCTTTAATAGAAAAGAAGCAAAATCATGTTCAGAATATTCAGATGGAATGTACAAATGAAAGAAATGTTACCTGGAGATGATGGCGTTGTTGCTTGTGTTGGAGACGACAAATAAAACTTCTGGGAATCATACCTGATAGAACAACTGGGTAAAAGAACCCGAGATCCCGTTTGTCCACTGTCAGAGTGCAAAACATAATACAACCCCCAATAAAGGCATCCCAAGCAATCAGTAGGGATTAGATCAGGAGTGCACTGCATCATAGCATAAACCATCTGAGAAGAGCTGACAATAGCCTCTCCAGTTGCAAATTTCAGCTGGGAATCTCCATCAGCAGTCTTATTTGGGAGACTTGTAAGAAGATCTTTAACAACATTCGTAAAATGATACACATCACCAGTAACATCAACCCCTGTAACTAATTCAAACTTGGGACGGTCAGACCATACCCCACCAAGTATGGAGCCAGCTGAGTATCTTACCATGCACTTTTCATCCCATCCAATAGCATCCATTTGGACTGGACACGACTCGGTGAGGTTGGAAGATACTAACTTTATGCAAGCATGACAGTATGTAGCGTTGACTACATCTCCTCTACATAGAGCTATAGCATGGACTTGATCGGAGTTCTGGCCTGCAGACAAGTTGTAGAAGCCGTAAGGGATATTGGTGGTGGATATGTTTGTCAGAAGCTTGTCGAGATTTGATTTGTAGGTACTGTTGGATGTGTAGTTTCCATATTCATCACTGCACTGAAAGGCCAATATATTAGGCTGAGCAACAGCTGGGAACACTACAGCCATGATCAATATCAAAAGGCTAAGGAAGATTAAGGCCAGATCTGAGCTGCCCATATTGTGAAAAGAACTCAATTTTTAAGTATTTCACTACTGCAGGTAATGTGTCATATATACAGATTGGAATGGAATGTGAATGTAAGACATATTTTGTAACAAATAGGAAAGTCAAACCGTGTAATTTTTGTAAACACATACATACTCTGATAGAGATTTTAGCTTTGTGAATAGAATAAAGAGAAGTAGATGGTAGTAGTGAAGAAGAAATATAACTTCTTTTCTGGATGCTTCAAACAATTTCGTTATTTTTAATATAATCAAGGACAATTAGGAAAAGATAAACAGTGTATAATAACAGGATTATAGAATGAAGAAAGCCGTCAACAATGATTAAAAAAGACCAACATGTGGATCTTTTTTATTGGAGTTGGTGTAATAGATGACAACTAGTGAGGAAAGATACTACACGATGGACAAAATGACAAATACCAGTATAGGCAAAGACACACTAGCAGATATCAAAGAACGAAGACAATATAAAAATGGAAGATTTTCGTATGATACAACTTAACAAGGAAATTAACTAACATGATTGTATAAGGCGTGGCGTGTGAGAGTAAATTAGCCACTGTCTACATCGGCAGAACCCGAAAATATTCAAATAAGTTTGGTGAGCTATCCACCTATTATCAATTGGTTGTGCCTCAGGGCAGTACAGATGCTGAGACTTTGTATTAGTAAGATCCACTTTCTGTGTCTTAAGTTTTAGTACAGTTCAGAATTTGAGGAATTTTTTGATATGACAGTAGAGTATCAGCATTCAGCGAGGATAAATATCAATACTTGACCCTAATGATACTATTGATTTGCTTTGGAGCAGACTATAACCAGTATCAGCAAGCTGAGATGGAGGAGGAAGATCTGCACATTCGTTCAGAACAAATGCAGGCTGAGATGGAGGAGGAAGATCTGAAGACTGACCAGCAAGCATTTGGTTTACTGAATACATTGTAGGTCGACTCTCTGCACTCTCTTGGACGCATAAGAATGCTATGTGTATGCACTTTGTTACTTGAGATAGCAAAGCTATGGATGCTATTGTTCGATCTATGATATTTGAAACTTTGCCTTCAATCCAGTTTCTCCATGCCTGAAACAGAACAAGACACTTTTTTACAGCTAGCCCATTTCTTTTCTTGTTTGAAAGGAAATAGTTCTTCCAAATAAGACTCACCAAGTTTACTAGAGTTTCCCAAGTCTCCCCCGATGTAGGAGCAGGACCGATGTTCCTTCGACCAGCCACAATCTCTAAAACTAATATGCCAAAGCTGTAGACGTCTGACTTGAAAGAGAAGAGGCCTTGCAGGGAATATTCTGGAGCCATATAAGCTCTGCATGTATGTTTCGAGTTTTGACACGTCAGATCTTAGTAAGTGATTAATTATTTGCATACCGCCCTGTGAATCAAGTAGTTGATGTATGCTTACCGTGTGCCTGCAGCTCGTTCAGTAACGTCATGAGTCACATTTGACAGAAATAGCCTGCTGGTGCCAAAATCAGAAATCTGGGGCCTCAGATCATCATCAAGAAGTACATTAGCAGCTTTCATATCACGATGAACAATTTTGTATCGGGAGTCTTCATGAAGGTATAGGAGCCCTCGAGCAATTCCTTCAATGATTATGAATCTCTTTCCCCAATCCAACTGGACACGCTTCTCTGCATCTGTGTGATCAATTAAGGAAAAAATCTATTCAACTAGCATCCTGACTATCATTAATAGTATGGTGTCCCTAGAAATAACAAAAAGGCCTTAATTAATCAACCATACCAAATAAAATTTTATCTAGACTTCCATTAGAGACAAATTCAAAGATTAGAAGCCTCTCGTTGCGTTGTAAGCAAAAACCAAGAAGTTTGACCAGATTCCTGTGCTGAAGTTTGGCAGCTAACCGGACCTCATTCTCAAATTCAACATCACTTTGCCTTGAGCTGTTTACTAGCCTTTTCACTGCTATTTGTTGACCGCAGTCCAAGGTACCCTTCAGCAACACAAGAGCAAAGGATTCATTGTTTAGGTTACAAAACTATGAATCATAAAATACTTGCAAGTCATATATACCTTATAAACTACACCAAATCCGCCAGATCCAAGTAAGTTTGCCTCTGAGAATTTTTGTGTTGCATCTCTAATTGTGTTGAAATCCATCTTCAAAGACTCAATTCGACCTGCTTCCTCTGCATCAATCAACTTCGGAAGCATCATGCTACGTATTGGTCTCCGTCTCAAGCAACAACACACAAAGTAATTAACCAATAGAGACAGGCATGCTAGGACACCAAGAACAACAATGATCATGATCTTGGATTTGTCACTCTCCATTCCTGTAATAGAAAATAGTCAAATTTATGTTATGAATGTTCAGTTCAATTCTCCAGACTTCCTGGTTTAGAGTTCAGATACCACCTGAAAACCTTGATCAAGCCATGAAAGACTTGCAAAACTATTCAAATATCTTTTCCAACTGATCACTTTATGCTATAACAATAATTATAATCATGAACTTGCAAAAACATGCATCATTCACGAATCCAATCAATTTGATAGAAATTAATAAAAACATAAACAAATGAAACCAGCCAAATGACCTGATTTAGCAGGAGATGATGGAAATGCTGCTGTTGTTGCTTGTGGTGGTGACGACACAAAAAATTTATATGACTCATACCTGACAGAACAGCTTGGTACAAGAATCCGTGCACCCGTCTGCCCTTTGTCAGGGCGCAAAGCATAATACATAGCCCAATAAAGGCAACCCAAGCAATCAGTGGTGGGTAAATCAGGAGTACACTGCATGAGAGCATAAACCTTCTGTGAAGCATTAAGTTGCGCTTCTCCGGTTGCAAATTTCAGCTGGGAATCTCCACCAGCAGTCTTATTTGGAAGGGTTCTAAGCAAACCTTCAACAACATTTTGATAATGATCCACATCAACTGTAACGACATCCTCTGTAACTAAATTATGGTAAGGACTTTCTTCCCATACACCTCCAAGTATGGAAGCAGGTGAGTATCTTAGCATGCACTTCTCTGCCCATCCGATAGCATCCATTTGGATCGAACACAATGAAGTGAGTCTAGATATCAAAAAATCCAGACAAGTATGGCATTCAGTAATGTTGATATCTCCCCTACACAGAGCTAACGCATTGATTTGATCAGGATCCTCACCGGAAGAGAAGTTATAGAAGCCGTAAGGGATATCAGTGTTTGATATCTTAGTGAGAAGCTTGTCGAGATTCGACTTGTAGGTGCTGTTGGAGGTGTAGTTTCCATTCTCATCAGAGCAGTCATTTGCCCATAATTCAAATTGATGAGCAGCAGCTGGGGAAATAACTGCTGTTATAAGATGAAGGAGAAAGAAAAGTAGCAGTAGAGTGAAGCTACCCATTAGAAAAAGATCAATACTTGTTTGGTTACTTTTTCTGCAAGAACTGATATAAAGTATATGGAATCATGGATGAATAATATACTATGCAATGAGATATATAAGATACATGCTCCTGCTGAAACAGTCCTTAATTAAAGTCTTGACAGAACTTTTTTGCTGGAATGAGTCAAAACTGATTTGAAAGAGATAAGGGAAAAGAAAATTCGTGTGGGTTTTCTGCAGGTTGCCCGTCTTTTTCGTTGTGTTTAAGGAGGTAGGTGTAAGCCTGTCAAATAAAAACATGAAATGTTCCTCTAGAAATTAATAAGTGTTTGTTGGGTGTTAAAAATAAATAGAGGTTTAATATAAAATAAAAAGACTTGATACTGTGGATTTTATGTTTAATGTCAGGATGAACCTACACATACCCCTGGTGTATCCATATACTATGACTTAAATGTTTTCACGTGTTTTAAATTTTAGTTTTAAGGTTTCTCCATTTAATTTAGGGTATCTTAAAGTTACCTGCGTCAAACTTTTAGTCTAATTATGCACCAGGTGTAGGTGAATCAAGGTTCAGGAAAAACCAACATTATCACTTAACAACTTAAAGATAATGATGATATACAACTCTTGTTTAACTGCAATACCGTGCACTTCAGCACAGACAAGTACTTACTACTTATTTAGGCTTTTTGTTAGCTCAAATATGCATTATAAACAGTTATATAACAGACAAAGCACAGTTATAAGTTATAACAGAATTCTTTCTTCTGTGAACATCTTTCTTTCATAGATGGATTCCGGTGAATTTTTTGTTCATTGACGAGTTCAACTAGGTGTGATTGGTGTGTCTCCAGTTGTACTCTAGTCTACAGGCTCTCATTCCTCCTACTCGGTCGCTAAACCGAACTGCACAATTTGGTTTTTGTTTTTGAAGAAACAATATTAAAATCTAATTGATTCAATCAATAAATGAGAAAATTTGATATACTCAAGAAAGAATGAAGTCAGTTTGTTCTGTTACATCGAGAAAGCTAGAATCTCTAACAGACAAGAAATTAGAATGGTTCATCTTTCTTGACTAAAATACCATGAAGATCAATATTGAGCCAAACCTGTAGTGTGTATGAAGTAAATCAGCCAATTGATGATGAGTACTGACATGAACTGTGTTGATAAATCCTGTAATGACCTTCTCTCGAACACAATGAAGATCAATATTGAGATGCTTTGTCCGCTCATGGGGAACAGGATTAGCAGATCTATGCTGGGCAGCCTTATTATCACAATGTAAAGCAACTTAAGCAACTGGGATAGGAGAAATGATCTGAAAATTTGTAAGCGAATACTAGCAGTGGTAAGATCCATTTCCCCTTTACTTTGAACCATGGCACACAAATCAACACAATATACAGCGTATCATGTGAGCCACCCTCCCTATCCACTTCCACTAAGTTATCCTAGGATGCAGATTTGAAAATCTTGAACATCGATCAACTGAAACGCATCTAAATCAATAGTATATTCAATAATGGAAATCTCAACTTTAATTAACTATTCGATCAGAACAACTACTATATTAAGATTTAAGTATAGTCCAGAGTTTGATGCATTTTTTGACATGACACTAGAGCATTATCGAGGATAAACGTCAGAAGTTGACCCTAATGATACTATTGATTTGTTTTGAAGCAGATCATTGCTAGTACCCAGTGGCGGTTCACATTCGTTATGAACAAACGCTAGCTGAGAAAGGAATGAAAGCTAGTGGGCTCTCTAGTTGCTGCATCTTGCCCATCTCTTTCTTTGTTTCTAAGAAGGTAGGTTTAGATATTTTTTGCTACTGTCAGGATGAGTATTAGCAGTCCATCATCATGTTGATTGACCAGGTCTACATGTAAATAAATATACAAAATTTATGTTAGGTTCAGATATTTTTTATAAATAGTGAAGGTGCACCAGCCTAATGTTCAGGAACAAGAACTTAAATAAAGTACTTTCAAAAAATACCAATCTTATCTCTTAACAGCAAATATAGTTCGTATTCTTAGACAAAATGTCTATGCACATTGTACATCAGGCACAAATGACCGCCAAACTATTGGTTGTGACAATTTAAATATTTACATTACATTAGATATAAGGTCCGGGATCATAAGAAAGTAACCTTTAGGAACTCATCCATAGTATCCCGTCACACTCAGACAAGTATATGAAAATGCAAAAACGGTCTATACTGATACTAGACGAAATATTTTTTGTATGATTATATATACCAGTAACCAGAAAGGGCATTGTAAGAGAAGGCCAAGCATTCAATAAAGAAAGGTAAAATGAGAGAATAAGCAAATAGTCCCACGAGAAATTAATAGTACTTTAAGTATATGCATGCTAACCATTTAAAGAACCAGTGAAACACTAATATGCCTCAACTATGATACTGGAGAAAGGAGTGCAGTAGGTTTGACCCATTTTACTGCACTTTGCTGAGTTAGAGCAGCCAAAGACATAATCGGTCCCCTTTGGAACAGTATGTCCAGCAAGGAAACCTTTTGTGCTCGCTGTGGAATATATATCTAAGTGATCCCTCTTTCGAGATCAACCAAAGTCACTTCTTCCCAGCTCCAACCAAAAATTGCCTGAACAGCTACAATATTAGTGACTGCTTTGGAAAGTATTAGCTTTCCTACTTATAACAGTTGAAATAATTGGAAATATTTGGTGTTATGGAAGATCCAGAGATGATGGCCAAAGGCAAGATGAGGCAATATACATGCAGCAAGATACTAGATATAACTACATTTCTTGATCAAGTCACCTCCATAAAAGTCTGCAATTTTCTTCCTAGCTTGTTTGTTATGTCAATATCCACTCTCCATGGCAGGATGTAAACGAAATACCCGTCTGCTTTGTAATCCAAGCAGGATCTATCTACAGTTTTTCCAGACACTATAATATTAAGTTGGTTTTCGAGCTTATATATTAAACAAGATCTAAGGGGTTTATTGATTCGAAATCACCAAATTACGTACTGTGTCTCTTTCAGGTAGAGATACATGTCCAGTGCCCATCCGTAGCATGTCCCAGACATATTGCCAATCCATACATCACCAGCCTGTTTAAATTGATAGCTTATATGTTCGAATGAGATGACTTATACAGAGCACTTTTAGTGACCTCATATCCATGTTCACTCCCTATCCTCCAGGCTCGAAAGTTCTATACTTCTACACCTAGTATGAAGATTAAGACCAATCTGATCAAATCATTCTACTTAACAGAGAATCTCCACTTAGGATTTCCATCAATGAATACTTGATGATATGACGTGATGGAACCTAAGCCGCCCCCTTTAGAATTTCCACCTGAACCCAGGTCCCAACCAAATAGATCCCTACAGCAATCCTTAGACAACGAGGCGCTAATCTTTCTCAATTTAATTGCTTGCGCAGCAAAAATAAGACAACAGGAATAAGGGGAGAGAGTAATCACCAGAAACAAGCTGCGTTGAAGCCAAACCGGAGGCCTTCCTTAGAAGCAGAAGTCACTCGTTGCAGATACAGTAGAGATAAAAAAAAAAAATGGAGAGTTTGCTTAAAACGTGTATATCTATGTGGGATACTCTTCCTACATCTCAACACGTCCGGCCCCCAATTGAATTCATTTCCGGCGATGGCGACCAGTTCCACTTCTCCAGCCTCCAAGTTGTGATTCCCAAACGACGAACGCTCTCCACGAGACAGGCACTCCCGCGACGCGACCACCATTCCAAGTTCCAACCTCCAAGTCGCGACCCCTCGACCTCTCCTTCTCTTCGCTCCGGTTCCGAGCTTCCATTTGCAGCCTCCAAGT
The DNA here is from genome assembly GCA_033239045.1 of Fagopyrum esculentum. Classification (NCBI taxonomy): domain Eukaryota; kingdom Viridiplantae; phylum Streptophyta; class Magnoliopsida; order Caryophyllales; family Polygonaceae; genus Fagopyrum; species Fagopyrum esculentum. The sequence goes on along the minus strand of BSUD01000008.1, from coordinate 123,793,438 downwards.
CACGACTCGACTCATATTCGGTCTGTGTTTCGGTTTGCTAAAATGTACCAACATAAATCGGTTTTAACGAACCGCACAGTTCGAATCGGTTTCATGCTGTAATAAGCGGTTACACAACCATCTCTATATTTACATTACCCTAAAAATCGAAATCGTTGCATTACAATTTGAAGAGACTGGAGGCTTCGATGTAAATGCTAGAGCAACCAAAAATCATTATAGTTCCTCATCTTTAACAAATTTGAATCCAGCGACGCAGAAAGCACCGTCAAGGAAGGAAAACGATCAGTGATTGGCCGCTGATGACCGTGATGGGGTTTGGAGTACAGCGTCAAGAGACAGTGGAGGGTTGTTCATCATCCATGCAGGCACAGATGGTTCACTAAGTGTAGAAGACTGCATAGTGAAGTTATGAATCACAGTAGACATTTTAGGTCTTTCTTTCTCACTTTCTTGTAGACATAACATTGCTATGTGTATGCATCTTTTCATTTGGTCCAGCTCGGAACTCGTGGCGCCGGCTTTTATAGTTGTATCAACAATACCTAAAGGGTTTTGGTTGCTCCAGTTTTCCCATGCCTGTCACATAATAAGACCCATCTCTTACAACTGCATAATTCCCAGAAAGAAAATACACCAGTAAAACTGCAAAACTGTTTACTTTACTCACCAACATCAACAGATTTATAGCTACTAAGACGTTGGTCATTCTACCAGCAACAATCTCCAAAACCAGAACGCCGAAGCTGTACACGTCTGTTTTCGTAGAGAATTTGTGTTCAAATACATATTCAGGAGCCATGTAGCCGCTACAAGACCGTTTGACAGGCTGTTTAGTGACAAAGAAAATCATGTGATTGGATCACAGTTATATGAATACACTTACAGTGTGCCTACAGGACGTGCGGTAATTGCATGAGTCCGGTTTTCTGGGAATAACCTAGCTGTGCCAAAATCAGTGATCTTGGGCGTCAAATCTTGATCAAGTAGGACATTACCAGGTTTTAAATCACGATGAATAACTCTGTAACGAGAGTCTTCATGAAGGTAGAGGAGCCCTCGAGCAATGCCTTTAATGATCATGAATCGCGTTTCCCATTTATTCCATCCTTCAACACACCTCTTCCCTTCATTTTTATAATCAAAGCAAGAAAATTTCATCCAGTCAGAAAATGATCAAATCATTGCTGCATTTTTAAAGGACTTGCATGATTTGCATTAACCTACGTACCAGACAAAATTTGATCTAGGCTGCCATTAGAGACAAACTCGAAGATTAGAAGTTTATTAACGCCTTCTATGCAAATGCAATAACCAAGAAGCTGAGCCAAGTTATTGTGCTGAAGTTTGGCAGCTATCCTAACCTCATTCTTGAATTCTAGATCACCTGCGATTGAATCTCTCTCAAGCTTCTTCACTGCAATTACTTTCCCAGCCACTTCAGCCTGCAGCAACAATAGAGGAAGATTCGATTACTGATTTACTGCATTGTTTACGTTTCAATATTCTCCATTCATCAAACATTTAGAAGACTTAATATAAATATATACCTTGTAAACTGTACCAAATCCACCACTCCCAAGTCTGTTATCATCTGAGAAATTGTTTGCTGCGTTTCTGATAATGTTGAAATCCTGCTGCAAAGGCTCTTCCAAGATACAGGTTGGTTCCAAACTATCGTCCAACTTGACAAACATGTTTCTCTGCTTTGTTCTTTTTCTTCCGTAGCAGCAAACAATGAACATAACCAACAGTAAACATGCCAACACAACAACGACGGAGATAACTATAGAGCTGCGATTTTGTTTTCCTGTAATGGCACACAGTTAAACTTTCCAACTGTTCAGTTGAGTTTTACAGCCTCAGTAATCACACAGCAGTTCATATAGTACTAATTAATGAAGTAGTTTTTTTTTGTATTTCACTATATATATATATGCAAAACTACTTTTTGTATATTTTACCACTATTATTCTATTAAGAGTAATCGTAATAAATATATTTCTTAATAAAGTAATTGGGGTAGCAGTGATAAAAATTTGAGGATCTATAAAACAAAAGCCCATAAAAAAGAGTCTACCCCACCCAATTCTTTCTATCATCTATCATCATCTATTCATTATCACAGCAAGAGCTAATGAGAGTAGGGAACTTTATTCAAAGCCTGATATTAGTCTTATGTACTAAAGCCTTTTAGCCCAACCCGAAATGGAATAGAAATGAATCTACTCCATATGTTTACCTTATTCATGAATATGTTTTGGAATCATTCTTTATGGTTGCATGAAAAATGTATTTGTTTCCTCCCGTTTATTTTCCTATAGGGTATCAAAACTAAGAAAACTCTACTACAATTACTTTAAACCACAAAGAATGATTCCATAAAATTTCATGAATAAGGATATACATCTGAACTAGATTCGTTTTCATTCCGTTTCTGGAGTTTGAACCCTAAAATGTCCACCCAAAAGTTACAAGAAATCACATATTACTTACAAACTTGTTGATGATGAAGTTGCAAACCAGTTATGCTATTTTTCAACTAATATAAGCATCAGATCAAAGCAAAAAAAAAACGGAAATAATATTACCAGATCTAGCTGATGATGATGGCGCTGTTGCTGCTGGTGGCGAGGACAAATAGAACTTCTGTGACTCGTACCTAATCGAACAGCTAGGTAGAAGAAGCCGGACTCCTGTTTTCCCATTGTCTGAGTGCAAAACATAATACAACCCCCAATAAAGGCATCCTAAACAATCAGTTGGGATTAAATCAGGAGTACACTGCATCATAGCATAGACCATTTGAGAAGAACTAACATTAGCCTCTCCAGTTGCAAATTTCAACCCGGAATCTCCCTCAGCAGTAATATTTGGGAGGCTACTAAGAAGATCTTCAACAACACTAGTGAAATGATACACATCACCTGTAGCATCACCCCCAGTAACTAAATTGTACATCGGACGGTTGCTCCAAACTCCAAATATGGAGCCAGCTGAGTATTTTAGCATGCACTTCTCAGCCCATCCAATAGCATCCATTTGGGTTGGACATGACCCGGTGAGGTTGGATGCTACTAGTTTTATGCAATTGTGGCATTCAGTAACGTTGACTACATCTCCTCTGCATAAAGCTATGGCATTGACTTGATCTGGATCCTGGCCAGCCGACATGTTGTAGAAGCCGTAAGGGATATTGGTGGTGGATATGTTTGTCAGAAGCTTTTCGAGATTTGAGTTGTAGGTGCTGTTGGAGCTGTAATTTCCATAAGTATCACTGCACTCATAGGCCCATAAATCAACCTGGGCAACTGCAGCTGTGAATATGATCAAGTGAAGGACAAATATAATCAGCTTTGAGTTGCCCATATTGATTTGTGGTTTAAACAAGAAAAGCCTTACTTCGTTCTTTAAATGATAATGGTTTAGTCTTCACACTTATGAACTGCAATTATTCATCAAAGTCTTTCGCGTTTGGTGGATCATTTACAATAATTAACTTTAGGAAGAAGTTGGTTTCTGTTTTGCCAATATCCATAAAAAATTCACCATATAATCATAAGAAAGCAGTAAGGATTCAGATGGTCAATAAATTTAGTAAACCATACAAAGCGGATAATACTAAGAAAAGACCAAGGCCCCACGACATAGCTGGAACGCGTTCATCTTTGTTTATTGGTCTTTCACTTACCTTAAACACAATGTCAATTTCCATCATTTATTTAGCATAAAATCTATTTGAAAATACCATTATCTAATTAGTGGGAGTAGTTAATGATTTTTGACCATTACAATCGATCATTTGCAATAAGTCTAACCTATAAGTTAGATTTTTATTAAAAAAACCAATTGGCAATATGCAGGAGGATACATCACCGACCTCTGCAATAGGTTAGAGTTTGTTTATGATCGAACCCGTCAAATATTTATGGCGTTTTGTGCGTATTTGGTGATAATAAATACCCGTCAAATATATATGGTGTTTAACAAACACCAAATATCTTATGGTTTAAGGAATGTCATAAATTTCATGGCTAAAATGTTATGGGCATTTGATGTGGGAAATTCGCGAAAGTTTATGGCGTTTTAAAACACCATAAAAATTTTGACAATCGTATGGTACCACTACTAGAAAAGCGGGCATGAAGCGACACTTTTAGTAGCATTTTGCGACACCTTAAGGTGTCACAAATATGATCAGCGACGCATTAAAAGGGTGTCACAATTTCCACCGTCACAATTGGCAGATGTGTTAATTGTGACACCTTTAAATGTCACAGTAAATTGAGACACCTTGAGATGTCGCATTAGTTAATAATTTTGCGACATATGAATCTGCCATTTTTTGAGACATTTGTGACACTTTAACACGTCTCTATTTGAAACTTGCTTCATTTTTTAACACAACCATTTATGACACCTCAAGGTGTCGCAATTTACAATTACGTTATGAAAAAAAAAATAACAATACGATTCTTTATCAACTTTTATTCATTTAATTAAAATATATGTATCTTCAATTGAATTAGAGTATTTATTTAGCCTGAAATCTAATTTTAGGTGTAGTAAATGATCTAGATTAAAATATGATGCAAGCCTGGATACCCGAACGATGTATTTATACTTTGTGGGTGGTGACATAATATAGGATTATCCGAACGATGTATTTATACTTTGTGGGTGGTGACATAATATAGGATTATAGAGCTACAACAGAATATACAACACTTGTCTGTAACACCTTATCAATTGGTCTCACTGAAATCTTCATCGATGACATCCGTGTCACCGTCTGTAGATGACTCGGATGTAGGCCTAGGCTGGGTGTAAATTGACTGTCCAGCTGCATCACTTCGGTTGAGGGCAGCCATTGCATCCTTGATGGTTTGTATCATGCCCCTGAGATAGCATCCTTGAGCTCCTTCAACCTGTCCTCAACCTTCTCCTTCAGTTCAGTAGGGGCTTTCTCCCCCAGCTCCCTAAGCTGCTTCTTTGTCTGATCACCACCGAATCTGCCTAGTTCTTTGTATCGATTGCGTCCCTCTTCTCCTTGTCTTCCTTCGCAAACTTCTCAGCTTCTTTCACCATCTTATCAACCTGCAACATTCAATTCCATTCTAATCAACTTCTTATATACACACACTATCTTCTCTATATAACGCTACAAAGTGACAACATGATGCCCACGTACCTCATCTTGGGGCAAAGTGCTAGCACTTGTGATGGCGATGTCCTGCTTCTTGCCAACACCGCTCACAATTTAATTAAATGAAATAAAACTACTAGTTGTTCTACCATATCAAGGAATGTCACCTTCTTAGTTGTAGAATATATTACAACGTTATATGCTAACTCTCAAAGTATCATATAACTCTAAAACACAACTGCAAGAAGATCAAATGTAACACTTGTCAATGGAACATATCAACAACAATGAAATCAGACTATTTCGAGTATACAAGTATGGACCAATGTTTTCTCTAAACTGTAACCGCAGAACTAGGAGCTCATAGACATCAACTAGCCAGTATTTAACACCTCAAAAAGAGCAGCTACTTTCAAAAGCTTACCTAAATGTCAATGGGGCTTCCCTCAAATGCCCATGAGTTTTCCCTCCTAATTTGCTCTTCCTCCTTGGCAGTGTAGTCATTCAAGATACTGAATTCCGCCCTGATCTCTTCAGGCATCCTCACATACAATCTGTCTGCAGCAAATTTGCAAGTCAAATCCAGAAGCCCCTTGATCTTCAGTATATATAATGCAAATTTCCATCTAAAATGAACTAGTTTCTACTTTCTAGATGAAACGCATTAGCTAGATTATGCAATCAATGGACAAAGAACCATGACATACAGAACATATATAGTTGTATCTCGATTTTTACAAATGCCCCAAAATCAGCCACTTTTGGATTCTTGTTCTTGGTGGCGCATTACTCGCTTACAACAGAACCAAGTTCCAACCAAATTGTTCAGTATGTATAATGCAAATTTCCATCTAAAATCAATGCAAATAGAGGCATATTGTAAGTTATACCAAGATGAGATCGAACAACATTTTCTGGTCAACTTCGACATCGAAGGCCTTAAGTTCGTCATCAACACACTATCTTCTCTATTGCTTAAACTGTTTTCAATTTTAAAAGGTAATATCACTTACAAACTCAACTCAACTCGCTTTTTACTGAACCTAGATCGGATGCAAAAATCAGGATTGCCATATGAAGTTATGAACAAAGTAAGAAAACACGAACCATGACGCCCAAACGGCATCAAAAGTAGCAAGAAAACCAGATCTAGACTTTCAAACTCAACTCGCTATTGTACTTGAATACGATCGATACACTGAAAGCTCATACTCAAGCCAAAGCCGAAGAAACTGACCTGGAGTCATATTAGATGATCGTCGGAAGTAGAATTCGAGGAAAGGGGGAAGAAACTAGAAACGGTGGCTCAGGAAATTCCGGCAAGATCCACGGTTCTCTAGATCCGGAAACGCGGATCCTGGCCTTGATCCGAAGAGAAAGGGGGTGGGAATTGAAAGTTCTAGGGTTAGTGATTCACAATTGGATGTGAGCTTCCCCCTCTCTCCCCCATATGTGAGCTTCCCCTCTCTCTCCCGGAATCTGATAAATGTGAAGAATATGAAGATGAGAGTTTCTTCGCTATTATATACTTCAATTTTGGTGTCGCAGACCCCTTCCTGATTTAGATTGAGAATTGATGAAATTTGCAAGTCGAGAAGAGCGTTTGGGTGGATGAGCGTACTATATGAATATAGATTTTAATATTCCGACACTTTTTGGTATCAGTAAAAATAAAATAAAAAAGAGACATTTGAAGGTGTCGCTTTTTTTACCATTTGCGACACTTATATGTGCCGAAAAATAGAGGCACTTTAAGGTGTCGCAATTTAACGAGGATTTTACGGATGCAAATTTTTTGCGACACACTGTCATGGCGTCGAAAGAAAAGCGTCGCATTTAACTCGCATTTCTAGTAGTGTACGGTGTTTATTTTAATAAGAAATTATTTGAATATAAACTATGCTAAAGAAAGAAAGTTATCTTGGTTTATCCCAATATTGAATTCTGGCGATTTTTTTTAATTTGTTTTCTTCATCCATGTTTATTCGCATCCCCATGCATCCTTGCTAGGAGTTTGTTTTAGCTTGGTTCCGCTGTGGACGTGCAAACAATCTGACCGAAAATTATTGTATGGTCGATTGATACAATCATCGTGTAGCTAGACCAATAATAGTCCATGGACCAAGTCAAAACGGTTCGGACCACATGAAGCCATTTTCATTTCTTATTCCTAATTAAACTTAATACGGTCCGGTCTAAAAACATTGTGGAAAATTTTATAAACTAGTCTACTCCGAATCCGGACAGGAATATTACATTCCAGAATCGGAGGGCAGCTGGTGTTGATCACACTTAATATTTCGCAGTCCGCCAGAAACATTGGCTTATATATATTCCATACATGCATGCTTCATAATTGGGCATTCAAGAAGTACGTATCCAAGATCCTCATAGGGTTGTGGCAAAATATAAATTCCAGCCATTAGGATTAAAATCATATATTCATATATTCCGGCCCGTGACACTAACACCGGTAACACGTCCTTCCTATAAACTCTTCGAGCTAATATCACATGTAAGACAATAAGAGAATTGGGGTGAGGAAACAAGACCTAGTCCCGATCAGATCGATCACCACATGAGAATTGGAAAAGACAAACGTCGTCTCCTCCAATGTTTAAAGACCCATTTGGACAAATTCACAACAGTTGCAGATAACCTTTCACCGCGTAATTTTAGAAGGTCAAGGCAATCGGAATCGAACCTGCAAACATGAGAATATGCCCTCATTAAGTCTAAAATATACAATGGGCCAATGGGGGCAAATAGACATATCAACCGCATATAAATTAATAATTGCTATTTTTGTTTTTTTATACCAGTGAACAACTTGATTGAAATAAAACATGTTTTTGTTTGAGTGATTTTATCCGGTCAAACAAAAAATTACGATCGAGACAGTGCAACCGAATTACGTTTTCGAGGCGAAGGCAAATTGCTAATACGAGGTGGTCCCAGAATTCGGATATGGAGCGTAGGGCAAATGTGGAGACGGGGCGCACGCGAATTGTGTGCCCGCCATCCGGGCGCATCGCGGCAGCGCCCCGCAAGGGTTTGGCCGCCTCATTTTCTTCGCTCCACATGTGCTTTCAACTTCGTCCTTTTTTCTCCTTCTTTGCAGCCATTGTCTTCGCATTGCTGTTCGTCCCTATTTCCTCTTTGATTTGTACTGATTTACTGCAATTGTTGTTGTGAAGCACTAATTCAAACCACTAAAATGTCCACATAATTGAAATTTATTCTATCTGTTTACATGTTTCATGTGCAGGAAACTCCTCCGACGATATATTCCGGCGAGATATTCACCTAGTAGCCGCCGGCGTCGCACCCAGTAGTCATCGCCTGGGAATAATTCCGGTGAGGTAGTCTGGCGAAGAACCGTCTTTGTTACTATTGATTTCCATTTCGGCGAAGAATTGTTTGTTGATCTACCATTAGTAATTAGTGATTCTTATAATTGATTTTCTGTAAATCCATGAAAGTGTTGAAGGGGAGAGATTCAATGGCTGCAAAGAAGGGGCATATATGCTTTCTTCTTCGATTTGTACTAAGTTAAGGCCAATTTTATTGTGAGGTGTATATATATATTGTCTCACTCACTTCCAAATTTTGACGTATCTCACTTGAACAATGAGTCTGTAATAATGTATTAGCAAATATCATCAGATTTTCAGAATTGTCTTTTTTGATTCTTTGCAAGTTCATATTCAGCTTGTCTAGAGTAGGGTTGAACTAACATTCAATTCATACTCGGTCTGCAAACTCATTTTTCTCATTTTTTTACAGGTTTTCGGAAACCACACTCTTAGTTAAACTAATATTAAGCTCGTTTAGAATAGAGTTCGAGTCGAGCTTCATTATGTCTCGTGCTCGGTACTCTATCGAGTTACCCGTCTTATAATCTGAATTTGTCTGATCCGAGTTTGGCTGATATAATCCTAATTATGGGTCCATGAGAGGCAAGTCTCATGTAAGTGTCATTTCGATGCACTACGCTTTACGCTTATAAGATAGGATCATACAACAATGAAAATTTTCCACACAAAGTATACGGCTTATACAATATCTCGTTCTAGTAGATTTAGGACGGCCTCCTTATATGTTTCTCACTTAATAATATAGCAACACATAACGATCACTTTAAAAATGAAAAGCATATGCCCTCAACATTGAAGGAATTATTGCTTACTAGATGCTTAATCGTCAATTCGAACGGAGAAACATGTACCAGTTTTAGTGACATTTACACCACCAAAATTTTCAAAGTCTGAATCTGATCCCATATCTTTGTAATCCTACCAATCATGACTCTGGTTTTCACCTTGTCCACATCAAGTTAAAGGAAACCTCAACTCATAAATGGGAACCGACAATGGCTCTTCATTCAAGTACTTACAATAAGGAAGATTAGAACAACCCAGAATGTTTCCTCAGTGAAGTTGCCCAAAACACAGAAGATTCTACCAAAGTTGCACGGAGTTCAATATATGCCTTGGTTTCAACCCCGACCCCAATTCACGCTCCACATTTCGATATTGGACATGAGTCAAACGTTCAACATATGCATGACCCCTTAAAACCGATGGAATTACGTGGTTGTGGACTCCACATATAACTCTCAATGTCCATTTTTGTTCTTCAACTTGTGTCACCTCAAGTTCAAACATACACATACACTTCTTCGAGTTCTTTTTTCGGCTAATACTTGGCACATGATCGGGATCAACATCTTTTTCCTTTCTAGGTGTTCCGTGTCTATCGCATGATCGGGATCAACATCTTTAACTTAATTTCTATATTTTAATGTAATTCGAAAAACTTATAACATTTATTTTTATCCAAAAAATAAAAAGTGGATTTAAATTAACTCTTCTAGATTTTTTAATTTAAAAATATGTATAATACTTCTACTATACTATTAATTAGTTTAAATTTAATGAGGTCATAAATATATTTAAATTGAATTTTTTAATTTCTTATATTTTATAATTGACTTTTTAATGTAATATATAAAGAACGGATAAAAGGAGGAAACGAACTAAATCATTAGAATGCCAAGAGGAAACTTGAAAGCTTGTGGATACCAAGAGGAAAAATCAAAACTTGATGGGCACCAAGAGAAAAAGTAAAAATTTGATGATGGACACCGAAAGAAAAAATACATAAAATATTAATTCTATGATTTCGGTTCTCAATTCTACCATTCCTAGAACTAGGAAATAAATGACAAAAACGGAAATAATATACTTATTTCCATATGTGTAAGAAGTTCATTTAGATCGTTATACTTCTTTCCCTCGAACGGAAGATTACGTATCGGGCGCGGCCAGAGTCTGCCACTGGGGCGCAGCCAGAGTCTGCCTCTGGCGCACATCCAGAATCCGCCCCAGAGGCACATTCAGGATGCGCCCCAGAGGCATAATCTGGCTGCGCCCCAGTAGCAGACTCTAATTGCGCCCCAAATGCACAATGCGATCGTGTTGTGCAATTTGTCTGATCGAATAGCAACCCCGTTTATAAGTCAACTTCAAACCTAGCTACCAATGATTTTCAAACATGTTTTAATCTATTTTAATTTGCAGCTGTTATTGTATTATTTTGTTAAGTCAATATATATACATAAATAATACCCAATTGAAGATGGAAAATGTCAAGCATATATGTATATATATATAATGAAATGCCTGCAAAAAACAGCAAATATTAAACGACGTTCATTCTTCATTCATCCCTATACATGAAAGCGATCATTATTATATTCCTTGCCAAGTTGTCAACCAGCAGTAGGAACCCTATAAGATGAAAACTAAACCCACAGATAATAAATTCAAACAAAGAAACTCCATGGACGTGGCAAAAACATTACTGTTCCTGGTAATGATCAATCTATTGCTCATCTGCAGCACAAGCACTCCATTGTCTGGCTTCTTGGGCAAACAGTGTTTACTAATGGCTTCAGACCAGCCTGATTTCGACATGCTCGTCTACCAAAGAAACGTCCAGGATGCGGCTTCAGCGATTATATACCGAGGAGATTTCCGCAACAACAACAATGCGTCAATGGGTAACGCTCCACTTACGGCTCACGTGGTGGCAACATGTAGAGGAGACATCAGCAACAAACAATGCGGGATTTGCTTGCACTCATTATTCAGAGAACAATTGTCTTCTTCTTCTTCTGATCCCATTAAAAACTGCACCGGCCAAGGCAAAACCGAAGGGATGATACTTTACGCGGAGTGTATGTTCAGGTCAGCCCAAATCCACGCTATATTGCCCCATCTGAATTTATCAAGCTTATTTATGCATCAAAAGGAGTCTTTAGAGTTGTTCGGTGAATCTGAGATTTTTTGAGCAGTTTAAACTTTTTGACTATCTTTAATTTTTTGAATAGATTTTTTTAAGTAGAGTTTCAAACATCTTTTTAAATTCCGAAAATCTAACAAATAATCTAATTAATGTGTGAAAAAAATAAATTTGTGGATAGATTTGTACGGTAAATTTACCAAAGTACATAAATATATAAATTATTAAACATGCAAAGAGGGACAAAATTTAAAATTTTATGATAATCTACCCAAAAAACTATCATAGAAACTTTTCTAAATCCCACCAAAAAGATCTTCAAAATCTAATTCCTTCAAAAATCTATTATACGAAACATCACGTAGCTATTAAAAAGCTGGTTAATGTTTAGGTACGGTTTACTTTTTCCGGTACGGTCGTGCGGCTGCCTGTGCGGATGACACGTGTCCATTTTTTTTTTTTCAGAAACGATTTTTTTTTCAGAAACGAATGAATTTTTTTTTTAACCATCATGCTATAAATTATGCACTATTCTCTTATAAACTTTGAACTATTCTCATATAATTCATTAACTATTACTTTTAATATATTATATCAAATTATTTATAAATTAATCGTTTATATGTTATGAACTATTCAATTATAATTCATGAATAATCATTTTATAAGTTATGCATTATCCTTTATAAGTTTTGCACAACTATTCTATTATAATTCATGAATAATCATTTTATAAGTTATGCATTATCCTTTATAAGTTTTGCACAACTATCCTATTATAATTTATGAACTATCCTTTTATAAGTTATGAACTATCTTTATAAGTTTTGAACTATCATTTTCATTTGTTTCTGAAAAAAAAATAAAAAAATATTTGAACACGCGTCAGCAGCCCACGCAGCCGCATAACCGTACTGAAATAGTGAACCATACTTGTACCCTTAAAAAGCTCTACAATAATCTACCCCGAGTATGGCCTAAATTAAATCTAGAAATTTGTTGGTTTAGGTATGCAAATCGGCCCATATCGGACGTTTATGAACTTTCGCCTGTGTATAACTGGTCAGACTCAAGCAAATCTGACCATTTGCACCCTTACTTGGAGTCAATACCACATATGGTTCTGAAGAATTTGTCGAGTGCACTGACGTTAGAAGCTCACGCTGGAACCTCACGTGAGAAGTTTGCAGCAGGAATGGCTACATTCGGTCCTAATAGTACTGTATACGCAACCGTGCAGTGTACTCCGAATTTGTTTCCGGAGGAATGCATGTCTTGCCTTAATGAAGCGCTCAAATACACGGATGATTGTTGTGTAGGGACGCAAGGGTATGTTTTGTTGCCCAGCTGTTGGTTATTGTATGACAGCAATCGCTTTTACAATGTAAGTACTGAAGAAGAAGCTCGTCCACAACCTGCAGCTACCCTTTCATCTTATATTGGTATGACTTATAACTTATCTTTCGTGACAGAAACTTATTTTGGTTATTTCATGGAATTTCTTTCGTCTCAAAAAGGAAAAGAAAAATAAAAAAGATCGTAATGATTTCTTAGATTTCTTTTTTTGATGGGAAGGGGTGAGGATGGCTGTCATCGGTGCCATAGCTTTAGCAACGGTAGCAGCATTCCTTGCTTTCATTTGCACCTGTGCGTGCTTACGTTATCAACGTCCAGTAATAGGCAAACTGGAAGGTAAATATTCTTAAGCTAAGTTAGTTATGTTTGATCCTGATAATATTGTGGTTTCACATTTGATACAACAATGGTGCCATCCTGCAGTATGCTCTATACTGTCAAGGGAAGATGAGGATGACTATCAAGCCTTTCAATTCCCTTATGATACCATCCAATCTGCAACTGATGATTTCCATCAACAACTTGGTAAAGGCGGATTTGGCCCGGTTTATAAGGTATATATATATATATATACTGAATTGGAAAGACATACATATTCTTCTATATGTTTCGCAAAACACATATTTATCAATAAGCATGAACCAATTACAGGGTAAACTTCATGGTCAAGAAATTGCAGTGAAAAAACTGTCATTGATGTCGGCACAAGGAGATCAAGAATTTGGGAACGAGATTAGATTGCTAGCGAAAATTCAACACAGAAACTTGGTGAAGCTTCTTGGTTTCAGCTTTCAGAATAAGGACAGACTTCTTATCTATGAATATGTACCCAATAGGAGCCTGGACTTGTACCTTTCCGGTGAGATTCACCTTTGCACTAGTTTATACTCAGTTAAATATTTCTGTATCTCAACAAGGAGCTGTTGTTTTGTTGCTTTTCTGGTATGTAATGCAGACCCAATCAAACGGGCTGCCTTAAACTGGGGAATGCGTTACAACATTATACGAGGAATTGCTCGAGGAATTATGTATCTACATGAAGATTCCCGGCTTAAGATTATTCATTGTGATCTTAAAACCAGCAACATTCTACTAGATGAGGAGATGAATGCCAAGATCTCAGATTTTGGTCTTGCTAAACTGTTTGCAATAGATCAGAGTTATAAACAGACTGACAGATTCGCGGGTACCTAGTAAGTTTTCTTACAACATTTTATCATTCCAGTTCATGACAAATTGAAGGGTCTAATGATGGTTCAAATTGCAGCGGATATGCAGCACCGGAGTACGCAATTGAAGGCTTTGTCTCAACTAAAACCGATGCCTATAGTTTTGGCATAATGGTCTTGGAAATCATAACTGGACAGCGGAATTCTAAGTTCCAAACTGAGGAGGGATCAGATAGTTTTATTAGCTATGTAAGGCCCTAATCATATTACTTAATTTACATTATATTTGTTCATATTTAGTGAAGTTATAAATTTATTCACAATTACTTGCAGGTTTGGAGCAACTGGAAAGCGAATACGCCTTTAGATATAGTTGATCCACTGCTGCTTACATGCAGCTTAACGCAGTATGAAATAACTAGATGCATACACATAGGACTGCTTTGTATTCAAAAAAATGCTAAAGAGAGACCTACCATGACCCAAGTAGTCGCCATGCTTACCAATTGTGTCACAGAACTAATAGGCCCTTCTCAGCCTGCATTCATAGCTACAAACAGCTTCTCAGCACCTGTTGTGCAGCAGTTCATTCATCTACTGAAGCTTGCAGAGTTTGAGAAACTATCAGGATGAGCACTCAATCGTCGTGAAAAGCTACTAGTGTTGAGAAGGACAATTTCACAGCACTAATATTGGCCGGTTTTAAAATTTTGGATTACACAACACAGAGTTTGGTTGGAGTACAGAACTGTATATATAATAAAGGGTTGTACGTTGATGATCTCTTAGCATAGTCCTGAAATGTAAACCAATATGTAAGGTGCATAAACCAGCAAGGATGCAGCTGAGAAGACTCGAACTCGTGACCAAGTGAAGAAACCGGATCTGAGTGTTTTTATATGAATAACCGAGATTATGGTTCGAAGATGAAACGTGTTGCTTGAACGGGTTCGTTGTCCAGGGGTGTGATTCGCTAATCGAGACGACGTCGTTTGAGCTAAGTGAGGAGATATACAAGGTTAAGCTTCAGCTCACCTAAACCTTAATCTCTCATTCTCACATCTCATCTCCTCTCACCGCTCTCTCTTCTCCAACCTTTGCTTTTGGTGATCTTGAGCGAAGAACATCTTCTCCTCTCGAGGTTTTTTCTTGTGTCTGAGTGTTCTCCTCCACAACAAAAAGCGAGATCGAGTGCTTGAACCTTCGACGGTTGCTAGCTTGAAAGGAAACTTTGAACCACCACTTGTGTGGACCACGAAGAAGATCTTGGGATTTTCAGACTCGTGTATTATTCTTGTTCCTTTATGTTTTCTTTTCTACTCTTTCTTATATTTGTTCTTGGTTTTACACTTGCACGTTTATCCTCCGTAATTCTTGTTTTTGGCTTTGGCTTTATAATCTATAGTGGATTGGATCGATATTGAGATCCCAGGGACATATAACTTCTTCTTCTTCTGAAATACCCCCACCTCACCAATTAGGTGGGGCAATAAGCAATTCTATCTCTCATTCTCTACATTCTAACCATGTTATCACTTCTGAACATGACTTGTCTGCATATGCTTCTGATGATTCTGATGATGTTAATATGTCTAACATACATGAAAATGCTCTTCCTATGCCTACTCTACCTTCTTTATCTGATTATCAACTTACTAAAGATAGAGAACCTAGGCAAAAAAAGCCTAACACTAAGTATGAGTGGAAATTTACTATGAATGAAGAAATTAAATCTAATCATGTTAATAAGACTTGGACTCTTGTACCTAAACCTAAGAACTAGATTGATTGGTTGTAAATGGGTGTACACAATTTAAAAAAGTTAAAACTCACATGATCCACCTAGATTTAAAGCTAGACTACTTGTAAGGGTTTTACTCAAAGGGAAGGGGAAGACCCTAATGAGATTTTCCCTCCTTTTGTGAAGTATAAGACCTTAATATTGCTTATATTTATTGATATTGTGTTTGATTATGAAATTGAACAGATGGATGTTAAAGTTGCATTCTTATATGATAATGTTAGATTATGGGCCTAGTATATTACATCATATGTTGGGCTTATCATTTATTTGTTAGTTTATCTTTTGTTAGTTTATCTTTTGATCTTATCTTTTAGTATTAGTTTATTATTTTATCTCTTTGTATTTTTTTATATAAACATTGTTTGACCAATGGAATAAGACAAGCTTTCGATTCATAAATCTCTTCATGGTAACAGAGCATTTTCCTTGACCTACGCTTCCGCACAAAACAAAACACTAGTTGCGCCGTCATCGCCGCCGTCATCACGGCGGTGATGACGGCGGTATCGCCAAAGACTTTGGTTGCGGTATCAGAGTATACTTTGTCTGCGGTATCAGAAAATACTTTGCCCTCTATTGTTCATCCTAAATACAAAACCTACCTAAACACAAAACTTACCTTAGGGCGCTAATCTACCTGCGTCCTAGAACCCTAGGACGCTAATCAACCTGCGTCCTAGGATCCAAAACTTACCTTAGGGCGCTAATTTACCTGCGTCCTAGGACCCTAGAACGCTAATCAACCTGCATCATAGGGCCCAAAACTTACCTTAGGGCGCTAATTTACTTGCGTCCTACGACCCTAGGACGCTAATCAACCTGCGTCCTAGGGCCCAAAACTTAATCAACCTGCGTCAGGGTCCAACCCAACGGCGTCAATACAAAGATCGATGATGAAGGAAGGGAGTTACATCAAGCTGCTCTTCTTCAAGTTTCTACTGTTCAAGCTTAGAGTTGTTGGATCACACCTCCAGCTTGAGGGAGAGTGTTAGAGTATGAGCCTAGTATACTGGATCATATGTTGCGATTATCTTTTATTTGTTAGTTTATCTTTTTATTAGTTTATCTTTTGATATTATCTTTTAGTATTAGTTTATTATTTTATCTCTTTATATTTTCCAATATAAACATTGTTTGATCAATGAAATAAGGCAAGCCGTCGGTTCACAAATCTCTTCAAAGAGTTATGAGGGTCAATTGTAAGGTGCATAAACCGGAAAGGATGTAGTTGAGAAGACTCGAACGCGTGACCAAGTGAAGAAATCGGATCTAAGTGTTTTTATATGGAGAACTGTGTTTATGTTTTGAAGATGAGACGCATTGCTTGAATCAGGTTCGTTGTCCATATGTGTGGTTCACTAATCCAGAAAACGTCGTTTGAGCTAAGTGATGAGATATATAAGGTAAAGCTTCCGCTCACCTAAACCCTAATCTCTCATTCTCTCCTCTCCTCTCGCCGCTCTCTCTCTTCTCCAGTCTTTGCTTCTGGTGATCTTGAGCTGAGAGCATCTTCTCCTCTTGAGGTTTTGCTTGTGTCTGAGTGTTCTCCTCCACAACAAAAAGCGGTTCGAGTGCTTGAACCTTTGATTGTTGCTAGCTTAAAAGGAAACTTCGAATCACCATTTGTGTGGAACACGAAGAGGATCTTTGGATCTTCAGACTCGTGTGTTGTTCTTGTTTGTTTATATTTTATTTTGTACTCTTGCTTATCTTTGTTCTTGATTTTACACTTGCACGTTTATCCTTTGTAACTCTTGGTCTTGACTTTGACTTTACAAACTATAGTGGATTGGATCGATACTGAGATCCTGGGGATATAGGACTTTGTTCCGAACCTCGTCTACAAATTCATGTGCTTTAATCTTGTTCTTAGAGACAATCGTTCTAGATTGTACTTCGTGTGAGTTTTATTCGTTTATATCTGTAAAATATTGTGTTTACACAATACATAGGAACTAGTTCACCCTAAATGATGAGACATGTTTCAGTTTGTTTGTGGAATATATTCAATGACTTCATTTTTTATCTAATCAAAATAACATGAAACTGAAACACTATATAAATATTTGTATATCTCTAAACGATTACTTTTTTCCTTTTTTACATTTTGCAGATCATCGTCCTCATGTTTTTTATAAAGGAAAGTTGTTCGATGCACTCGACGACACACCGTCTAATGGATCGAAAGGTCGAAAGACATTGGCATACGGACAAACCGTCATGAAAGGCGAGAGAAGAATAAACATCAAAGAAAAACACAAAAGTACAACAAGTAGATCCGTGAGCAGCGACATCTTCAAGGGCGAGAGTGAGTCAGTCTCTTGAGAAAGGAGAATATAATGTTTGTCGTCTTCTACAACGTCAAATACTTAGAAAAGGATAAAAGGAGGCTTATAGAGTGAAAGAAAACTATCGTTTACCTTGAATCTTGTCTACCAACTGGTTTACAAATCGAATCGAACTGTGTCGTCTTCTACAACATCGAAATATATGTTCAATCAATAATGTACAGAGAAAAAGAGTAGCGACATAGGAAGGTGTTGACTTTTGTTTTGTTAATCGTAATAAAATAATAAGTTTAACCCTTATTTCTCACGTGTTTATGATTCATAAATTAAGCAATTTTACATTAACCTAAGTTAAACATAGATTAAGTTAGCAATTTGTTTTATATCTTTGTTGGGCTTTTTAAGTATACATTGGGCTTTGGTTAGATAAAAGCAATTTAAAATTTAAAAATAAATAAATCCACATCAGATTCACTTAATCCTACTTCATGTGATGACTGGTACAAGTTGACCGCCACGTCATCACCGGAATCTGAATTCTCGCCGGAAAAACAACTGATATTATTTTTAGTAAATATATTGATAGTTTGTATCATTATCAGTAATTTTCAAAGTTGGTATATTTTGGGTTGAATGTTTGATATTTATAATTATTTTAAATTATTTTTATACAATATATAAATTTTTTTTGTTTTTTTTTCTTTAGATAGCTTTTCAACTTCCCTTTGCTTCTCCCAAGGAAGAAGCTAGCCATGGTACCATCGTCCTTATCTTATCTTATCTTATCTTATATCTATTAAAGCAGAAGCCTCTATTGCCACGTGTCATCGCCATGTTTCTCGAAGCCTAAAAAATTGTTTTAAAAATTAATTTCTAAATGTTAATATAAATTGAAAATTAATTTCTAAATTTTTTTAAAAAATCATTTAAATCAATATTTTTATAATAATAGTTTTTAAACTTTTACATATTTTTTTTTACAAACAAGCAAATCTTAACAAATCAATTTAAAAATATAATAAATTAGAAGAGTTAAATAGAGAAATAAAATCATAATAATAATTATAATTTCATTCTCCGGATTTTTATTTTATAAAAATATATGTATAATTCTAAGTATTAAATAATTATTAAAACCCAACCCGCACAAAGTGCAGGTAATACACTAGTGGTTGATTACACTAGAAGCCTTGCATAAAATTTGTAGTTGGGGCGATTGATTATTGATATATAAACTTCAATTAAGTTTTTTGGTCTTAAACTTCAGTGAATTTATGATATTTGCTGAAAAGTATCATTTCAAGATTCGTTGATAAAGATAGATGGTAACTTGTAGCAAAACTTCAATTATTTTTATTATATTGTCCAGCCAATATATATACCCAATTAAATAGTAGTTGATAACGTCTAGCATAAAAAAAGAACGAAAAAAAATAGTAAAAGGTGAAAGCGATCATAATTCAGCAATGAACATAGATTAATTCGTCGTCAAGTTGTCAGCCGGCGGTACCAAATTAAAACGCAATCAACATTTTTATATAAGACGAATAGATGATGAGAATGCAAATCTAGAAAGTCATGGACGTTGCAAAAACATTAATGCTGTTGATCCTGAAGCTCTTGATTCTCCGCTACAATGGTACTCCGCTATGTGGCTTCCTCCACAAAGAGTGCTTTCCTCCATCCTCAAGCTCAGACCATCCTAATTTCGATATTCGAACTTACGAAATCAACCTCAACACCGCGACTTCAGTCGTGATCGACCAAGCAAAACGGCCCAAATGTAATTCGATGAACAACTGTGATTCGAACTACTACAGAGTTTCGGCAGGTATGGCTCCGCATACAGTTTACGCAGTTGCGGTATGCAGAGGAGACATCAGCGATACCCGATGCGCCATCTGCTTGCAGCTGTTATTCGATGAACAACTGTCTTCTTCTACCAAATTCACATGCACCGCTCAAAACCAAACGGGAGGCCTCATATTTTACGCCGAGTGCATGTTCAGGTAGGTCTTTGACCCTTTATTAAATCAATGTTGTTATGATCTATGCTATATATTTGTCAAAACTAATACGGTGTCTATGTATATATTTTTATTAAGGTACGCAAATCACCCTATATTGGATGTTTATGATGTTTTGCCTGCCTACAAGTGGTCAGACTCAGATAAAATTGACCAGATGTACCCTTATTTGGAGACCATATCGTATACAACTCTGAAGAATCTGTCGAATTCTCTAGTCAAGGAGGCTGGGGCTGGAGATTTTCATCAGAAGTTTGCGTCGGGAAAATCCACCACCGTGGGCTCTAGTAGTAGCGTATATGCAACAGTGCAGTGCACTCCCAATTTGATTGAAAATGAATGTTGGGCTTGCATTGAGATTGCGATGAAGAAGTACATGGCTGCTTCTTCTTCTCTGGGTTCGCAAGGCTTCGTCTTGATGCCCAGTTGTTGGTTACTGTATGATAGTAGTCGTTTTTATAATGAGCAAGTTGCTACTATTCATCTACAACCTGCAACACCAACACCACCACCCCCTTCATCGTCTGCTGTAGGTACGTATATACTTATTGACGCTATATGTACACAATCTTGATAGAATTCCCATATAATAACCAAGATTTATTTCAAAAAATTTTTTAAGGAACGAGAACTGCTGTTATTTCTTCCATCGTTTCAGCAATGGTAGCGGTATTCTTCACTTTCATTTGCACGTTTGGGTGCTTACGATATCGATCACCAGCAAGAGGGAAACAAGGTAAATAATTAGCTCTTTCGGAATTTGATAAATAAATGCAAGGAAATTTATGATATTAGAACGTGAATGTATCCTAGAAATGCAACACGTAAGACGATGCTTGATTTTAAAATGAATTATAGAAGAAAAACAACGAAGAAAATTAGAATGCATATATCCATATATGCATGTAACATCATTACATCAATGATGTGCATTTGCAGTGTGTGCTATATTGTCAAGTGAAGATGAGGATGAATATCAGGCCTTTGAATTCCCTTACGATACCATTAGATCAGCAACTGAAGATTTCCATCATCAACTTGGGCAAGGCGGATTTGGCCCAGTTTATAAGGTATATATCGAGAGAGCAACTAAGTTTCCTCCAAAAATTACAGGGTAAACTTATAATTAACCAAAACAATTTACAGGGTAAACTACTGCATGGCGAAGAAATAGCAGTGAAAAAACTATCACAGAAGTCATCACAGGGAGATCGAGAATTTGGGAACGAGGTTCGGTTGCTATCCAAGATCCAACACAGAAACTTGGTGAAGCTTCTTGGTTTCAGCTTTCAGAATAAGGACAGACTTCTTATCTATGAATATTTACCCAACAGGAGCCTCGACTTCTACCTGTTTGGTCAGATTTTATCACCTTTTATGCTATATCACCAAAATTCAATAAGAAGATACAAATGATCTGTGAATCTGCAGATCCCATCAAACGGGCCGCCTTGTATTGGGGAAAGCGTTACAAGATCATACAAGGAATTGCTCGAGGAATCATGTACCTGCATGAAGATTCACGGATTAAAATTATTCATTGTGATCTTAAAATCAGCAACATTCTCTTGGATGCGGAGATGGATGCCAAGATTGCTGATTTTGGCCTTGCTAAACTGTTTGAGATTGATCAAAGTTATAAACAGACTGAGAGATTTGCCGGAACCTAGTAAGACTTTAACATTATTTTCTTGTTACAGTATTATGTCTGTTGTTGAGTAAACTTGAATCATGATGGTTTAAATTGCAGTGGTTATGCAGCCCCTGAATATGCAATTGAGGGTATGATCTCCACTAAATCCGATGTCTATAGTTTCGGCATAATGGTCTTGGAAATCATAACTGGGCAGCGGAATTCCAAGTTCCGATCAGAGGAGGGATCGGATAGTCTTATTAGCTATGTGAGTATGATTATCAGATTATGTTTGTTATAATCGTTGTGTCAGAGGATGATATACTTACTCTGAATTACTTTCAGGTTTGGAGAAACTGGAATGAAAATACACCTCTAGATATAATTGATCAAGTGCTGCTTACATGCAGCATAACGCAGTATGAAATTACTAGATGCATACACATAGGATTGCTCTGTGTTCAAGAAAATGCTAAAGAGAGACCAACCATGACCCAAGTAGTCGCCATGCTTAGCAACTGTTTCACGGAACTCAGAGGCCCTTCTCAACCTGCATTCATAGCTACAGACAGCTGCTCTGGAACTGCAGCACAGTTCATTCAAATCTTGGAGCTTGCAGAGTTTGAGAAATCAGAAGAGAAGAGGAACGAACATTCAATCGTCGTGTAATGCTATTAGCACTGTTTTATGTACGCTTCTTACAGGAGAAAAAATAAACATAAAACACAGACCTTGGTGGCGGAGCCATGAACTGTGAATATAGTACAATGCTCGTTGATGAAAAATATTTGACTGATATTAATATCAAAATGCTGCAGCTCTAAATTAGTTAGAAGGCAACTCTTTATACTAAGCCCAATGAATCTCAGCCCCCAATAGCATTGGACAAGATCCATATAATATAATGAAATATAATGAGAAAATCATTTCTCAGCAATACAATGATCTAGTAAAGCTTATCGAGATTTGACTTGTAGGTCCTGTTGGAGGTACAGTTTCCGTTGTTATCAAAGCACCCATGGGCCATGGGCCCATAGATCAAGCTGGGCACTGGGCAGCAGCAGGGGCTACTGCACCTATCGGAAGGAGAAAGGGCTATATTAACAGCAGTTTTGAGCAACCCATTGGAACTTTGGAAAACAAGAAATCAACTTTATTAATGTATCGTACTGGATTGCAATATGAGACTACATAGAACATGCTTTTTGATAGCGATTTTACTAGTCCAAGTACCTGTTATTCAGAATCAGGAGGAAGCTGCGATGTTAGGAAACCCAAGAAAGAAATTGTTTGGATTCTTCCACCACTTGCAAGCAGCCCTCAGGAAGGATCTGATAACCGTCGTTTCTTCATTGGCAGCTTTTGAATGGTATAAAGAGTTGCCTTCCATTGACCTACCATTGACTCAAGATGGCTATTGCATCCGAACAAAAATATTTCGGACCCATACATTAGACCCCGGTTTGGCTCCAGTTCAATTTCAGGTTGTAGTTAGATTAATCTGGGCCTTTCATCTTAATTAAGGGTTCAGATTAATTTAAAAATGTTAAAATATAACCAAAAAGATTTTTCTCTTTATTTCTATTGATACAAAAAATATTCATTCCAAATACACTTACCCCTCGTTTGGTTGCATGAGAAGGGAATGGAATGGAAACAGAAACGAATCAAGTCCATATTCGTGACATTATACACTATGTACGCCTCTAACATCATTGAAAATAATCTCATTTTTTAGTGTAAATGTAAGTAGAGGAAGGAGGAATTTATATTTTTAATACCCTATAGGGTAATAAAATGGGGGAATGGAAATAAATTTTGTATGGAGGATGAGGAAGACTCCTCAATTGAGATATTTTTTGTGGATGAATAGACACATGAGAATTGACTAAATTCATCCTATCAACGGAATGATTCCGTTTCCATTCCGCTTCTCCAACCAAACGCCCCCTTATATCCCTCAGTCAGGGCCGTCTCGATGGAGTTCCATAAGGTCCCTTCGAACAGGGCCCCAAAATTTTGGAAACCCAATGTATACAAAATTTGAATATACGTTCCAAAATCGCTTAATCTAGATAGTAACATATCACTTTTATTGGCAGCTTTTATGTTCGAGCCTCACTTATCGATGAAGTGTTCAAGTAAGGCCCATTATTCCGGTAAGGCCGTGCGGCCGTCTGTACGGCCGACACGTGTCCCGGAAAAAATTTTTTTTTTTTTTTTTAAAACGAGTAAAAGTAATAGTTCAAAACTTATTATGGAATAGTTCATAACTTATAAAAGGATAGTTCATGAATTATAATAGAATAGTTCATAGTTTAAAATTTATAAAGGATTGAAAGTAATAGTTCAAAACTTATTAAGTAATAGTTCATAACTTCTAAAAGGATAGTTCATGAATTATAATAGAATAGTTCATAGTGCAAAATTTATAAAGGAGTGAAAGTAATAGTTCAAAACTTATTATGGGATAGTTCATGAATTATAATAGAATAGTTCATG
>BSUD01000008.1:123743347-123768895 GCA_033239045.1 Fagopyrum esculentum | reverse complement strand
AAAAAAAAAAAAAAAAAAAATTTCGGGACACGTGTCGCCCTGCGGTACGGCCGTACGACCGTACCGCAATAAAAGGGCCGTAGCTGAACATTTACCCCCTCTTTTGAACTTTTTTCTTTTCCAAATCAAATTTTAACGATTTTTTCATGATTAAAAAAAATGTAAATTGCGTACTTTGTATAGATAATTTTCGATTTTTTTTCCCGCTCTTTACGGGGCCTAATATTGTTCTTTGAGAAGGCGGGCCTAATATTGTTCTTTGAGAAGGCCCCAAATATCATTGAGACGGCCCTGCCCTCAGCCCAACCCAGTGTGGTTAGGATCTTTTGCCTAAGTACACTAATTTCTGAAAATATTTCCGCTTTTAGGCTCGGATCAAAATAATTTACGAGAATGCACGAGATGTAGGTTCGGGAATAGAAGCGCGGTCTGGGACCGCTCTTTTCTTCGTAAAAAGCGCTGTCCAAGACAGCGTTTTAATTTACGCAAAATTAAAAAAAAAACACAGAAAGCGCGGTCTAGGACCGCGCTTCTAGTGCAATTTATTATATTTTATAAACAAAAACTTTACACTAGAAGCGCGGTCTAGGACCGCGCCTCTAGTGTTTTTTCAGGAAGAACGTAATTTCCTGCGATTTCCTGCCAACTTTCTGTATTTAAAAAAAAAAAAAAGAAATTGCACTAGAGGCGCGGTCTAGGACCGCACCTCTAGTGTTTTTTCAGGAAGAACGTGATTTCCTGCGATTTCCTGCCAACTTTCTGTATTTAAAAAAAAAGAAATTGCACTAGAGGCGCGGTCTAGGACCGCGCCTCTAGTGTTTTTTTCAGGAAGAACGTGATTTCCTGCGATTTCCTGCCAACTTTCTGTATTTAAAAAAAAAAAAAAATTGCACTAGAGGCGCGGTCCTAGACAGCGCTTCTGTGTTTTTTTTTAAAAAAATTTTGCGTAAATTAAAACGTTGTCTTGGACAGCGCTTTTTACGAAGAAAAGAGCGGTCCCAGACCGCGCTTCTATTCCCAAACCTAAATCTCGTACATTCTCGTAAATTATTTTGGTCCGAGCCTAAAACCGGAAATATTTTCAGAAATTAGTCTACTCAGGCAAAAGATTAGTGTGGTTACAAGGCAAAAACATTGTGGGAAGAAACTTGAGGATTCTGAATTGTCCACTCCAAATTCATATCTTGTAAAAACTTTATATTAAAAAAGATTCATGCAATTTGACAATATTCTAAAATAATACATCAAGACAATTCTGATGAGGGTTTTTGATTTCCTGGAGGACTCGACCTGCATACTTGCAGGTTGATAATCACCGATTTTGAATTTCATGAGAAGCTCCTTAGCAAATTTCTCTTGGGAAATAAGGATCGCATCAACTAATTGCTTAATCTCAATACCGAAAAGTTGTTCAACATAAACATCATTTTCGTGCACAAAGTTTAAAAAAAATCAGACTTCAAGTTCATATGATAAATTATTCTACATTATTTTGAGATGCAAGTGAAATTACTAAACTGGCGGTACTCTTGCCTTGTACCTCAACTTTTACCTGAGCATTCTTCTCTTTGAAAACCTAAATGTGAAAGAGAGGGTGAACTTTGAGCAATAGGCTCTTGTTAAATCTAAACACGTTCAGTTCACATTGCAAGCGATCGTTGGAAAATAGTCAATTGATCCTTAATTGTCATTTAAATAATGATAATTAAGGGCCAATTATTGGGAAACGGTCAATTGGTCGTATAATTTTTGCCCAATTGGGGAAGAAAAAAAAGCAGCCCTAGGAAAGGAGTGTGATAACTGTTGATTGTCCAAATGTGAAAGAGATTGAGGCCTTCCATTATTCAACAGAAAAAGAGAGATATGTCATTGATCCAATCTGGCTTCATGCTTAGCAACTGTGTGAAAGAGTTCAACCTGCATAGATCTTCACTATCTATCTGTTCAGTATGTCAGATTTGAGAAATCAGAAGAAACTCATAAAATAGAAAATTCCTGATTCTAACATTTAAAAACTAAGATGGCCTTCCTCTAACTTTCAATCTGGGAAGGGGAAAAAACCCAACCCAATTACATTTCTAACATAAAAATCTTATTCCAACAAGAGAGAATAAAGGATGTTGTTCAAAGCAAGGAAAGTCATCGAGGATAAAGATCAGTAATTGATTCTGAGTACTCAGCTGACGCTGCTGATTTGCTATTCAACTGACTATCAACAGCCGGTGTTTGATTACTGCTGAACAGTATGTATGCAGGCTTCGACGGAACCGGTAGGTTAAAAGACTGACCAGACAGCATTTGAATCACTGCAGACATTGTGGGTCTATCTGTCACATTCTCCTGGACGCACAACAATCCTATATGTATGCATTTTGTCACTTCAGACTGAGAAGCAGCTGCTGCAATCATTGGATCTACTATCTCTAAAGCTGTCCCTTTGTTCCAGTTTCTCCATGCCTACAACAGAATAACACCCATCTCTACAATTAGCTCACAATTCACAAACAAGAAAGAAAATACTTCTTTCTAAGTGACAATTGTACTAACCTTGTTTATCAGGTCTTCGTAAGACTCCTCGCTAGCACAATCACCGTTCCTTCGGCCACTGAGAATCTCCAGAACTAAAACGCCAAAGCTGTAGACGTCTGACTTGACAGAGAAGAAGCCATATCGTGCATACTCCGGAGACATGTAACCACTGCATACATATTTTACACATTATCAGATCATTGTTAGTTGAGTTCTTCTAGGAAATGTTGTATGCACTTACTATGTTCCAGCAATTCTTCTAGTGTCAGCATGAGTTTGGTCCACTCGAAACAGTCTTGCCATGCCAAAATCAGCAATCTTGGGCGTCAACTCGGCATCAAGAAGTACATTGCTAGCTTTGAGATCACGGTGGATAATACGGAATTGAGAGTCCTCGTGAAGATATAGGATTCCGCGAGCAATGCCTCCAATGAGTCTGTAGTGCTTTTCCCAGTCCAATTGTGCACGCTTTGTTGCATCTAGAAGCTCATGAAAATCATTAGTATCTAATGAAATCATTAATCCAATTTCAAAATTAATCATCATAAATCAAATATACCAAATAAAATATAATCCAGGCTTCCATTAGAGACAAACTCATATATCAGAAGTCTCTCTTCGCCTTCTAAGCAGAAACCAAGAATCCTAACGAGATTTCTGTGGTGAAGTTTGGCAACTAACAAAACCTCATTCTTGAATTCTGCTTCACCTTGCCCTGAATTGATTGCTAGCCTCTTTACTGCTATTTGTTGCCCATTAGCCAGTACACCCTACATATACGAAAGGAAAAACAATAAATTACCTTATTTTTGTTTTGCAATTCATTCAGCCAATCTTTAGAATTACCATGTACCTTGTAAACTGGACCAAATCCACCACGTCCAAGTTGGTTTGATTCTGAGAAATTATCTGTCGCGTCTCTGATAGTGCTGAAATCTAACTGCAGGGACTCGATGCTACTTGCTTCATCCCCATCATCCAGCTCAGCAGAAACCATCTTGTTAGGCTTTATTCGTCGTCTTATCCAGCAACAAACAAGGAAATTAACCAAAAGAGAGAGGCATGCTAGGACTCCAAGAACAGCAGTGATCACGACATGGGTACTTTTACTCCCCTTTCCTGTAATAGAAAAAAGAAACACAGTTTAAAGCTAGATCCTCATTTCACAGAAAACACATTACTTATTAGCAATAAATAATTTTCCTCAGTAAGCCGTATCCAAGAAACATAAAAATTTGCAAATTAATGAAACTTACCACCAATTGAGCTAATATGAGATGCTGGTGATGCTGGTGATGCTGGTGCTTGTGATGGCGGAGATGTAGGAGAGTCAGATGACGAATAAAACTTCATCGACTCATACCTGAGAAAACAACTCGGTAAGAGAACCCGTGCCCCTCTATTCCCTCTGATATCGTTGTGCAAAACATACCACATTGCCCAGTATAGGCAACCCAAGCAGTCAGTTGGAGCTAAATCAGGAATGCATTGCATGAGAGCGTAAACTGTATTAGTAGCACTAACTTTAGCCTCTCCGGTTGCAAATTTTAGCTTGGAGTCTCCAGCAGCAGTCTTATTTGGAAGGCTTCTAAGCAACTCTTCAACGACATTTGCAAAATGATCTATATCAGTAGCATTAGATCCACTAATCAATGAATAAGTAGGATTATTCACCCATTGTCCACCAAGTATATAACGACTCGAGTATCTTAGCATACAGTTGTCTGCCCATCCAATAGCCTCTTTTTGGTTGGGACACAAGCCTGTAAGCTTTGATGTAACGAAATCGAGACAAGCGTGGCAGTCTGCAACCTCGACATCTCCTCTGCATAGAGCTATTGCATTGGCTTGATCAGGATCCTGACCAGCGGAGAAGTTGTAGTAGCCGTAAGAGATATCAGTGGTGGATATTTTAGTGAGAAGCTTGTCAAGATTCAACTTGTAGGTACTGTTGGAGGTATACTTTCCGTTGTTATCAAAGCACCCATGGGCCCATATATCAAGCTGGGCAGCAGCAGGGGCTACTACACCTATCAGAAGGAGAAAGGTTAAAAGCAGTTTTGAGATACCCATTGGAAAGAAAGAAATGAACTTTGTTAATGATAATGGACTACAATACAAGTCTATATACTGAGATGGTAAACGCTCCTTTGTTTAGTCAAAGTGTATAATCTCAAGGAAGCTGAGATGTCAGCATCCTTGAAAGTGGAAACCCAAGAAAGAAATTGTTTGAATATAACCACTTGCAAGCTTTGGATTATCTTTTTTGCCCAATTGGGGTAAAAAAGAAGCAGCCCTCAGGAAGGATCTAACCGTTGTCTTTTCATGGGCAGTTTTTGAATGGTATAAATATACAATAATATAATTTTCATATAATTATTGACAAGATGACCAATGGTAAATGTGAAAGAGACGGTAAAGGTCTTTTCTGAGAAATCCCACCTACTATATCAAGTGGATCATTATTCAACAGCAAAAAGAGAGAAGTGCCATTGACCCCAGTAGTCGCTGTGCTTAGCAACTGTGTCAAAGAGCTCAACCTGCATTCATTCTGAAGATATATGTTCTTCACCATCTGTGCTTACTGTGCAGTAATCATCACCAGAAATCTCAAAAGTAGTAATTTTCCATTGAAACTAAGTTGCCAAATTTCTGTAACAAGCATTAAATGTTACACTTGAATCTTAAGAACATTATCGAGGGTGAATATCAGTAATTGATTCTAAATACCCAGTTGATACTGCTGATTTGCTATTTGTCTGACCATCAGAAGCCGGTGGTGGGTTGTTATTGATCAGGATATATGCAGGTTGTGATGGCAGTGGGAGATCAAAAGACTGACCAGATAGCATATGAACTACCGACGACATTGTAGGTCTATTTTCTACACTCTCTTGGACACATAACAATCCTAGATGTATACATCTTGTCAATTCAGACTGCGTAGCTGCTGCTGCTATAGTTGGATCTACAATATCTAAAGCTGTACCATTTGTCCAGTTTCTCCATGCCTGCAACAAAAATACAAAATTAATACCCATCTTCATTTACAGCTAGCTGAACTATATTGCAATAAATAAGAGAATTCTCCTTTGGAACTTCAATGTACTCACCAAGTTGATTAGGTCTTCACAAGACTCGACACTAGCAGAATCCACATTCCTTCGGCCAGTGACAATCTCCAAAACCAGAACCCCAAAGCTGTAGACATCTGACTTGACAGAGAAGAAGCCATATCGTGCATATTCTGGAGCCATGTAGCCACTGCATTTATATTTGATCAATTAGTAAGTTTCCTCTCAAATCTTGGTTGGTTGATCTAGATACTACTCTAAGGAAATCTGTGATATTTAGCCTTTACAAGGTTGTATGAGCTTACTATGTGCCAGCAATTCTTCTAGTGTCGGCATGAGTTTGGTCCACTCGAAACAGCCTTGCCATGCCAAAATCAGCAATCTTGGGAGTCATCTCTGCATCAAGAAGTACATTGCTGGCTTTGAGATCACGGTGAATGATACGGAATTGAGAGTCCTCGTGAAGGTATAGGAGCCCGCGTGCAATGCCACCTATGATTTTGTACCGCTTATCCCAGTCTAAATGGCAACGCCTCGTTGCATCTATATTATGGTCACAAGCCATGGGAAATTTTTAGTTAGCATCCAGTGAAATGATTGATCCGGTTTCCTAATCAAACAAGGATCTATTACCCATACCAAATAAGGTGTAATCCAGGCTTCCATTCGAGACAAACTCATAGATCAAAAGTCTCTCTTCGCCTTCTAAGCAGAACCCAAGAATCCTGACTAGATTCCTGTGGTGAAGTTTGGCAACTAACAGAACCTCAGTCTTAAATTCCGCTTCACCTTGCCCAGAATTGATTGCTAGCCTCTTTACTGCTATTTGTTGCCCAGTAGCAAGCACACCCTGTAACAAAAAAAGCAAGAACAATTTATTGCCTTGTTTCTGTTTCACAATTTTCACTCATTCAATATCAAGATTTTCCGCGTACCTTGTAAACTGCACCAAACCCACCACGCCCAAGTTTGTTAGCCTCTGAAAAATTATCTGTTGAGTCTCTGATCTCACTAAAATCTAACTGCAAAGACTCTATGTTACTTGCATCCCCATCATCCAACTCAACGACAGACATCTTTCTAGGCTTTGCTCTTCGTCTAAGCCAGCAGAACAAGAAATTGGCCACAAGAGATAGACATGCTAGGATACCAAGAATAACAATGGTTATGGTTTTGGACTTGCCATTTCCCTTCCCTGTAGAAGAAAATAATCAAACTCAGTTACACTAATATTTCCACAGATGTAGTTATGAGAATCAAAAGAAACTCACCGTTACTTGATCTAGCAGGAGATGCTGGCGCTGTTGCCACTGGTGGTGGAGGAGGTGGAGCATCAGAGGATGAATAAAAACCCTGCAGCTCAAATCTAGCATGACAACTCGGTATAAGAACACGAGCCCCTGCTTGCCCTCTGACCCCATCCCAGTTACAAAGAATATAAGTCGCCCTAGAAAGGCAACCCAAGCAATCGAAATTGGATAAATCAGGAGTGCACTGCATCAGCGCATAAATCTTCCGAGTAGCCGTGACATTAGCCTCTCCGGTTGCAAACTTGAGACGGGAATCTCCTTTCGCAGACCTATTCGTCAGTGTTTCAAACAAACCTTGAAGAACATCGATGAATTGATCCACATCAGTAAGATTATCTGTATTGACTAACGGTTGAGTAGGATAAGTTTCCCACTTTCCACCAAGAATGTCACGGCTCGAGTATCTTACCATACAGTTGTCAGACCATCCAATAACCTCGTTTTGGGTGGGGCACGAGCCGGTGACATTGGATGTGACAAAGTCAAGACAAGTATGGCAATCGGAAACCCCAACATCTCCTCTGCATAGAGCTATAAGATAGACTTGATCAGGATCCTTGCCGGCAGAGAAGTTGTAGAAGCCGTAAGAGATATCAGTGTTTGATAACTTGGCGAGGACAGTGTCGAGATTCGATTTGTAGGTGCTGTTGGAGGTGTAGTTGCCATAGTCATCAATGCAACTATAGTCCCACAGATCAAGCTGGGCAGTAGCAGGGGATATTGCAACTAATAGGTGAAGGAAAAATAGGAATAGAATCACCTTTGAAATGCCCATTGTGGAAATAATTCTCTACACTCTGCAGATTACTATGTGATTATATATAGAATTTCAGATATGAGATTAAGATGAAACTTGAAAGTCAAAAAATTGTTTTACTTGAGGGCTGCTGAGACATGAACATCATTAATGGCGGAAAGCCGATAAGGAAAATGCTTGGATATTTCCACTTGCAAAGCAGCAAAAATGAAAATCATTAATCTGCTTTCAGTGACATTGGTCCACTTATAATCAAGCATTTCTCTCAATGATACAACTCCGCATATAACTACTCAATTGATCCGCACCCAACCAGTGTCTCAATAAATTAATCACATTATTCGCCCAATTGCGAAAGAAAAGAAGGCAGCCCAGAGGAAGGATAAGGAGTAATTAGGGTTTATATTACGACAAATTTGCAACGAACTTGCATTAGTTGGAGCGGGATAAGATATAATATGACAGAGAGCAATAAAGGGACAATGGCCAGAGGAAGACGAAAATGGGGTTGACGAGTTGAGATAATCTATTGCCTTTCTCTCGAATTCTTACTAATTTGATTGGTTAAATTAAATTTAGATTACACTTTTTTTTTGTCATAATTTAAGATTACACTAAATCAATCTAAATATGAAAACTTTCTTTCTCTAGTTATTTCATTAGTATAATTTTGACAAGTTTATTAAAATTAAGTTAAAACTCAAAGTTTTATCCGTATAAAAACAATGGGAGAAGAAATAAAAAAATATAATTGTAAATATAACAAAAGATGATGATACGATTGTGACAATAGAAGAAAGCATATGCACGAATTCCTTCAAGATTACAATAGAAGAAAGTATATGTACGAATTCCTTCAAGATCACAATTGAAAGTTTAAGGTTTCGCCAATAAATCGCAGTAAAGGAAGAGATCTACAAGATATCAAATCCCTGTCCCCAAGAAGTACGAGCCGTCACTCGCGCTACAAAAAGAGATGCATCCCACAAAACACCAGGAAAACCCTAGCCCCAATCACAGGCCAACCTCTCTTGGATGCCGAACTTTGAGAAGCAAAACCAAAAACCTACTAACACCCCATTTAGAAAGAGACTCTCCATTGACACTATAGTTGTGAGAAGAGCAGGAGAACCAAAGATGTTAAAAACAACAAGCCTCAAGATTTAAAAGAAGAAACCTAAACAGAAATGGTGGCAAAAGAAGATCAGATGGAAACCTAAACACTAGCATCCCGTTTAGAACGAGACTCTCCAAAGGTGAATGTGTCGGGCCGGGCCAAGCCGTGCTCGTGCTCGTGTTGAACTGAGTTGAGTTGCATTGAGTTGGGTTGAGACGAGACGAGACGGGCGGACCAAGACGCAACATGGACGCATTGCGTCCGTGTTGCCTCCCGTGTCCAACCGGATAAAATCACTTTTATTAACATTCTCTCTCAATCACATCACAGACGCATTATACAAATCCAAAGGAAAGATGGTCAAAAACGGGAATCTCTCAAAGGTCTTCATAAAATGGTATTCAACGTCAATGATTTTCACAAAATTCTTCAATTCTTCGTTCTTCAACATAAATCTACCATGAAACTTCAGTTCTTAGTCAATATAAGTTTTTCCATGATGTTCTTGACCTTAAGAAGGATTGAAATCCAAACTCAAGCATGCTTTCATCGTTCTTGCACATTTCTCGCCTCGAACGCCTGAAATACTCAAAAGACGTATGTTTTTGTACTTATCAACAGGCAATGAAGCCTGAAGGGGGATGGTACTCGGGTAAGATATGGGAACGATCCAACAACAGAAAATTGGAGTAACCTCAGATAAAACTTGGATTTAAGAGGTCAACATAATGCCTAAAATTGAAAATTTTCTATGGACGTTGGTCCTTATGGAATTCCAACAAAAGAAAATTTGACAAACAAAAGATTTCAGTTGTGATGCACCACGAATTTTGTAATCACCGTACAGAGCACATTTTCTTTGTGCGCCCATACACTCTTCAGACTATTGAAAATACTAAATTTTTAACAATATTGCTTAACTATGACATTATCAATCGGAACATAATTATATCCTCTAGGAACTAAAAGAATATATTTCTCCAACAAGATTTAAGAAAACAAGCAGTTATATGGTGGAAATTTTAGTTGACTAGAAATCAAATCATATTCAATAAGAAAAATGCACCACCAAATCTGAAGCATAGTGTTTTGAAACAAATAAATGAATGGAAAAAAGTAAATACTAAACTGACTACGAACAACACCAAGCAACCGAAACATAGAAGAAAAACCAAAAACATTAAATGACAAAGACCAAGGGAAGACTTTATCAAACTAAACCTTGATGCCTCAAGAAACTCCTCGAATTAATATGTTTATGGATTTATCATTCAAAACAACATTGTTATTCCTCTAGTTGTAGGGAAAGGTAGATGCATTGGTGACTCTATGTTAGAGGCAGAAACCTTAGCTCTTCGAGAGGGCCTACAAAAGGCCGCAAGCTTAGGTGCTACATCCATTGAGATTGTATGAGACAATTTGATGCTCATTAATTTGATCAACCAAGTATGGAGACCTCCATGGGAGATGGACATGATCATTTCAGATATATCCTTCATGATCTCGGGCTTCACGCACTTAAGCGTTCATCACATTATCAGGGAAAACAACAATATCGCCGATAGACTCACGTTGCATGGACACAACTCAACTGTAGATGACGATGCACTACTAGATGATGTTGAAAACCTCATCCGAAAGTATGTTTTAGGACGGCCAGTTTTTAGAAACTGACCCCCTAATCTTCTTACTATTGTAATTTGAACGGCTATTGTAATTATTCTCCTATTGACTGTTACATATTCCAAGAAATAATTAGTCATTATTCTCCTATTGGTTGTTACATATTCTAAAAAATATATAGTCATTATTCTCCTCTTGGGTGTTACATATTAGAGTCTTAATTGGTTATTAAGACGGGAAATAAATAGTCAATATTCTCCTTGATAAATAGCCAATATTCTCCTTAATTACCTATTGATCTCCTCAAATGTAACCGACATATTGGAGCATTATATATAGGGGTTTATTCTATGTGAATAAACAACTAACTGCAATATACTTCTAAGAAAACATAACACAGCTTATCATCGATCAGTGGCTTTGGGATTTGGGGTGTGGATACTTCTGGTATATTATCAGGTTAACATTGTGGACTGAGGACAACACTACCAGTACGAGTACCGTTAAGGTTAGTACATTATCCAACAATGGTATCAGAGCCAAATGTGTTTCGGCCTCTGTCCCGACTATTGTTTTGTACCGAAATTATCCCGTTGTCTTTTTTCTTTTTTGATTGTGTATTAAACACCTGACTTCGAGTTTGTCTCGTACAGGTTGCACACGTGTATGTCACGCGTCGATCATCCCTAACCCACACATAGTTATTCCCATTTGAGGACATCGTTGTAAAACGCCTTCACCGGTTTTGTATCGGCATGAGTGTGTCAGGCTATGATTGTTTCTAGTCGGTGACAACAACTGAGAAAATGCATATGTGGCACATGCTTGCGAATCTGTGTGATTTTTCCCATATGTGCGTTAGAAAAATGATTTATATAAATTTTGTATTTTTAATGGGATAGTTTTTTTTTAATAAATTATCAAATTTCTTGCTTAATTTTTTTTTCCGCTGCCTATTACTAATTATTAAAATATATGCTTGTATGTACGAATGAGTTTTGTATATCGGTTTTTTTGTTGTGAATACAATTTCACCTTATAATGTAAATTTGTTTTCATTATACTTTAATGTCTTAAGTGACGTTATATTGCTAATTTGTTTGGCTTAGTTATATGTATAATTGAATATGTTTCATCATACATTCTTGTAATAATGGAAGATAAATTCTGAAAATTTATAGTTTACGTTTTTGTGTGATGATTATGAGCATAGTGCAATTTTCAAACATGAGACGCAAATAAAAGAGTTTTTAGTACTTTATCTTATATATCGTGCCTAATGTCCATATTATATGTATATATATACTTGTAGATGGCTAAAAACATGATTCGTGATTTGTCCACCTCTGAGAAACTTGATGGTACAAATTATGATATTTTGCATAGGAAGATTCAGTATCTTCTTAATGAACGTGAGGTTTTAGAAACCATATCCACTATCGTAATGAAACCTGTTGAGCCACAAGATCCTCTTGATAAGAAATATCTTGAGGATATGAAACTCCACGATGAGTGGGTCCGAAAAGATCGTTCTACACGCTTTACTATGTTGTTTTGCATGCATAAGGATTTGATCGGTGAATTTGAGACATGTCTGACTGCTAAGCTCAAGATCACTTTTGGTCAAACTTCAGCAACTAGACTTCGTGCCTTAAACTTGAAGTGGATGGATTATACGATTGATCCTAAGCATAATGTGACCGAACACTTACGTATCATGAGTTCCATGGTACGTGATCTTAAAGTTGCAGGGCGTGATGTGCCTGATGAGGAGCAAATAGTGAATGTGCTTCGCTCTCTTCCTTCTGATACCGAAGAATGGAAGAATTGCAAATTGCTCATGTCTCACAGTGAAAACATCAAGACATTTGTTGAACTTGCAAAACATGTGGAGATGGAGGTAGAGCGTCAAAAGGCGTTAAAGTCCTCCACTTCTAATGTTGCACTTGTTGTACAAGGTAAGTCCAAGTACAAAAAGCCTAAGCCGGCCAAAAAGGGTCGACGCCCAGCTCAGACTCAAGGACCACGTGATGGTGTCAACAAACAATAAAAGGCAAAAGGCCATCCTAAAGAGACCAATTTAGCGCGTGTGAAGTGCTACAATTGTGGAATAAAAGGCCACTTTGCTCGAGAATGTCCCGAGCCAAAGAAGGTACTTGTTTCCACCTATACTCATGAATTATTTGTTTGTTCTCATGCATTAGTTGCTCATACACTTCCTAATTGGATTGTAGACTCGGGAGCAACCAAACATATAGTTCGTGATCGTGAAGGGTTTTTGGATTTTCACCGTTTTTCGGTGGGTTCGCAAACCGTCATGCTTGGGAATGGCAGCGAGGAAGACGTCCTTGGAACTGGAACTTACCAACTCAAGCTCCGTGGAGGCAACAAGTTGCTTCTTCATGATACTCTTTATACACCCGGGGTGCAAAGTTGTTTAGTTTCAGTGATTAGGTTGTTGAAACTTGGTTTTGGTTTTTAACTTTAGTAGTGATAGTTTGGACATTTTGTAACATGGCGATGTTTTTGGTCATGGTATTTTGAATAATGGTTTTTTCGTTCTTGACTTTGATGATTTTTATGATAATAATCCGTCATTTGCTTTAGTTTCTCGTTATAATATTGATTCTGAATTTGTTAAATGGCATGCTAGACTTGGTCATGTGGGCCAAGAACGAATGAATAGACTAGCTAAAGATGGTCTTTTAGACCAACTCACTAGGGTTAAGTTGCCCAGGTGTGAGCCTTGTCTAGCTGGTAAAGCTACTAAGAAACCTTTTGGTAAAGCTTCTAGAGCTTCAAGTCCTTTAGACTTAATCCATTCTAACATTTGTGGGCCTTTAAACGTAAAGGCTCGTCATGGTGCTGTATATTTTCTCACATTTATAGATGACTATTCACGTTTTGGTTACATGTATTTGTTATCTCATCGTTATGAAACGCTTGATACGTTCAAACGTTTTGTAGCTGAAGTGGAGAACCAGTTAGAACGAAAAGTTAAGACTTTTCGAACTGATCGTGGTCGTGAATACCTTTCTGATATGTTCAAAGGATTTTGTGAGGAAAACGGTATAATTAGACAACTTACTATTCCTTATACTCCACAACAAAATGGTGTTGCGAAAAGGAGGAATCGTACCTTACTTGATATGGTTAGGTCTATGATGGCTCAAGCCAACTTAGCTATTAGCTATTGGGGAGATGCATTGCTGACGGCAAGTTAACCTACATCCTTAATCGCGTACCAAGTAAGAGTGTGCCCCTTACTCCATATGAGTTATGGAATAATAGAAAGCCCTCTTTGGACCACCTACGTGCATGGGGTTCGGCTGGCTATGTGCATAACCCGACCCATAAACATGGTAAACTAGGTCCAAGAGCTACCAAAATGGTGTTCATAAGATATCCGGATCATTCCAAAGGATATGTGATGTATGGTGAACACCCAAATGGTGGCATGACAGAAGTTGATTCTCGTAATGTCAATTTCCTTGAGGATGAGTTCCCAAGTATTGGTGAAATAAAGAAAGATCTCGAGTTGTATGAGTTACAACAACCATCTCTAGGTGAGGGGGAGGATTTTGATACTCTCAATGTCACTAGAGATAGTTCAATCTTGCCCAATGGAATAAATTATGAGATTAGTCTTATAATTCCTAGGGATGAGAGCTTGCCTACTAATGAAGATCGACTTGAAAACGAGGATGCCCTCAACCTTCAAGTATGGAATAAGATGTTAGTCCTAAAGTTTCAAACCCCACGCCTACAGAGGATAGTGGGAGAGATTCTTCAGCTAGTAATGCAAACGGTGTTGTTGAACGAAGGAGTACACGAGGGAGAGTTCATCGTCGCTTCTTTGATATTGAAGAGCGAGCACTTCTTTGCACCGTTTCCGAGATCGATGAGCCTACTTCTTTTAAAGAAGCTATGAGTTCGCCACACAGTGTAAAATGGATGGAGGCTATGAAGGATGAGATGGACTCTATGTCGACGAATGAGGTTTGGGAACTCGTTGACCTTCCGCCTAAACGTCGGTCAATTGGAAATAAATGGGTTTTCAAGGTGAAACGTAAAGCGGTTGGGTCCATTGATAAGTTCAAGGCCCGATTAGTGGTGAAAGGTTTTACCCAAATTGAGGGTGTAGACTACGATGAGATATTTTCTCCTGTAGTGAGATTTATCTCTATTCGCCTCTTGCTAGCCCTAGTCGCCCATTTGGACTTAGAGTTGTTCCAAATGGACGTCAAGACTGCTTTCCTCAATGGAACACTTGGTGAGGAGATATATATGGATCAACCTATTGGGTTTGTCTCAAAAGGTGGTGGAAAAAAAAGTGTGTTGTCTTAAACGATCCATATATGGTCTTCAGCAATCTTCTAGGCGATGGTACTTTAGATTCCATGAAGCCATTACTGCTTTTGGCTTTTACATGGTTGATGAAGGCCACTGTGTTTATGTTATGAAATCTAAAGAAGGGATTATGTTTCTCTCCTTATATGTTGATGACATGCTCCTAACTGGTAACAACATGGAGATGATCAACGCTGTCAAAGGGTGGCTATCCTCTGTTTTTAAGATGAAGGATATGGGTGAAGCTAGGTTTGTCCTAGGTGTGAAGATTATGAGAAATCGCCCTAAAAACTTCTTGGTTTATGTCAATAGACATATATTGAGAAGGTATTGGAGCATTTTCAAATGAGTAAGTCAAAACCCGTTGATACTCCAGTTGATAAAGGTCAATTCCTAAGCCTTGATCAATGCCCTAAAACAGATTTTGAGAAGAAACAGATAAGCGATGTTCCTTACGCTAGTGCAATAGGGAGTTTGATGTATGCCATGTTATGTAATAGGCCTGACATCTGCTATGCGGTTGGTTTGGTGAGTCGTTACCAAAGTAACCCGGGACCTGCGCACTGGCAAGGAGTCAAGAGAATCTTGTGTTACCTTTGTGGTACAAGTGATCTAGTCCTATGTTTTCAAGGAGGGGACTTGAGTTTGAAAGGATACTCAGATGCTGATTGGGGAGGTGATTTAGACGAGTCTAAATCGACCTCGGGATACGCTTTTGTCCTTGGTGGAGGTGCAATATCCTGGTGTAGTAAGAAGCAAGACTGTATTGCTTTATCGACTATGGAAGCAGAGTATGTCGCTGTTAGCCTCGCCGTCCAAGAGGCGATGTGGCTAAGGAGTTTTTTACAAGAACTTTATCTTACTCCTAAAGTTGATGAGCTTGTGGAGATGCATTGTGATAATACCGTTGTTATCCAATTTGCCCAGGATCCGAAATTTCATAGAAAAACCAAGCATATTAAGAGGCGTTATCATTTTGTTCGAAACGCCATAAAAAATAAGGAAGTTGTCATTAAGTATATATCGACCAAAGAGATGATTGTTGATCCTTTAACTAAACCTATTGCTAGAGATGTGTTCCGAGCCCATGTTAAACGTGTGGGCTTACGAAGGTTTTAGTTTTTGATTGTATCTTCTTTTGTTTTTGGTGGTAGACATGTTTTATGTTATGGACACATTTTGAGCATTATGGAATAAAAGTGTTTATTTTCTTTAATTGTTCATGAGCATTTGTTGCATTTTTTCTGGCACGTAAGAATGCTACCAAGCTCCTTGATTGACCTAGTCACACAGGTAATCGCCTTGATGCTAGAGTAGCATGCAAGATGAGACTGAGTCTTGATTAGCACTTTGTGTGTACGAGAATGTATTATTACACTTGTGATGTGTAGATAATAAGTTGACTCATTACATAATCGCCTTATTATGTATAAGATGAGACTCTCAAAGAGTCAAGTATGAAATACATGTCTTTCGTACTAGAGCTTAAAACCGAATAACGAGTGTGGGATTGGACATTGAGTATGTCAAATCAAGTGGCTCAAGTTAGATACTTAGGTAGTATCTAAATTATTATTCACACGACATAGAAGAGTGGCATGCCCTTAGTGGGAACTATGTCGTGACACATATATCATACTATGTGTGTTTTACGACCATTATAGGAGTGAGAGACCTTTCCCCACTCTGTCACCGTGTGAGCCCTATGGACCGTAGTATCTATTGTTGTACGAAGCCCTTTTGACTTAGAGCTATGTTAAAAAAGTCTAAACCTGATGTTGCTACTTTCGTATGATTACATAAAGCCAGAAAGTTGAGGCGTAATGGGTCATATTAGGAAAGCAGTTGAGTTGAGATGTTTTTTTCATTAGTGTCTAAGGAAGGTCAATTCAACTGCACCATGTTAAGCCCGGCCGGCAGTTATATTAAGTGTATAACTTCATAACATGTTAATAGCATAAAGGAACATTGTATGCTGCAGTGTTGTTTGAATGACCTAGGGAATCGTTGTTACGGTGAAAGTGTTATGTTAGTTTGATGGTAGCTTAATATAACACTACTTGTTACTTTTTGGTCGCACACCCCATTTCCTGTATGAACTGTGTTAGTTTGTTTATTGTAGTACCCTTGGTTGTGTGACCAAGTGGGAGGCTTGATTGGTTGTCTAGCCGAGTGGGAGTATTGTAATTTGAACGGCTATTGTAATTATTCTCCTATTGGCTGTTACATATTCCAAGAAATAATTAGTCATTATTCTCCTATTGGTTGTTACATATTCGAGGAAATAATTAGTCATTATTCTCCTCTTGGGTGTTGGAGTCTTAATTGGTTATTAAGACGGGAAATAAATAGTCAATATTCTCCTCAATAAATAGCCAATATTCTCCTTAATTACCTATTGATCTCCTCAAATGTAACCGACATATTGTAGCATTATATATAGGGGTTTATTCCATGTGAATAAACAACTAACTACAATATACTTCTAAGAAAACAGAACACAGCTTATCATCGATCAGTGGCTTTGGGATGTGGGGTGTGGATACTTCTGGTATATTATCAGGTTAACGTTGTGGATTGTGGACAACACTACCAGTACAAGTATCGTTAAGGTTAGTACATTATCCAACACTTACCTTGTATAAAAAAAATGGACTACATGGAATGTCGGCAAGCTTTTATCAAAAGTACAAGTATATTGTTGGTTTCGCAATTGCTAGGGTTGTCAAAAAAAATTTGTAGAACCAAAAAATATTAAAGCAAGTTTATCACACGTTCATCACACGTCATCATCCTAAAAGTAGATAACCCCACAATGATGAACCATTATAGACCAATAAATTTATGTTCAATATATATATATATATATATATATATATATATATATATATATATATATATATATATATATATATATATATATATATAAATTGTTGCTAAAATACTTGTCAAAAGACTTAGTTTAGTGCTACATAAATTGATACACCCTCTTCAAATAGTATTTACCCATAACAAACCAATTTACAATAACGTTCTTATTGCTCATAAAATCTTCCATGGATTCAGCTAAAAAAAGATAGGGAGGTATTCATGGCAATCAAACTGAATATAGAAAAAACATATGACCGAGTGGAATGATCATTCATAAAAGCAATTATGTTCTAAGAAAATTTGGATGTGCGGGAGAAGGTTAGAGGATGGATTGAAGAATGTATATCATCGGTCTCCTACTACATACTAATTGATGACTCCCCGACAAATAATAAATCCAAAGGTGACCCATTATCTCCTATGATGTTTAATCTAGGAGTTGAGGTTTTAGCTAGAAATATTCAAAGGAATAACAATGACGACAAAAAAAAAACTATAGTAAATTGACTATTCTATTTGACTATTGCTCAGTTTCGAAACAATCGGTAAATTATCACAAATCAGCTTTTTAGAATACAACGAATGTTGACTCTTTTTCTAAAAGAATATTGAGAAGATTAAGCTACTAAGGTAACTTATTTTTGTAGAAAATAAACCAGGCCCCAAACATTTTACAATTTTTAGGAAAAAAAAAATTAGTAATTAAGGGAATCTTAAATAGGTAGTTACAAACCTAATGAAAGATATTTATTTGGTAAAATACAATAATTAAGCTTAAAAATAGGAAACCGGTTAAAAAAAGGTAACCGTGCTTGAGATTCCTAATATCAAATATCCGCCATTTCTCCATTCAAGAGGTAAACAAAAGCATATCAAAAAAGCACTCCCTGCAGACGAAAGCAGTATCGCCATATCCAATCCTCTCGATGTCTCGTCTTCAACCCATTCTTTATCCTCAACATTCTCCTTCAATCGAGTATTCAACGGTCGTTTTCAACAGGTATAAGTTATCAATTGCTTCAAAGGATTATCAAAATTTCGAATCGACTATCTTTAGTCGTCATAGCCAGGTATGATATCTTCGACGATTGTACTCAGGTTTTTGAAGAAAACCACTCTTTCGTACCCATACATATTCGAAATTACTTTGTAACTCATCAATCGATTTGAATGTCTGTTAAAGACTGATTCTATACATATGTTGCTGCGAAAATGTTACTGACTAACTATATATGTACCAAATATGTAGTTTGTGTACATTTAGATAGGGGTTTGATGATACACAGACATATTTTGTGTGTGCATATAACATGTTCTCGATTAGAATATGCACAATAGAACAAAATATGTTGTAATACAGACTTCTAATTGTGTTTGCATGTGCATATGTTTGTAGTCTCAAGTGATTATGTACATATGTTGCTGCGAAAATATTGCTGACTAACTATATATGTACATATGTTTGCAGTCTCTGGTGATTAAGTAGATATGTTGCTACAAAAATCTTACCAGGATTGATTCAATATCGTCGTCATGGATGAACGCAAGTTGGATTAACAATCGTCTATTACGAAAATTCCGGAGAGGACGAACAGAAGGAAAATATTTTGATTTCTTTAATAAATGGAGAAACAAATATATTTAATTCCCGTTTTGTAACAATTAATTCCTTAATAAATGAAGAGAGAAATATATTCTAATTTCTTTAATATCCTCTTTTATTTTAATAAATCTTTTTTGTATAATATAGAGGGGCCTATTTTGTACGCATTATTAACTTTGGGCCTTTTATATTCTCATGGTTACAAACACATACCTACTCCTCCATTTTACCCTAAAATATTACACCTTTCTTTAGAGATCAAAAACATCAAACTACCAAGAAAAACACATTGGTTCCCCTTTAATTAATGGGTGATTAAACAAGGACATTTTCAACCTAGTGATATTAAATTCAAGACAACAACTTACAAAATGGATAGAATTTTCCCTCTCAAGAAGAAAGAATTGCACTAATTAAAGTCAACTTAAACACAATCAAATTACTTAATGCAAAGTTTCATTATTCCAACAATATTCACAATAAAATTGGACTAAATCAACATGATTCTATTTTGGAACAAGGGCCCAAATTTTCACCCCCTCGTTAATTCAGACAAAAT
Source organism: Fagopyrum esculentum (assembly GCA_033239045.1). Lineage (NCBI taxonomy): Eukaryota > Viridiplantae > Streptophyta > Magnoliopsida > Caryophyllales > Polygonaceae > Fagopyrum > Fagopyrum esculentum. The sequence goes on along the minus strand of BSUD01000008.1, from coordinate 123,749,102 downwards.
TTGTAAACCGAGAGCGTAAGGAGGGACAGGAGTCAGAAAAGCGGAAGATATTAACAAAGTACTACAAATGAAACTTTTATGAAAAATCGTGGTAGAACCGGACAATATTTGGACAAAAGTCATTAAGGAGAAATACCTCAAAGGATCATGTCTTTAGAACTATAAAGTATGGAAAAAAACCTCATGATAGTAGAATAGATTAATGACACTGGGATAAGAATTTGAAAAAGGTTTCACGTGGAGTGTTGGTGATGGAAAAATCGTCAGAATTTGGAAAACCCAATGGATATGTGAACAACCAACTATAAGATTTAGTATGCGATAAAACTTTGATCAATAATAACAATCTAGTAAATAAATTTATGATAAACAAACAATGGAATCAACACCAAATAAACCAACTGATAAAATTCTACCAATTGACAATATTAAATAAATCACAATTTACACCCTACTGATAAATGACATCCAAGATTGATGATGTTGGACTCCTAATCAAAAAAAAGGTTGGATATCCACCAAATAGGCGATGGAACTCGTCCATAAACAAAAAGGCATCAACCAATGTAACAAAACATGAATTTTAGACATAAACATAATGCCAAAAATCAGAGCGTAGCTAGGGGGATGGTAGGGGCAGTAGCCCCTGTTGACCCAAATATATATATATATATATATATATATATATATATATATATATATATATAATTGAGAGTGCATATATACTACAACGTTAACAACTCTCTTGAGCAAGTGAGCAAAGAAGGGTCGAGCGTATACAGAGATAATGCTGCTTGTTGAATTGAATGCCCTTTTGAGCAAGTGAGCAAAGAAGGGTCGAGCGTATATACTACAACGTTAACAACTCTCTTTTTCAATGTCACACTAGAGTACAGATCACGTTATCGAGGGTAAAGATCTGTGATTGATTCTGAATAACCCGTTGAAACAGCTGATCTGCTATTTGTCTGACCATCAGAAGCCGGTGGTTGCGGGTTGCTGCTGATCAAAACATATGCAGGTTGCGACGGCAGTGGAAGATCAAAAGACTGACCAGATAGCATGTGAACAACCGAAGACATTGTAGGTCTATTTTCTACACTTTCTTGGACACACAACAATCCTATATGTATACATTTTGTCATCTCAGACTGCGAACCAGCTGCCGCTACCATTGGATCTACAATATCTAAAGCTGTACCGTTTGTCCAGTTTCTCCATGCCTGCAGCAAAATAACACCCATCTTCATTTACAACTAACTGAGCTCGATTGAAATTAAAAGAGACAATTCTTCTTTAGAACTACATTATACTCACCACGTTGATTAGATCTTCACAGGACTCTCCGCTAGCACAATCAGCGTTCCTTTTACCAGTGACAATCTCCAAAACCAGAACACCGAAGCTGTAGACGTCGGACTTGACTGAGAAGAATCCATATCGTGCATATTCTGGAGCCATGTAACCACTGCATTTGTATTTTAAGCAATTATCAGATCAAATAGTAGATTTTTTGTTGAATCTTGTTACTTGACTTAAACTATTTATTAGTTTGAGCCTTTAGTCATTTCAAGGCTGTGTGAGCTTACTATGTGCCAGCAACTCTTCTAGTATCAGCGTGAGTTTGGTCCACCCGAAATAGTCTTGCCATGCCAAAATCAGCAATTTTGGGTGTCATTCCTGCATCAAGAAGCACATTGCTCGCTTTGAGATCACGGTGGATGATCCGGAACTGAGAGTCCTCGTGAAGGTATAGGAGACCACGAGCAATGCCTCCTATGATTTTATAGCGATTTTCCCAGTCCAGTTGCACACGCTTTGTTGCATCTATATGATCAGAAAAGCAGGAGAATTTCTTTTCAGTTGTCCAGTGAGATCACTAATTCAGTTTCCTGTTAAAAGAGCATAAGTTAATCATACCAAATAAAATGTAATCCAGGCTTCCATTCGAGACAAACTCATAGATCAGAAGTCTCTCTTCGCCTTCTAAGCAAAATCCAAGAATCCTAACTAGATTTCTGTGGTGAAGTTTGGCAACTAACAAAACTTCATTCTTAAACTCCGCTTCACCTTGCCCTGAATTGATTGCTAGCCTCTTTACTGCTATTTGTTGCCCAGTAGCCAGCACACCCTACAGCAACAAAAGCAAAAAAAAAAAAAAAAAGATTATTGCCTTGTTTTTGTTTCAGAATTCCATTCAACCTATCTTTAGAATTACCATGTACCTTGTAAACTACACCAAATCCAACTCTCCCAAGTTGGTTAGCCTCTGAGAAATCCTCTGTCGCGTCTCTGATAGTGCTGAAATCTAATTGCAAGGAATCAATGGTGCTTGCTTCATCCACATCATCCAAATTGATGACAAGGGCTTTTCTAGGCTTTGTTCTTCGTCTTAACCAATAACACAGAAAATGAAGCAACAGAGATACGCTTGCTAGGACACTAAGAGCAACTATGATTATGATTTTGGAATTGCCACTTCCCTTTCCTGTAAGTAAAATCAAATAATAGAACTCATTTTAAGAAAGTTCAGCTAAATGCTACAAAGAAATCACATAGAAACATATATTGTTCAGACAGATTATTTCAATAATTAACTCCTTGACAAAGACTGAATAATACTATCTACAGAAATATCAATGCAAAAGCATAAGAAACCAACCATTACTCGATCTAGCAGGAGATGATGGCGGTGTTGCGACTTGAGGTGGCGCAGGAGAAGGATCAGAGGATGAATAAAATTTCTGCAATTCAAATCTAGCATTACAGCTCGGTATGAGAGCCCGTGCACCTATATGCCCTCTGACTCCAGCCCAGTTACAAAGACCATATGTTGCCCTCGAAAGGCAACCCACACAATCAAAATGGGACAGATCAGGTGTGCATTGCATGAGTGCGTAAATCTTCTGAGTAGCCGTGACATTAGCTTCTCCGGTTGCAAACTTAAGACGCGAATCTCCACTAGCACTCCTGTTTGTTAAGCTTTCAAGCAAACCCTGAAGCACATCTACGAATTGATCCACATCAGTAACATTACCTGTATTATGTAATTCTAGAGTCGGAACAACTTCCCATTTGCCGCCAAGGATTTCACGGCTCGAATACCTTAGCATACAGTTGTCTGACCATCCAAGAACCTCCTTTTGGTTGGGACAGAGGCCGGTAACATTTGATATGACAAAGTCAAGACAAGTATGGCAGTCGTCAACCCCGACATCTCCTCTGCAGAGAGCCATTAAATAGACTTGATCAGCATCCTTGCCAGCAGTGTAGTTGTAGAAGCCATAAGAGATATCAGTGTTTGATATCTTAGTGAGAAGCGTGTCGAGGTTTGATTTGTAGGTGCTGTTGGAGGTATAGTTTCCATTGTCATCAATGCAAGTATGAGCCCACAGATCAAGCTGGGCAATAGCAGGGGATATTGCAAGTAACAGGTGAAGGAGAAAGAGGGGTAACAGCACCTATGAGCTGCCCATTGTGGAAGAAAACCAAAATTTGTTATACTGTCTATGCACTGGGCAGATGTCTATTGTGATTATAATGAGATTATTTTATTCAATTTTGGAAGTCAATAAAGGTGTTTAAAATTGAAGGCAGCTGAGAGATATGAGCGTCGTTAATGGCGGAAAGCCCTTAACGAAACTGCTTACATATTTCCACTTGCAAAAAAAATGAAATCATTGACCTATTTTCACAGACCTAGGTCCACTTATAATTAAATATTTATCAATTGAATAATTGATCCTCAACTAACACGCTGTGATAGATTAACCAATTACATAGTTTATACTTGGCCTAATTCGGGGAAATCGCCAGGACGATCAAGGATTCGATTACTGAGTGTATATTAGGGCTTTAATGTTCACAACTTGCAAGTAATTTGTGTTCGTTTGGGTTTGAAAAGAGTTTCAAGCAAACATAACTTATCAAGTTATCCAGAATAAGCATAGATTTAGATTAAATTTGGAGAAGAGGACAACAATTGAACAGAAAGCAAAATTAGTAGAGGACAGCAATACAAGGACAACGACAGAGAGGAAGAAGAAAATCCGACTCTATAGACGCACCTTTGAGCCGTACGCGCTGTCGCCCCTAATCACTACGAACGCCGACGATGCTACCAACGCCGACTCTGTACATCGACCTCGTTCACGAACCGCCGGTTACTTTGCCGGTTTTATAACGATTTTTTTAAAAAAATAATAAATAAAAATTAGTAATCGGATCAAACCGGCAGTTCAAAGTTCAAATCTAAACCGCCAATAGTCGGTTTGATCAAACCGGCAAACCTAAACCGTCGGTTTAGTCCAAATCAGACCATGTATGTATCCGTTGATGACTTTATTTGAAGGGATCTGGTTTGTCCCACCACTTACACACGAGATGTCAGGGTTAACGATTGTTAAAAAAAAGTAATTATCATCGACATCTTCATGAATAAATTGTATATTATGAGTTTCTTCTTTACCGAGACTGCTATTCGTACCCACCATTTCATGCTAATTATACCCATTACACGACTACGCGTTGCGTACGCGTAGAAAATGGATCAATTTCTGAGGCGAAAGTTACTACGCGTACGTATCGCGTAAGCGTAGTGACTTTCTCAATTCAAAATTAAGAAAAGTCACTACGCCTACGCTTCACGTACGCGTAGTAACTTTCCAAACGGCAGGAAAGTTACTACGCGTACGCAACGCGTACGCGTAGGGTTCTTCGCCTCCATATCGCGAAGGCGGACGGTCGTCTTCCTCATTTTCACAATCTCTTTCAATTCTTACCGGCGACGACGAAGAAGAGGCGACGAAGACGACCACCACCAACCACTCCGACGACGTTTACACACAACACCACCAGCCATGGTCCGAACCCGGGGAAGAGATGGAGGTGTGGTCCGGAGGAGCCGCTCCGGCAACGGCGGGGGTGACTCCTCCGGCAGTTTTTCCGGCGAGGGTCGCGGACGAGCGGTTTCCGATGCCGACGTTGGGCGAGGACGGGGCTCTCGTGGAGGGCGATTAGGGGGAGTGAGGTTGCGCGACATCTCGCGTTTCTAGCGAGGTTGGGGTACGTTTTAATTTATTTTTATTACATTTGTCTTTATATACGTTAATTAGAGAATAGTAATCGATAATTATTGTAGGATTAGTTGTTAATTAGTGATTATGTATAGAATTAGTGAATGAATTAATGAATTAGTCTTAATTAGTCGATAATTAGTTAAATTAGTGGACAATTAGTTACTGGTTAGTGACATAGTCGATAATTAGTTTAATAAATAGTCGATAATTAGTTTAATAAAAATTGAAAATAGTCGACAATTAGATAATTAGTTTATTGAAAATAGTCGATAATTAGTTAATTAGTTTATTGAAACTAGTCGATAATTAGTTAATTACTCGATAATTACTCGAGAATATTGGAATTAATAGATAATTAGTTTAATAAATATTGAAATTAGTTGTAAATTCCGTAATTAGTTAATTACTCGGGAATATTGAAATTAGTTGCAAAATTCGGTAATGAGATAATTAGTGAATGAATTCCGTAATAAGTTAATTCCGTAATTAGTTGTAAATTCCGTAATTAGTTAATTGAAATTAGTCGATAATTAGTTAATTAGTCGATAATTAGGTGTTAATTATTGAAATTAATATTTAATTACTCGACAATTAGTTGTTAAATAATGAAATTAGTCTTAAATTCCGTAATTAGTAGATAAATAGTTTAATAAATAGTGAAATAGTCGATGATTAGT
>BSUD01000008.1:123697279-123730918 GCA_033239045.1 Fagopyrum esculentum | reverse complement strand
AAACTTCTAATCCGGGTCGATCTCTCATATGTCGTTCTCATGCCCTAAGAAGGTCATAAAGGGTCATCTTCTACGTACCTCCCCTAGGAGGTTTGTAACAGCAACTTGCTTGAACCCATTCAACATTATTTGATTTAAGACAAATGCGCTTCCATTGATGTACTTCTTACCATTGACATTGATCCACCGCGAATACTCTAATGTCTTGTTGCCGATCCTCTATTTCCCATAGTCTTGTTTACTCATCCCTCTACACTTATCAATAGACGAACCACACCTCTGCGTTCCCACTTGTCACTGGTCAACTTATAGTTGACCTTCTCCAAGGTCAAGGACTTATCATTCTGCTACACTTTCCATGTTACCATTCTCGTGAAGGCTATCCTCCTCGGGGTAGTCTACCTTGAACTCCGTTAGTCCCCTTCTTCATTCTACACCTCCTTTCCTTATAAGGTAACCATATCTTCTTGGCCTTGTTGTTTCTTATAACCCCCTTTCATAGCTTAATCATTATTCCATGTTGTCCTTCAAGTACACCTTCACCAAACTTCTAGCCTCATATATCGTCCGTTCATGTTTCTCTTGATTGACATCTCAAGTCTCTTCATCACTAGAAGCTTCTTGGTACGTCTCTCATCCTTTCAAGATCAACATACACTCACACTTCTTTCTTCTTGGAATCACTTATCCTTATCGTCATAACGGAAAACCGGTAAACTCTTCTAGGGGAATTCTACCATGTGAAACTCCACCACGCCTTCTTCTCATTCTCGTAATGTTGACATTTCTGGTTGGTACCTCGTAAGCTTAACTTGCGGTTAAATATTTAGCAAATGGTTCGATCACTCTTCTCGTCTTGACTCCAGTGCTTAGGAGCGCCTAAGGAAAATTTCACATCTTAATGGAATACCACCTTTAACCTTGCTAGAACATACCCATCTTCTCCTCGATTCACCTCTTTAGTTGTCCACGCTTCTTCTCGAAAAACATAAGTTCGTTCTCTCCTTTGGTTTTGTCGTCGTTCGATCATGGCCTCTTTAGAACCGCTTCTACACTTTATTGTTGCTCCCCTTTCTTGTATTACTCCCATCTTGATCCCCCTTAAGTCGTCTCGAGTGTTCTTTTACTTGGTTGCCCTTTGTTTACATCATCTTTACTCCTCCTCTTCGACATCCTCTTAAAGGAGTACAAGAACTCCAAGGTGTTCGCCCGAACGTAGCTCTCAACTCGATACTTGAGCATATTCGTCCTCGTATGTACACTATCCTAAGTCAAACGACGTCGTCCAAAGATGATGATATCATACTATCATCTTGTCTATTAGGTCTCGTACTATATATAATAAGAATTAGCATAAACGACTATTTAGGTCCTATGTCCATATCACTACTAATATGCCATATCCAGAAAATACATTACATCAATACAAGGTCCAAAACATATAATCGTACACATATACAACTATACACATAAATCATGTTCATCATGCAACTACAATCCACATATAATAATAGTCCAAAAACATCCTAAGTCCACGATACATATCTACATATATACGTATATATATATATACACTAAAATCCAATAAACTATGCTGCCGAGATCCGCGGAAGAAGTGGTGGTCCGTACATTCTACCCCGACTCATGCATGTGATTTTGAAAACGAAAACTCAGAACCCGCGGGGTTCTATTTATTCCTTATTCGGCCTTTAGAAGATTGCGAGTGCCATTGTTGTCAACCTGGCTCTGATACCACTTTTGTAACACCCCGAATCAGCAGGACTCGGGATGCTACGGGTTGGGACCTCACAATGGGTCCCGACCCTTAGCCTGACAACAATTTCACCGGATCTTTCAACATGGCACAAATAAAGGCAAAACCGAAATACATTTTATGCAATGTAAGAAAACCCAAAAGAAAACAAACAACGGACTTCAGCCGATAAACAACATCAAAGACCAAAACGCCATACACGCGGCATACCAACATAATAAACAAAGAATAAAATACAACCCGACTCTAACCCGAACTCACTCCTAAAATGTACGGAACCCCGGCTGCCCACTCTTCCGGATCTCTCGGCCGCATTCCTAACCTGCAATGCAATCTACAACAATATCGGTATAAAACCGTTAGCTAGCATTCAAGGCATTAGAATCATGGTATTGGCACACACACACACATAAGGCATCATAAACACACAACATGTTCCAAAATACACAATCCGGTTTATTATCTTTTTATTATTAGGTCATATCCCGTTCTAATTCACTTCTTTTGTGACACGAGAATCTTAAAGATCTCGCCCTTGTCCCCTTTCACCATACGGGTTTGTACTTGATGCGGATCAGCATCACCCGATGGACTGGTCGCAAGGCACCTCCCAGTCATCCCCATTTTGGACCGGACATAGCGGTCACCGCCCATTATCATACACTTGGGCCAAATATAAACATATAAAGTCGGTGGTCCTATTACCGGTTTAGATGTTATAACATAAGCAATAAACACGCACATAAACAATAAACACACACCACCAAACACGCATTGAAACTAATACAGAGAATACGAGCTAAGTAAGTCCGAAGACTTACCTGTCCCTAAGATAAACCGGCTAAAACCCGTACTCAGTTTCCCGCAGGAATGTAACTCAACGCCTGATCAAACAAGGCACGCAATCAATAACTAATCGATAAACTAGAAGCCCTCGGGCTTCTAGTCTCCCAAAACCTATATGATGTCACACCCTAGCATGCTAGGTCCAACTCCTAATCTCGAAGATCGTTCAAAGATCGTACACAATATAACTCGACAAAAGCTCATAAACCAATTCCAAGATCCTAAGGTTCAAGGCCACTACTTGGCATTCACTCTAAGTTATGCTAGATCCAACCTATCATGATACTAAACTTAACGTAACTAGATCGAGGAAAAAGGTAACTCACATGACGTCAAAAGACGGAAGTCAATCAATGGATACCGACTTTGGACCCGTTAGGCCTTTATCGGGACGATTCCGAACCTAACACCAGAATAAGGCAAATTTAGCTCATATGCTAAATTTGAACGGAATATATAATATATATAACTCTAAGGAAAAACTCGTTTTTCAAAAGTCAACATTAAAATCCCGTGAATAACCCATCCGGCACAATATGAAATTCTGAAACTTGGTCATCAAACCGTAGTTAAAACTTTAAGCCCTAAACCGAACGAAAACCAACAAGGGCATAATATAAAATAAATAAATATAAGAATATCCCCGCAATTAAAATCCAAGATTAAAACCCGCTAACACATTTTTCCGGGGCAATTCATACAATTATATAAACATAGGTCAACATCCGCAATTAAATCCCCGGCTATAAATATGGAACTCAAAAAACTTAGGCCATTTTCCAAAAATAAACTTTGGGTCAAATCTATAATTTATTCACAAGGGCAAATCTGCACATATCCAAAACATAGGGCCAAAACTATAGTTATGTAAATTAGTAGGGGCATAATCATTAATCTCCAAAAAGCAGGGTAAAAATGTGCAAATACAAACATGGGCAGATATTGTGATTATACCAAAATCAAGGGGGTCAGTTTGTAAATAACCCTAAAGGGTTTCTTTTGAATCGCTGGATTGAAACTGAGAGAGGGGGCAAGAGGCGGCAGGTAGGGGCTCCGGTATGGCTCCAGGCGGCAGTTCCGGCGGAGGCGAGGTAGCGAGGAGGGATGCCGAGGTCGTCCGCAACTCCAGAGACAGTGGCCTCCTCCCGGCAACAGAGTAGAGCAGAGGAGAAGGCGGCGGCGGCTGCTGTGCTGTTCCAGGTGATTGACAGGGGCGAGGTTAGAGGCTGGAGACGGCCTTCCTCCGGTGGTGCAGAGCTTCAAAGACAGCAGTGACCCGGCGCCCTGTTGCAGCTGCTCGAGACGAAGGGAAAACAGAGGGAAGGCTGCGCAGATAGGTGGTCCTCCGGAAGGCTGCGCAGATAGGTGGTCCTCCGGTGGGGTGGGGCAGCAGTGCAGGCGACGGCTCCAGTGCAGGGGTGAAGGCGTCCTTTGTCTGGGCCTTCCGATGCCGGCGGTAGCAGGTCGACGACCGGAAGGAGAGGTGGGGGAGATGTGTGAGGAATAGAGGGAGATAGGGGGATATGGCGTGGGAGAGCTGAGAAGGTAATGCAGAGAATGGATGAAGGAGATTTGGAGATAGGTAGGGAATACAGAGAGAGAGGGTTACTATATGTCATCTAGGGGGCCAGTCATAGAGAGTAGGGCTGCAGGAACAATTTGCTAACACGCCATCAGACTTCTGGGTGAGGATGAAGTAGCGGGAAAAAAAATAATAATAATAAATAAAAAAATTAGTAGAAAAAGGGAAAATAACTATAATAGAATAACTCGATCAAAAATAGTCGGAATGGAAGTTCCGGTTCAGAAAACTTTTCCGAATTTTTCCGAAAATAATATACAAAATATATGTATCCAATATATAAGTAAATATACTCGTAAAAATACAATTTACTCCAAAAAAAATACTTTTAATAAAATATACAAGTTAATAAAATATCGGTAAAAAAAACAGTAGAATAAATATCGTAAACGCGCCAAAAATTGGGGCGTTACATCAGATCCCCCTAAAAAACAAGTTTCGTCCCGAAACTTGCCACACGCCGAACTTCTCGCTCCTTTAAGGCCGAGGTATGAACTCTCAAACTAGGAAGGGTTAGAACTTCTAATATACATACAATAACTTCTCCATCCGTCGTCGCGAAAGAAAATCCGGTCATATAACACAATCTCGCACGGGGCACAAATAACATTTAACATCAGACATGCACATAACATAACTAAGAGAAGAACGAGGTCTAACCCGTCGATTCTATCGAAGCTACTAGCTTAGCGTAACACTCAACCAAATATACTATCTTTCGTCTTCCTATAAGCCGCATTGGTTCCTCGTTTGCCACTAGATCATCGTGACTGACCACACGTCTCGAATCATGTATATACTCTCTCGATTGATATGCATGGTTCACTAGGTGAACAACCTCTACTCTCGATGGCCACTTCAACTAGTAGACCACTTTCCGAACTCGCGCTAAGATCTCAAAAGGGTCCAATAAATCGGAACTCAACTTCCTTCTCGGGTCTTTCTCAATGCAACACTTCCATTATGTTTCTCTTTGATTGCCTCACATAGAAGGTCAAACTTCTTAATTGGTCCCGCTAAACCCAACCTTGTTGTTACATCTTCTCAATATGGTTGTAAATTCTAAGTAATGAAGGAAATACTTTGCTTTACATTGCGTTTACTAACGAGATACGTATGCTATAACTTTTACATCTTCCTCAATACTCAATCTCGACCATGCCTTGAAGAACCACTTGTACACCTTAAACCATCACACCTCGAGGCAATGTCAAAAAGTTACCCAATGACTCTTCTCTTAACTCTTAACAACTCTTGTGATATTTGTCCCGCTCATATTTTCTTTATCTTCCAAAGTAGGTTAGCCTTAGACGGTGTAAATTTGGAAAATCTCTCCACAAATCCTGTAATGATCAGCACATCCAAGAAAACTTGTAACTTCTTTCAGATCCTTCGGGGTTGTCATCCCAAGATAACTTGTCATACAACTTCTCTCTTCTTCGAGAGTAGACCGAAATATCTTATCAAGGGCGGTAGTAAGCCCATATGGAATTACTACAACTCAATTGACCCTGGTTGGTCCGAAATACTGTGCTGAAAATATCCCAGTCTCGAATTCTCAAACGGCGACAATCAAATCTTACTTAATCTTAGAAGAGACTGCCGACCCTTGCAACGAATCGACTAGATCTCCCATTTATTGTAAGGGATACTTGTCCTTCATTGTCATCTTGCTCAAATTATAGTAATTGATGTACAAACGGAGATAACCGTCTCTCTCTTCGCAAACTGGTGTCCTCTATAATAACTTCAAATCAAGAATTCAAGATATTTTCCCATATGAACTTCAAATAATCTTAATGGTAAAATTCACCTTCCGATGCATTGGAAATTGTTCTATCTCGGGTTCCATCTTTTATCTACCTATTTCATCTCACAATCACCGACACAACCTGGTCCTGACACTTGACAAGTGGTCCACCCCTATCTGTTGGGGAGACTTCTTTTAACACGTATAATGTTCCATCTATAGCTACAACGTCGACCGTCTTCTTTCAAAGATCATTCATCTCTTGATCTCGAGGAGCTTGCTCGAGTCTTTCGACTCTTGAAGCCTTAGTTAATCAATAGTTCAGCTTAATCCCTCATTTCACTTCAAAGGAAAGGAGATAAAACATCTCTTGATCTCTCGCACGTGTTCAATCGCAAAAGTCCTTATTACAAGACTCAAGCATGTCATATAACAAATCGATACAATCTTCTTCGCTTCCTCTGACATCCCAACATATGGGAGGAGCCCCTTGTATTCTACATAAGCTTTCAGTATAGACATCCTCTCTTCAAGTGAGTAGAAATTTACACTTCATTTTCTTATGTAATGTCAGACGACCACAGAGGTTCTAACCTCGATCTTTCATACTCCTCTTGTACATCTCAAATCAACATCGAACTTCAAAACTTTAGTTTTCTCTTTCTCTTGTTGGTCACCTTAAGCATCTCTTGGTATTCCATGAATAATCTTCCCAACCGTACTAGTATGCCCTTAGGAAAAATTTCCCAACCACAACCCTGAAAGATCCACTCATAACTTCACCAAGTACTAACGTCATAACTCTAAGCTTGCAGCGTTGCCCTAATCAAGGTCCTCCTTTTCGCGTCATAGCCACCATGACTCTTCCGTGTGAGCCTGAAACCTCTGACTTAGCTTTTGCTTGCGAAAATATAACATTCCATTTCATTAGAACGAACATATATGCATCCTCTCATTATACTCCCGTCTACGCACCACAAACAATGAACATATCACCTTCCTCTTGATCTACTAGTTGCCTTTACCATGATCCAACCTTAAAACTTCTAATCCGGGTCGATCTCTCATATGTCGTTCTCATGCCCTAAGAAGGTCATAAAGGGTCATCTTCTACGTACCTCCCCTAGGAGGTTTGTAACAGCAACTTGCTTGAACCCATTCAACATTATTTGATTTAAGACAAATGCGCTTCCATTGATGTACTTCTTACCATTGACATTGATCCACCGCGAATACTCTAATGTCTTGTTGCCGATCCTCTATTTCCCATAGTCTTGTTTACTCATCCCTCTACACTTATCAATAGACGAACCACACCTCTGCGTTCCCACTTGTCACTGGTCAACTTATAGTTGACCTTCTCCAAGGTCAAGGACTTATCATTCTGCTACACTTTCCATGTTACCATTCTCGTGAAGGCTATCCTCCTCGGGGTAGTCTACCTTGAACTCCGTTAGTCCCCTTCTTCATTCTACACCTCCTTTCCTTATAAGGTAACCATATCTTCTTGGCCTTGTTGTTTCTTATAACCCCCTTTCATAGCTTAATCATTATTCCATGTTGTCCTTCAAGTACACCTTCACCAAACTTCTAGCCTCATATATCGTCCGTTCATGTTTCTCTTGATTGACATCTCAAGTCTCTTCATCACTAGAAGCTTCTTGGTACGTCTCTCATCCTTTCAAGATCAACATACACTCACACTTCTTTCTTCTTGGAATCACTTATCCTTATCGTCATAACGGAAAACCGGTAAACTCTTCTAGGGGAATTCTACCATGTGAAACTCCACCACGCCTTCTTCTCATTCTCGTAATGTTGACATTTCTGGTTGGTACCTCGTAAGCTTAACTTGCGGTTAAATATTTAGCAAATGGTTCGATCACTCTTCTCGTCTTGACTCCAGTGCTTAGGAGCGCCTAAGGAAAATTTCACATCTTAATGGAATACCACCTTTAACCTTGCTAGAACATACCCATCTTCTCCTCGATTCACCTCTTTAGTTGTCCACGCTTCTTCTCGAAAAACATAAGTTCGTTCTCTCCTTTGGTTTTGTCGTCGTTCGATCATGGCCTCTTTAGAACCGCTTCTACACTTTATTGTTGCTCCCCTTTCTTGTATTACTCCCATCTTGATCCCCCTTAAGTCGTCTCGAGTGTTCTTTTACTTGGTTGCCCTTTGTTTACATCATCTTTACTCCTCCTCTTCGACATCCTCTTAAAGGAGTACAAGAACTCCAAGGTGTTCGCCCGAACGTAGCTCTCAACTCGATACTTGAGCATATTCGTCCTCGTATGTACACTATCCTAAGTCAAACGACGTCGTCCAAAGATGATGATATCATACTATCATCTTGTCTATTAGGTCTCGTACTATATATAATAAGAATTAGCATAAACGACTATTTAGGTCCTATGTCCATATCACTACTAATATGCCATATCCAGAAAATACATTACATCAATACAAGGTCCAAAACATATAATCGTACACATATACAACTATACACATAAATCATGTTCATCATGCAACTACAATCCACATATAATAATAGTCCAAAAACATCCTAAGTCCACGATACATATCTACATATATACGTATATATATATATACACTAAAATCCAATAAACTATGCTGCCGAGATCCGCGGAAGAAGTGGTGGTCCGTACATTCTACCCCGACTCATGCATGTGATTTTGAAAACGAAAACTCAGAACCCGCGGGGTTCTATTTATTCCTTATTCGGCCTTTAGAAGATTGCGAGTGCCATTGTTGTCAACCTGGCTCTGATACCACTTTTGTAACACCCCGAATCAGCAGGACTCGGGATGCTACGGGTTGGGACCTCACAATGGGTCCCGACCCTTAGCCTGACAACAATTTCACCGGATCTTTCAACATGGCACAAATAAAGGCAAAACCGAAATACATTTTATGCAATGTAAGAAAACCCAAAAGAAAACAAACAACGGACTTCAGCCGATAAACAACATCAAAGACCAAAACGCCATACACGCGGCATACCAACATAATAAACAAAGAATAAAATACAACCCGACTCTAACCCGAACTCACTCCTAAAATGTACGGAACCCCGGCTGCCCACTCTTCCGGATCTCTCGGCCGCATTCCTAACCTGCAATGCAATCTACAACAATATCGGTATAAAACCGTTAGCTAGCATTCAAGGCATTAGAATCATGGTATTGGCACACACACACACATAAGGCATCATAAACACACAACATGTTCCAAAATACACAATCCGGTTTATTATCTTTTTATTATTAGGTCATATCCCGTTCTAATTCACTTCTTTTTTGACACGAGAATCTTAAAGATCTCGCCCTTGTCCCCTTTCACCATACGGGTTTGTACTTGATGCGGATCAGCATCACCCGATGGACTGGTCGCAAGGCACCTCCCAGTCATCCCCATTTTGGACCGGACATAGCGGTCACCGCCCGTTATCATACACTTGGGCCAAATATAAACATATAAAGTCGGTGGTCCTATTACCGGTTTAGATGTTATAACATAAGCAATAAACACGCACATAAACAATAAACACACACCACCAAACACGCATTGAAACTAATACAGAGAATACGAGCTAAGTAAGTCCGAAGACTTACCTGTCCCTAAGATAAACCGGCTAAACACCGCTCTCAACTTTCCGTAGGAAGGCACTCAATGCCTGGTCAAAACAAGGCACACAATCAACATCTCTCTCACATGCTAGAAGTCCTTAGACTTCTAGTCCCAATGATCTCGCAAGATCATAAACCATAACCATGCTAGGATAACAAACTCCTAGTCCTCACGATCTCACAAGGTCATAACCATCACAATATAGGCTAGGAACCTCTCGTTCTAGTCTCCACAATCTCAACATACAACTTAAATCCATAAACAATCTCACAAGACCGCAATACCACCTCAAGCTTAGAATCAACAACAATCCATCAAACAATATCAAATCCTCAAAACTCACCTAAGGTTCAAAGCCACTACTTGACATTCACTCTAAGTTATGCTAGATCCAACCTATCATGATACTAATACTAAACATGGCTAAATCGAGTAAGGTCGTAAGCTCGGAGGAGAGGGTACTCACATGACGTCAAAAGACGGAAGACGAACTTAGACTCGTTAGGCCTTTATCGGGGCGCTTCCGGACCTAAAACCAAAGCTACACAAATTTAGCTAATACGCTAAATTTGATCGTAATATATAAGATATATTATTCTAAGGTAAACTCATTTTCAAAAGCAAACGCTAAAACCTCCAATTAAACCCTTGAGTCATAATCTCGAAATTAATCCAACGAGGGTATAAAATATAAGGAAAGTCCCGATTTTAAAACAAGGATAAAACTCGCAAAAACGCTTTCCGGGACAAATAATATCATTCCAAAAACATGGGTCATAATACGTAATTAAATATTGGGCCGAGTTCCATAAATAAACCAACAAGGACACAATACGGAATATACATAAATACAAGATCAAACTTGTATATATAATCGAAGGTTAAAACTCGTAAAAACATTTTCTGGGCAACTCATGAAGTTCCATAAACTTTGGGATATATTCTGAAAATGTAAATAAGGGCCATAATTTGAAATTTTCCAGCAAAGGATATGAATGCAAGATTCCAAAACTGTGGGTCAAAACTGCAATATAAAATTCGGCAGGGGCAAAATAGATACAATCCAAAAATCTGGGTAGAGTATGCAAATACACAACATGGGTCAGTTTTGTAATTAAACAGAAAGAGAGGGGCCCCGATTCGAATGTCTAAAATTAGGGTTTCTCAACCCCCCTTCAATGGTTGCGGGACGGCGAGTGCACAGGGCGGCGGCCGCTCCGAGTCTCCAGTCGGTTGACGTTGAAGCACGGACAAGGGAGGCAGGGACTCCTTCGACTCTGGCGGCAAAGCGACCCTATCCTGGCGGTGTGGCAACAGGGAGAATGTCGTCTTCCCTGCTTCCTGATTGGGCTCGACAGGGATGGGCTGCGCAGGGGTCTCTCCGGTGTCGAGTGGGCTTCCTGGTGACAGATGCAACAACATAGAGAGGGTCGGCCCTCCGGTTGCGAGGTGGAAGGCGAAGCAGATGGAGAAGAGTTGGAGATGCCACAGGGGACTAGGGACGAGGCGGCGCTTGGGGATAACGGTTCACAGGTGTAGATTTAGGGAGAGTGCTGCTGCTAAAGGTGGTTGCAGGAAAGGTGTCGAAGGCTCGCCTCCGATGGTGTCTTCGCCTGTCGATCTTGCTGCAAGGAGAAAGACTCTTCTCCGTTGGTGTGGGCTCGATTGCAAAGTGAGAGGGAGAAGGTGCGAGGGAGAGATTGAGGCAGCGTGTGATAGAAGTGAGATGAGGGAGAGATTACAGAGAGGGAGATTGCAGAGAGATGGATGGGTAAAGTGTAAGGGAAGGTGAGAGGGGGTTGGCTGCTAGGGTCATCATCAACAGGAGGGAGGTCGAGGGGTCGCTGGGCCTGCAAGCGAGGAGGGCGAAGGGTCGGCTGCCCTAGCCCTGGCGGGAAAGCTGCAGCAGCTCTCACCAATCCGTAAAACACTCAGCAGAAGAAGACAAGAAGGGGAAAAAAAAGAAAAAGAAAAAGAAAAGGGAGTAGGGTAAACTCGATTAAAAGCAAGCATTCGGAACGGGATTTTTTTTTTGAGTCGGAAAACTTTCCCGACTTTTTCCGAAAATAACCAAAAATATAAATATACTTGGGAAAGCTATTTTACGTCGTATAATACTTTTTAATAACATATTTAATCTAATAAAATATCAATAGAAGTCGGAGAAATAAATATCGTAAACGCGCCAAAAATTGGGGCGTTACATCAGATCCCCCTAAAAAACAAGTTTCGTCCCGAAACTTGCCACACGCCGAACTTCTCGCTCCTTTAAGGCCGAGGTATGAATTCTCATTCTAAGAAGGCTAAAACCCTCTAATCTATATACGCAACTACTCGAACTACCATCGCAAGATATAACAGGTTATGAAACACATTCCCGCACATGGCACAACTACACATAATATATCATATACACATACTCAACTAAGAGAAGAACGAGGTCTAACCCGTCGATTCTATCGAAGCTACTAGCTTAGCGTAACACTCAACCAAATATACTATCTTTCGTCTTCCTATAAGCCGCATTGGTTCTACGACGCCACTTACTCATCAAGACCGGCAAAACTTCTCGCGTCATACCTATACTTCTCAGATTGATACACATGAAACACCCGGGTAAACACCCTCTACTCTCGGCGTTCAAGCCAACCGATAAACCACTTTCCGAACTCGCGCTAAGATCTCAAAAGGGTCCAATAAATCGGAACTCAACTTCCTTCTCGGGTCTTTCTCAATGCAACACTTCCATTATGTTTCTCTTTGATGTCTCTATCCAAGAAGATCGAACTTCCAATTTACACCATTAGCTTTGGTTCTTGTCAACCCAACTTTAAAGTTTTGTTTCCTTAAATTCTAGAAGTAAGTCCCCAATAATGGAGAAAGTACTTTACTTCTCACCGATTCCCTAACGATACACATATGTTATTACTCTTACATCGCTCGTCAACACTCGATCAAGACCTTGTCTTGAAGAATCACTTGTACCCTTCAAACCCATAATACCTCTAGGTAAACTTAAAACAGTTGCACCAATGAATCTCCTTTTTAACTCTCAACCACTCTATTGTCGACTGTTCGTCTCATTCAATGCTTCATTATCCTCCGAAGGTTACCATAATGTCGTTATATAACTTCTCTCTTCACATATCTGGTAATGCTTGGCACATTAAAAAAAAAAAACTAGTGCTTCTTTCAGATCCTTCGGGGTTGTCATCCCAAGATAACTTGTCATACAACTTCTCTCTTCTTCGAGAGTAGACTCAAAAAAAAATCTTATCCAATAACTACAACTCGTAGTGACATTGATTGGTCCAAAATGCCGTGCTTGCAATATCTCAGACCCGAATTCTCAATTGGTGTCAATCAGACCTTAAATCATTCTCATAAGAGACTACCGACCCTTGTAACCGATCGAGTAGATCATCCATTCGTTGTAAGGAATGCTTGTCCTTCGACTCCACGGTAATCGATGTTCAATTGGAGAGAACTGGTTGTCTTTTTCACAACAATTCTGGTGTCCTCTATAATAACTTCAAATCAAGAATTCAAGATATTTTCCCATATGAACTTCAAATCAAGAGTTCAAGATAACTTCTGGTGTACTCTATGACAATGCATTGGTTTTAATGAACCATTATCAACAAGTCCTTGCAATTGCTCCTTGATTGCATCCTCAATTTGAGTATCCCTACGGGTATCATTTATTAATGACTTTTGTACGGTGCCTTAGAAATGGGAGTTGAGCCCAAATAATCTTAATGGTAAAATTCACCTTCCGATGCATTGGAAATTGTTCTATCTCGGGTTCCA
The DNA here is from genome assembly GCA_033239045.1 of Fagopyrum esculentum. Taxonomy (NCBI): domain Eukaryota; kingdom Viridiplantae; phylum Streptophyta; class Magnoliopsida; order Caryophyllales; family Polygonaceae; genus Fagopyrum; species Fagopyrum esculentum. The sequence continues at coordinate 123,717,505 of BSUD01000008.1, read as the reverse complement.
TCTTTTATCTACCTATTTCATCTCATATTAACCGGAACCACCTAGTCCTAACGCTTGACAAGTGGTCCAGCCCGACTGGTTAGGGTGATGTCCTTTAACACGTGTATTGTTTCTTCTGTAGCTACTATGTTGACTGTATCCTTCCAAATATTCGTCTTTTCTTGAATTGGAAAGATTTGTTTCTGTCTTCTGACTCTTGTGGTCTGATTAAAGTATTCTTTTAACTTAATCCCGTTTTCCCTTTTGATGACATGATTGTAAAATCTTCTAAGATTTCTCACTTATGTGCAAACATAAGGGTCCAATCTACAGGACTTAACCGTGCTTCAAAACAATTGACCTTATCTTCTTCGCTTCCTCTGACATCCCAACATATGGGAGGAGCCCCTTGTATTCTACATAAGCTTTCAGTATAGACATCCTCTCTTCAAGTGAGTAGAAATTTACACTTCATTTTCTTATGTAATGTCAGACGACCACAGAGGTTCTAACCTCGATCTTTCATACTCCTCTTGTACATCTCAAATCAACATCGAACTTCAAAACTTTAGTTTTCTCTTTCTCTTGTTGGTCACCTTATGCATCTCTTGGTATTCCATGAATAATCTTCCCAACCGTACTAGTATGCCCTTAGGAAAAATTTCCCAACCACAACCCTGAAAGATCCACTCATAACTTCACCAAGTACTAACGTCATAACTCTAAGCTTGTCGCGTTGCCCTAACCCAGATTTCTCGTTTCACGTCATAGCCACTATGGTTTCACCATGCGAGTCACGGAACTTCACTTAAATTTTTCTCGCGAAAATATGACATCATCACTTAGAACAAACATACCATACATCCCCTTATATATCCTCCCTTTACGCACAATAACCATAAAAGACTCCCTTCCCTTTTTGTCCTTCTAGTTCCATTTACCCTGATCCATGTCATTCCTCCATATGACAATCTCATGACCTAAGAAGGTCGTACCAGATCGTTACAATCCCTCTCAACAAGGTACGTTACCATCACTTGTTGGAATCAGTAAATTGTTACTTGATTAAGACGTTTATGCTTCCTACAATACACCTCCTTATTACTAACATTCAACCACTACGAATGTTCCAAGTTCTTGTTACCTTCTTCATGATCCCACACTTGGATTACTCTCCCCACCTAAATTCACCAGTATACAACCCGCACTTGTGCATTTTTGGTGGTCACCGATTAACTCATTGATGACCTTCTCCAAGGTCAAGGACTTATCATTCTGCTACACTTTCCATGTTACCATTCTCGTGAAGGCTATCCTCCTCGGGGTAGTCTACCTTGAACTATGTTAGTTATTTCCCCGTTCCATGCTTTCTTCCTCTTCCATAAGGCAATCATACTCTTGAATGTTATCCTCCTAGTGTATTCTACTTCAACTCTACTAACTCGACCAGCACTCTACGCTTCCTTCTTCTTTTGTAAGGTAACTCTACCCCTCTCATAGGCTTAAGCACTGTTCCGTGATGTTTTGCAATGCACTTCTTCAATATTCTGACCTTAGTTAGCATCCACCCGCGTTCCGATTGGTTGGTATCGTAAGTCTTTCGATCAAGCTCCTGTTTCCTCTTTCATCTTCTTGAGATCATCATTTATACACACTTCCTCCTTCTTGGCGTTTCTTAGCCTTATCATTATAACAGAAACCGGTCAACTCCAAGTGAATCCCTATCATGCCCTTCTTCTCATAACTCTTGTAATGTTGACGCTCCACTTATTGATACCTTGTAAGTTTGATTTACGGTATCTTAAATATTTAGCAAATGGTTCGATCACTCTTCTCGTCTTGACTCCAGTGCTTAGGAGCGCCTAAGGAAAATTTCACATCTTAATGGAATACCACCTTTAACCTTGCTAGAACATACCCATCTTCTCCTCGATTCACCTCTTTAGTTGTCCACGCTTCTTCTCGAAAAACATAAGTTCGTTCTCTCCTTTGGTTTTGTCGTCGTTCGATCATGGCCTCTTTAGAACCGCTTCTACACTTTATTGTTGCTCCCCTTTCTTGTATTACTCCCATCTTGATCCCCCTTAAGTCGTCTCGAGTGTTCTTTTACTTGGTTGCCCTTTGTCTACATCATCTTTACTCCTCCTCTTCGACATCCTCTTAAAGGAGTACAAGAACTTCAAGGTGTTCGCCCGAACGTAGCTCTCAACTCGATACTTGAGCATATTCGTCCTCGTATGTACACTATCCTAAGTCAAACGACGTCGTCCAAAGATGATGATATCATACTATCATCTTAGCTAAAAGGTCCCATAACTTCATATGCTACTATATATATAAGAATACTTATACATAACTATATAAGTCCTAAGTCCGTATCACTACCAATACAACACACCAACATTTCATCCACAACATAAGGTCCAAAACATATAATCGTACACATATACAACTATACACATAAATCACGTTCATCATGCAACTACAATCACAAAGATACACATCAATCCTATCATTCATAACTACAAACCTCATATTCCTATCTATATATACGTGTATATATATATCAAAATCCAATAAACTATGCTGCCGAGATCCGCGGAAGAAGTGGTGGTCCGTACATTCTACCCCGACTCATGCATGTGATTTTGAAAACGAAAACTCAGAACCCGCGGGGTTCTATTTATTCCTTATTCGGCCTTTAGAAGATTGCGAGTGCCATTGTTGTCAACCTGGCTCTGATACCACTTTTGTAACACCCCGAATCAGCAGGACTCGGGATGCTACGGGTTGGGACCTCACAATGGGTCCCGACCCTTAGCCTGACAACAATTTCACCGGATCTTTCAACATGGCACAAATAAAGGCAAAACCGAAATACATTTTATGCAATGTAAGAAAACCCAAAAGAAAACAAACAACGGACTTCAGCCGATAAACAACATCAAAGACCAAAACGCCATACACGCGGCATACCAACATAATAAACAAAGAATAAAATACAACCCGACTCTAACCCGAACTCACTCCTAAAATGTACGGAACCCCGGCTGCCCACTCTTCCGGATCTCTCGGCCGCATTCCTAACCTGCAATGCAATCTACAACAATATCGGTATAAAACCGTTAGCTAGCATTCAAGGCATTAGAATCATGGTATTGGCACACACACACACATAAGGCATCATAAACACACAACATGTTCCAAAATACACAATCCGGTTTATTATCTTTTTATTATTAGGTCATATCCCGTTCTAATTCACTTCTTTTGTGACACGAGAATCTTAACGATCTCGCCCTTGTCCCCTTTCACCATACGGGTTTGTACTTGATGCGGATCAGCATCACCCGATGGACTGGTCGCAAGGCACCTCCCAGTCATCCCCATTTTGGACCGGACATAGCGGTCACCGCCCGTTATCATACACTTGGGCCAAATATAAACATATAAAGTCGGTGGTCCTATTACCGGTTTAGATGTTATAACATAAGCAATAAACACGCACATAAACAATAAACACACACCACCAAACACGCATTGAAACTAATACAGAGAATACGAGCTAAGTAAGTCCGAAGACTTACCTGTCCCTAAGATAAACCGGCTAAAACCCGTACTCAGTTTCCCGCAGGAATGTAACTCAACGCCTGATCAAACAAGGCACGCAATCAATAACTAATCGATAAACTAGAAGCCCTCGGGCTTCTAGTCTCCCAAAACCTATATGATGTCACACCCTAGCATGCTAGGTCCAACTCCTAATCTCGAAGATCGTTCAAAGATCGTACACAATATAACTCGACAAAAGCTCATAAACCAATTCCAAGATCCTAAGGTTCAAGGCCACTACTTGGCATTCACTCTAAGTTATGCTAGATCCAACCTATCATGATACTAAACTTAACGTAACTAGATCGAGGAAAAAGGTAACTCACATGACGTCAAAAGACGGAAGTCAATCAATGGATACCGACTTTGGACCCGTTAGGCCTTTATCGGGACGATTCCGAACCTAACACCAGAATAAGGCAAATTTAGCTCATATGCTAAATTTGAACGGAATATATAATATATATAACTCTAAGGAAAAACTCGTTTTTCAAAAGTCAACATTAAAATCCCGTGAATAACCCATCCGGCACAATATGAAATTCTGAAACTTGGTCATCAAACCGTAGTTAAAACTTTAAGCCCTAAACCGAACGAAAACCAACAAGGGCATAATATAAAATAAATAAATATAAGAATATCCCCGCAATTAAAATCCAAGATTAAAACCCGCTAACACATTTTTCCGGGGCAATTCATACAATTATATAAACATAGGTCAACATCCGCAATTAAATCCCCGGCTATAAATATGGAACTCAAAAAACTTAGGCCATTTTCCAAAAATAAACTTTGGGTCAAATCTATAATTTATTCACAAGGGCAAATCTGCACATATCCAAAACATAGGGCCAAAACTATAGTTATGTAAATTAGTAGGGGCATAATCATTAATCTCCAAAAAGCAGGGTAAAAATGTGCAAATACAAACATGGGCAGATATTGTGATTATACCAAAATCAAGGGGGTCAGTTTGTAAATAACCCTAAAGGGTTTCTTTTGAATCGCTGGATTGAAACTGAGAGAGGGGGCAAGAGGCGGCAGGTAGGGGCTCCGGTATGGCTCCAGGCGGCAGTTCCGGCGGAGGCGAGGTAGCGAGGAGGGATGCCGAGGTCGTCCGCAACTCCAGAGACAGTGGCCTCCTCCCGGCAACAGAGTAGAGCAGAGGAGAAGGCGGCGGCGGCTGCTGTGCTGTTCCAGGTGATTGACAGGGGCGAGGTTAGAGGCTGGAGACGGCCTTCCTCCGGTGGTGCAGAGCTTCAAAGACAGCAGTGACCCGGCGCCCTGTTGCAGCTGCTCGAGACGAAGGGAAAACAGAGGGAAGGCTGCGCAGATAGGTGGTCCTCCGGAAGGCTGCGCAGATAGGTGGTCCTCCGGTGGGGTGGGGCAGCAGTGCAGGCGACGGCTCCAGTGCAGGGGTGAAGGCGTCCTTTGTCTGGGCCTTCCGATGCCGGCGGTAGCAGGTCGACGACCGGAAGGAGAGGTGGGGGAGATGTGTGAGGAATAGAGGGAGATAGGGGGATATGGCGTGGGAGAGCTGAGAAGGTAATGCAGAGAATGGATGAAGGAGATTTGGAGATAGGTAGGGAATACAGAGAGAGAGGGTTACTATATGTCATCTAGGGGGCCAGTCATAGAGAGTAGGGCTGCAGGAACAATTTGCTAACACGCCATCAGACTTCTGGGTGAGGATGAAGTAGCGGGAAAAAAAATAATAATAATAAATAAAAAAATTAGTAGAAAAAGGGAAAATAACTATAATAGAATAACTCGATCAAAAATAGTCGGAATGGAAGTTCCGGTTCAGAAAACTTTTCCGAATTTTTCCGAAAATAATATACAAAATATATGTATCCAATATATAAGTAAATATACTCGTAAAAATACAATTTACTCCAAAAAAAATACTTTTAATAAAATATACAAGTTAATAAAATATCGGTAAAAAAAACAGTAGAATAAATATCGTAAACGCGCCAAAAATTGGGGCGTTACAACGGAGACGAGGTTATCGGCGCCAGGGATGACACACTCTTCACCTCCATGTTCGGCTTCCCGCCGTTGGAGGTGAAGGACGCCGTGAAGGCGGGTGGGTGGCCGTCTTCTCATCTCCTCTCTACTATTAGGACTATGGCCGAGTCCCCATATGCTAGACAGGAGGACATCGCTACCGGATTTCTTGCTCTTCTCATTGGCTCCACCCTGTTCATTGACAAGACCACGAACAGGGTGAAGTCTCATCTATTGAGCGTATGTCGAGACCCCATCACCATGGCGTCTCGTGCTTGGGGGACTGCCACACTGGCATATCTATAGAGACAGCTAGGCGAGTCCTCTCGGAGGGAGGTTCATACATTAGCCGGTTGTTCTCTTCTCTTAGAGGTATGCAATGAACTATAATTTCATAGTTTACAATCTTTTAATTGATAATCAGTTTAATATGAAAATGATATGTTTTTAACAATCATGGATTCACGCTTATTTCCCTCACTTCCGACCTAGAGGACATACTGACCCTCTTAGACAGAGAGATGCGAGACATGCACAGAGGTCGGAGAGGGCTCCTACAGGACAGATGGAGAGATCGGCCCTGTTAGGGTTTAGGGCCCAGTTGTCGAGGTGTAGGATGGACGAGGTACTAATAAAGTCAAGTTTCTTACGTATCTTGAATTGATCTTCTTAAATGACGTTATATGTTTGTCGTAGGTGACGTAGATGCCGTGGGGTTCGCTAGACGGCTTTCAGACTGGACAGATGCGCGTATCAGCCTATTTTGGGGTGATACGCTTCTGTTGGTTGGAGGAGCCCTATCATCCACCGTTTATGCTACGTCAGTTCGGGCATGTACAAATAGTCCTCCCAGAGCTTCATACAGTTCCTCCCGGATGTATCATTCGCTCCTTCGTGATGAAGAGGCCGGCGAGGATAGGGAAGTATGAGCTGCTATTTTCTCCCGACGCATGGCATCTGTGGGCGACGCGAGACCAGCATCTGTACGACATACAGAGCGTCCCAGCAGTTGTCGACCCATGGCAGATGGATGAGTACTTCTTGGACTGGTTCTTACCACGTACTCACTCACACCTGCAGCCACCTCCAGATGGTGCACCACCACCGCCTGCACCTCCAGTTGCACCTGTTGTACTTTCAGAGCGGGTACGGATATGAATTGTTACGTTAAAGTTCATTTTATTTAAGAATTAGTTGAGTTTCTTACGTATTTTCTTGTTCAGCAGCGTGTACATATAGCTATAGGTATGGTTCGAGATTAGTTGACTCGTTGTCCTCCATCTGAGGCTGATTTTCTTCGACGTCTCCTAGATGTTCTAGGAGGAGACGAGTCACCAGAGGCGCCACCTCCTGTTAGGGCATCACAGCGACAGGACTAGACACTTATGTTTCTATTTATTTATTATGTATGAACATGTTTCATTACTTTGACTTGTTTCTATTTATTACGTCCCGTGCTTGTTTCATTTTATTACTTTGACTTGTGATTTATGTTTGAACACAACAAATCAAAATCTCAATTTGAAATCTGAAATCAAAACCGATTAGTCGATATCACAAATCAAAAACTCAATTCAACACTACTATTCGAAATCACAATTCAACATCACAATTTGAAATCACAGTTCTCAATTTCTGTCTCAAACTAAGAACCCGCATCTTCTTCTCTCTGCAGCAGTCTTCCGTATCTCGCTATTCTTCGGTTATGTATGTCGGCAAAACCATCAACTGAAGCGTCGTGACCTCGCATCCAATCAAGACATATCGGGGGCAATGGAGCGTTTTGATGCAACCAAACCTGTTTTACAAATCAAGAGCATGTTAGTCAAACATGTTTTGATACAACCAAACTTGTTTCTCAAATCAAGGGAATAAAATGGACTTACCGGAACGTAGTGATGATCATTGAGTACTGCGATTGCTTGCACTTCCGTTGGAGGTTCTTGTTCTTCTTCAGAATCGGCAATCAATGGCAAGCAGGTGTAGGAGTCCAATCTAGAGAAGACGACAAGGGACACCCGAAATAAAGTAGCGTATGTGAGAGCACAAGTAGGAACCTCCATCCAGAATTGTGATGTGCAAGGTGCGGGGTTAAGGTAGTTGACGTTGTCAATCAGTTCTTCAATCTCATCATCACCATGTATTCCAGAGTATACATGCATGTGTCTACTCAACTCCCAAGCAAGCTCTCTCCGGACACAAATATACTCATCTTGATGGTAACCCAATAACGCACCAAGTGATCTATATCCGCAATGTCCATTGCCAGGAACATCTATCACACGATCAACGTAGGATAGCATAAACGATGGGATATTCCGATAACCCCAATTGAATCCTCGGACCACAACTTCAGACGACTGAGACTCCAGGATGGTACTAGCCTCGCCTGTGGTGTCTACTCATCCTCGACCCCGTCCTCGGCCTCGTCCTCGAACTCTTCCTCTAGAACTTTGTGAAGACTTCCTCATCTGTGAATCCTTATCAGCTCGAGCATGCTCAAATCCAGATGGCACTCGTCCTTGTTTGCTTCCCTTGTCTGAAGGATGTGAAATTCTCGGCTCCCGAGCTACTGACTCCGTCGGGTTCAACATGATTGCAATATAAGCGCCAAACTTGTTCACAACGTCTTGGGGCAACCTACCCTCCCTGTGCATGGCCATAAAAGATGTCAAAGTAATATCCCCCATCGACAGAGGAATAGCCTCGGGTTCTTCCACTTCTTCGGTGACTTCATGCCACGTAACTTGTCTCTAGAAAGGATGTATTGCAGTAAAAAACATAGGCCTGTTTTCCCGGATGGCAGCCGCAAACTCATGAATGCACGGGATCCCATACGATTGCCTCCAGTACCAATCGTCACATGTAGCATCAAATGTCCCTTGACGCGCCAGTTTGCAATTCTCGATCAAGTACTTCATGCAGTTGTTCGACACCTTTCGGAGAAGAAATGTAAACATGGGGTCTTCTTGGATGCCTACGATAGTATGAGTACGCGACTTTTCTATGCTACCTTGAATCTCATCAATCTGATCTCCAATCATTCTATGGATGGCCTTGATGAGAGTATCAAATCCACAACGAGTAGACTTAAGAGTTCTCTTCAACACCGAATGAGCACCCTCGGCCCTAAGATTAGAACATAATTTATAATTATAAAATAAATCATCACAAGTAAACTAAACACTAAAAGATGCAATGAATATTTGTCTAACCATCCTGTCGTCCTTGATCCGAGATGGAGATAGTGATCGGTCCAGCAACGAACAATAGCTTCCTTGTACTTGTCCAACCATGTCTTCTCGAGGTACTTCATCAAATGATACTTGTCCATCCAACTATCCCTCATATGCAAGAGCCTCGCCTCATAAGCCGCAATAGTAGTCGATTCAAACAACTCATGACAATCTCTCATGAATTTTGCTTGGATGGATGGCGAATGTGACTTCCACCAACTATTTGATTCGATGTTTCGATACACGTGCCACTCACACAAAATATGTTTGGCATCTGCGAAGACTCTAGGCATTGCTTTTATGAGACCTAATTCTCTGTCCGTCACTATCACTTCCGGCTTCTTTCCACTGAATAACAAGGCAATGCGTTCCAAAGCCCACTCGTAATGACCCGTCGTCTCTCGTTTCATTAACACAAACGCAACGGGAAAAGTTTGTTGTGTGCTAGTCAATCCGACGATCTCCAACAACGGCATGCCATATCTGCAAAATATAATGAATGAGACTTTGTAATTAAAAAAAGTTTAATATAAATAAACTGAATGAATTACATACTAACCTGTTCGTCTTGTATGTAGCATCCATGATGACAACGTATGGAAACATGGCAACCCAACGCTTCGACTCGGGATGGGCTAGGAATAAGTCGCTCACTACCTCTCCTCCTTCAGTGGTTTCCATCCTAATATCCCACATATAATCCTTATCTTTCAAGAATTTCAACGCTTCTTGAATTACCGTTCGATCTCTCATCGCTTCCAACCTAATTTTATTCCGAGCGTTTGAAACTTGCTTCCTAGAAGTGACCATCTTTTCGGGATCTTTAAAATCACTCTTTAACAAATGAACAATTTCCCTCGGAGGCATTCCCGCCTCGGTGTAGATTTGGACTCGTTTCATTTGTGCCTTCGTCAACCGTCCAACAAAAGCATGACCTACCAACTTCTTCGGAAGAGGATGATTGTGAATTCCGTGAACATTCCTCACACCCCAAAGACCCCTTTGCACCTCATCAACGTGTAAGCGAAAATTACAATCAAACTTCTTCGTTTTGCATACCCTCAAGCCCTTCGCCTCACTCTTGCGGACTCCGTGATGCTCACACGCAAATATCACCTTTCCAAAACGACGATCATCCGACTTGTAGGACTTTAGTTTGATGATAACCATATTTCTACTTCCTGCTATCTCAAGAACCCACGCAACTAACGAGTCCATATTCGTCCATATCCGATGGTCCACGAACAAACTAGTATAGTCATAATCATCGGGAATATCGGCAGCCTACAATAATTATTTCGAAAATTTCATTCACTACGACTATATCATATGTTCTTAGATTGCTCAAATTAATTAACGACTACTTAAATAATAATTTTCTACTAATTCATTAATTAACGACTATTTTCTTCAATTAACGACTAATTGACACCTAATTAACGAGTAAATTCTTCATTTAACGTCAAATAACATTACTTATTGACTAATTGTCTACTAATTCATTAATTAACGACTCAAGCATATAACATAAAACTAACTAAAACATATAACACTAAACTACGTCAAAACAAACGAATTGAAAAAACTAACCTCAACATCCGAATACGGATCGTAACTACTGAGCATCGCGGGATTGAACAAGCCCTTGTCAACCTCCACGTCATCTTCACCACCGCCGAAATCAACACCGTCATCCTCTTCTCCATCGCCGGAATGATATCTTGCTTCTCCATCGTCGGAATTCATTTTCGAAAGGACTTTTTTTGCGAAACAACGTTTGACAATGAGGTTTTATGAAATGGGTCGAATACATGATATTTATACTAATGTTTGGGTTACATTACCGTTGGTAACGGCTAGTTCTTAACTCTACGCCTACGCAATGCGTAGGCGTAGTAAGTTCTTGTATTTTGGCGATTGATTTATGCTTCCCCTACGGCTACGTGATGCGTAGTCGTATAATGGGTACAAATAGAATGAATATGTGGGTACGAATAGCACGAACCCTTCTTTACCCAATTGGTGTTTGTGTACTTATATTTCTGTGTAATTAAAATTATTTGTGTAGTTGAATTTGTAATACTTGAATTTGTGTAATTAAATTTGCGGGGTATTTTCATTTTATGTAGTGAAAATTTATTTTCCTGTAAATGTACGAAATTTATTATATCGCGCAGTTTTTACGATTCAATAAGTGTATTGTCAATGTTTGATATTTACATACGTCTTCTGTAGTTAAGATTAATTTCGTGCAAATATATTAATATATTTATTTTAGATTTGTTTTTTGTCGTTAAAATTAAGTTAGGGAAAATATCCATAAGATATTGTGAAATAATGGAGAATATATATTTTTTTTAGCTATTCAAAATCAGGGTAGTGTTCAAGTAAGGCCCATTATTCCGGTACGGCCGTGCGGCCGTCTGTACGGCCGACACGTGTCCCGGAATTTTTTTTTTTTTTTTAAGAACGAGTAAAAGTAATAGTTCAAATTTTATTATGGAATAGTTCATAACTTATAACAGGATAGTTCATGAACTATAATAGGATAGTTCATAGTGCAAAATTTATAAAGGAATGAAAGTAATAGTTCAAAACTTATTAAGGAATAGTTCATAACTTGTAAAAGGATAGTTCATGAATTATAATAGAATAGTTCATAGTACAAAATTTATAAAGGAGTGAAAGTAATAGTTCAAAACTCATTATGGGATAGTTCATGAATTATAATAGAATAGTTCATGAATTATAATAGAATAGTTTAAAGTGCAAAAATTTATAAAGGAGTGAAAGTAATAGTTCAAAACTTATTATGGATAGTTCATGAATTATAATAGAATAGTTCATGGATTATATTAAAAAGTAAAAGTTCATGGATTATATGGGAATAGTTCAAAGTTTATAGGAGAATAGTGCATAAATTATAACATGGTAGCTCAAACAAATTTTCATTCGTTTCCGGAAAAATTAAAAAATTAAAAAATCGTTTCAGAAAAGAAAGAAAAAAAAAATTTAAAAAAAAAAAAAATTTCGGGACATGTGTCGCCCGTACAGTCGGCCGTACGACCGTACCGGAATATAATAACCGTACCTGAACATTTACCTTCAAAATCAATGGAGAATATATGAGTTGTTTTTTTATGGTATTTACACAATATATTGGTGGGTTAATAATAGGAACATTTTCAAATGTTTAGTACTTAATTTTAGTTTTGCGTAAGTATTAGTATGTGTATTTTGAAAATATTTTATGGAGTTATAATTAAGTTTACGAAATATAATGTAAATGATTCTCGAATATTAGTTATTTTAAATCGTGTAGTTAGTTAAGAAATTCGTGTAAATATTTACTTGTGAAAAGACACTTGTAATATATTTAAATTACGTTAATTTAGGTAATAAAATTTTTACTTGCATAAAGACATGTGTGTAATATATTTACTTGTGTAAAGACATTAGTGTACGCATTAATAAGGGGTAGCGAGGTAAACTATGTTGCATACCGATCAACCCATTTGAAAATTTTGAAACTCAACACTAACTCTTCTGATGATTCTGAACTTTGTGTTCTCGTTCGCAATGATGTTTTAGGATGGACTACTCTAGAAAATAGTCTATTTTAACCAATTTCCATTATAAAAAAGGGTAGTATTGAAATTACTTTAATTAAAAAAATGCACACTTTCTTCTACGCAATTTTTTTAGTAAGTTAATATATTGAGAGAGAAAAAAGATAATTATTTTAGAGGTATAGATAACTTTATGGATGATAACTTATTTTTTGTCCTTCAAAATGTAAATTTATGATTTATGAATGGTTGAAGGATATATCTGAAAACTTATAAAGTTTAAAGACACTATCCAAAAATTGAAATTTATTTTGAATATAATGCGAAAAGATTTAAGGTAAAGGTGTACCATCCAAAATTTCTCAAAAAATGTCTAAACGTTGGAATGTCATATGTCAATAACCCATCATGTATAAGATTTTCATGGAATTTAAGATCCGTTAGACGAGGATTTAATTTTAATAGGAGAAAAACAACCTCTACAATTTGGTTTGTAAAAAAATAATAAAATTATAATCTCTCAAATAATTCATGTAATAAACCTTGTAATGGTGAAAACTATAATTGGGGATCAAACCACCTCTACAATTTGGGTTATGAATTATTAAGAAATTATAATCTCTCAAATGCTTCATATAATAAACAAAAAAGAACATTAGGGTGTGTCTTCTATGAAATAAACACTTCAAAAGAAAATTGTGTTTCTTATGACCAAATAAGCTGTGTTTAAATGAGAGTTTAAATAAAACACTTGGATGAATAAGGGTTGTTTAAATACCAAAAAAGGTTAAATACACAATGTTGAATTTTTTTAGTGTTGAAAAAACTCGATATTCAACGGCCCATTTTTCTAACAACGCCCTTTTTTAAAGTAAATGTATGGTTTGGCGTCTTACAATGACATCCGTGTTTTAAAAAAAAATATTATGATCGATAGGGGCAAAATTGGCAAACTAGCCTTTTAAGCAAATCAATTGAGAAAGAAGACTCATACTATTTGGGATTGGTATTTTGACCCCCTATAAAATAGAATAGAGGAAATAGAGTACAAAAGAGGGCAAAGTTTGACAACCCATCGGATGTGACATGTTGTACTATCTCACATGTCACATCAATCAGAAAAAGGAATTTCCAACATTCTTACTTTATCACCTATTACCCAAAAATCCGCTTACCCAAATAATGTCACAATCATACCCAAAAATAAATTTGTCAAAGTACATAAACATACTCGAAAACAACATACCCAAAAAATCAAATATCAAAATAAAATCATACCCATAAATTGGATAATATTTTATATTTATACCCAATTTAAATATCACTTAATACAAAAACCATACCCAATTTAAATTTGTCATACCCAAAATTTTCAAAATTCGATATTATACACAAACATCAATATCAAATGACATTTGATCATTACCCAAAAATTCGCTTGAATTTGATTATTATAACACAGTTTGGGTAACCATAAAACATACTCACGATATCACTTTAAAAATATACTTAATAATAAGAAATATACTACAAAGCCAATACACATATAAAAGCATACCCAAAAACCCGTTTACCCAAATAATGTCATAATCATACCCAAAAATAAATTTGTCAAAAAATATATTGCCTCTATTTTCACAATCATACCCAAAACCATACCCAAGAAATATACTACAAAACCAATCCATGTAAAAAAGATACTTAAATCAAAAGTAAAAATCTAATCACTATCATTTCAATTAGAGAAATTATTACCCCTATTTTTTAGTTTCCATACCTATTTTTTCTTCTTTTTGTATAGAGACCTAGTTTGCAAAAGAGAATTTCAAGGGGTCCTATTTTCCTAATTAATTCATTTATTTTTAGTACTTAGCTTTTGGGATTGTTAGTGACATTTTGTCTTCTATTGTTGCTAGTTTATGCTAATGGCGAGGAAGTTGCAAAATAATCCGAAACGGGTGATTATCCGGACTACATAAATATTAACTAAATTATTGGATTTTGATATATCTAAAAATAAGTCTAAACTAAAAAGTCAATTTAATTATATATGAGTGAAAACCAAACAAATGATTTAATTGAACTCACCCACAAAATAAATTTTGAGTTACCAAAATAAAATTCATCGATGTGGTTTTTATTTACGATGGATCTTACGTAGACCTGCTCAAATTCAGGGTAGGGATAGACTTTATAAATTCTTTTTGCCTATTTACCCGAACTAGAGTTGAGTTTAAAGTGGTGTCCGTACCCGGCCAAATACCTTTTTAAAAAAATTATTAATAATTGTTTTAGATAAAATATTTGTTTAAAAATAAAATATATTTAAGACAATTTTATGTAATATATATATAATAAATTTAGAATAGTTATATCAAAATTTTATATATCTAATAAATATATATAATATTTATTTTTTAAAATACACGCCGCCAGGCCGGGCATTTTTGCTAGGCGGGAGCTCGGCTCCTACTCGGACGGGTTGGCTGTAAGGGTGTGCAAACGGCCTAGTCCTTACCGTATTTGCCAAAATTTTATTTTTCCCACAATTTTTTTTGTATGCTTCAATACGGTCCGGTCCAAACCCACACATGGATTTTTCAAAAAAAATATATGAAAAGGGAAAAAACGGTCCGAACCAGAATATTTCAGTCCAAGACCAGACCGGAATATTACGGTCTAAGAACGGACTAGAATATTATGGTCCAAGACGGGACCGGACCAAACAAATACGGTCCAAGACTGGCCGTATTTTCCTGTCGGTTTTCCGGTTCGGCCCAACTGTACATAATCCGAATTGGCAGGTTGCTCAGAGATGATCAACTCTAATCTTATCTCTTCTCCACATGGAACTGAAATGAGAGTTAAGAACCGATGCACATTATCTAAGACCTAATGTTAACATCTCGGGTTTAAAATTCCGGGTGTTACAACACCATGGTGGTCAGACCTGCACGAGTGACACATCAAAATCCCCGTCACGAACAAGGTTGTCCGGTCGTGACAAACTGTGAGCTAGTAGGAATGACCCACTACGAGCGGTGTTAAGAGTGCCGGGGCATATTAGACCACCGTGAACAACGTTAAGAATAGTGTCGGACCTTAGGCCCAATGTCACTACGATTCTATGAACAACAATAGAAGGTTTACAGAGAACATGCTATCTATATTCAATATTAAAATTTGTATTTTCTAGATTTAAAACAACTAAAAGTCTAACATCGTTGTTTGCTCCGGCAATAATGAAGAGATCTAAGGCAATTGAGATTAACATCAAATGGTGAGACTTGATATCTGTTCATTTCCCATATTCCGATATCAGATATCAGATATGTATATCAATATCGATATCAATGATATCGTTATGAGATTGATATCTGATATTTGTGTTTAGCAATATGGTGAAATATATCAGATATCAATAAAATGTAGTCAAACTAAGCCTTGATAATCCAAATTTCAAGGCTGGAGAAATTATTTGTGGGTTTGTTGGATGGGAGGAGTACACATTGGTGCGAAATACAAACCAATTGAGAAAGATTCAAGAGGACATTACCCCTCTTTCATATCATATTGGCCTTCTTGGTATGTCTGTTCATCAATCTGAACTATTATCCTCATATTAATCCATCCTAATGAACCCCAGTTTTGAATACAGGAATGGCTGGGTTTACATCATATGTAGACAGATAGTAGTTCTAGGATGAGAAGTTTAAAATCACAACACACAATCACAGATAAGATATTTGTAAAAAAAATAGAGAGAGCATCAACGAGAACTATTATCCTCATATTCAACAGAGAAGATATTTGCTAAAAAAATAAAAATCGAACCTTGCAAAAAATTAGTAGAGAAAGATAAAAGGCCAGTGAAGGATGCGAAGATGTCACTCACAATCACAGAGAAGCAGAAGAAGTCGAAAATGGTGATAAGATTGAGAAGCAGAGATGGCGAGGGAACTTGTGCACAAATAGAGAGAGTAGTAAAGAGAAGAGAAAATTGGTGTAGAAGGGCCCTTTTTGTATCCATGATACAAAATAGGCCCCTCTATTTTTCTTTCAGAAAATAAAGGTAAAAGAAATGGTAAAGCATTGTTAATAAGGTAGCTAGTTAAGGGCAAATCAGTAAAGTAGCATATTAACTGCCTAGAAATTAAAGATTATCAAATTTAAAAAAAGGCAATTGTTTGATACGATATCTGGCGGTTCGTCTTCTTTCCTAATCATTTCATCCAAAAAGGAAGCGCCATTCTACACCTCCATAGTATCGTGCGATTCTGCAACTGCAACCTCCATCTTCAAATCTTCAACTTCGACCTTCTTCAACATTTTTCGCTGATCTATTCTTTGTTTAACGACAATCAATCCTTGTAAGTATTCCAAATTCTCTCAACAATATACCATTTTAATGGCTTCGATTTTCGTTCAAATCGAAAACAGGTGATGAACGTTTTCCCTAAAATCCATACTCAAAACCGCCATTGTTGAACTGTAACTACATGGACTTTCATTCTCTCGGCCTTGCATGTGTTATGAAGCATGATTTTGTGATTTATATTCGATTAGGTTTTTGATTCCGACGACACAAAGAAGAACAGATCTGTTTTTGGCTGTTATGGAACTTAATTTTGAAATTAGCCATTTCTGTGGAATTTATGTATTTCAATTAACAGTGATGAAAGATTATGTACATAAATTATGTTTTCATGTGTTTTATGTACTGATACTTTCCCAAAATACTGTGTTATTTTTGTGGTCGATGGTCTTATATTATGTAAATGTATGGTTTGTAACTTCAAATATTGGATGAATTATGTATGTATACGATTTTATGTATGTAATTATAGTATGAATCAGATTTATGTACATAACAGATGATGGCAAATGTTATATATTACATTATGTATCCCCTGTATATCATTTTTGTACATAATTACAGAATGTGTTAGTTTATCCTTAACGATTATGTACTTACTTTGATATGTGTGTTTTTTGTATCATATAAATTCTGTATCGTAGTTTATGTATATAATTACAGTATGATTTAGACATTTATGTATCTTATTTTATCACATAAGTAATAAGTTTATGTATGATGAATATGTACATACTTATAGAATGACTCAGTTTATGTTTGATCAATATGTACTTTAATTTCTTATGAACTGAGTGTATTAGTCGATGTTCCAAGTTTTTGACTGTCTCAAGTTATGGTTGACAGATTTATGTTTGAGTTTGTATTATGTATGCACTGTAGGTCATGCACAATGCTTTTTTTATGTTATTGCAATGTTTATGTAGCTATTATGTGCATAATATTATGTAGGACATTTAGCATATACAGAAATTATGTAATGTAGTATTTAGCCAGAAATTGACTGAGAATTTTTTCTATTTACTATTTGTTTGAAGAACAAAATGGTAACTACGAAACAAATGGCTGTCAAAAACCAAACAAAGGAACAAAGAGATGAAGCACAGGCTCGTCGCATAAAAAAGGTGAATATTTGAAATCAAATTGCTATATTATTCACAGGAATTATGTAACAGTATAGTCAAGCACATAAAAACATAAATTAATCTTTAATTACTATTATGTGATATTATTTCTACTTTTACTAGTTTCTGATTACATTTGCATAGTCATATCAGTTATTTTCTTATTTATGTACAATACTGTATATAGTGCTAGTTAAGGCTAGTTGATAATGAAGTATTTTACCTTATGTACATTTCAGCGGAGAGAGATGGGTGGTTCCTGTACGCAAGATGTTAATAGACTAATAAATTCTGATAACCCACAGATAAAGGTAAGTAAATTGAAATTTGCACCACATAGTTTACATTTGTTGATCATAAAGATAAATGCATTTTCCATTTTATGTTTATGCAGTTTACGTACAGATGGACAGAAACTAAGAAATCAATAAATGGCAGAATCAATAGCTATATGAAGCTTCCTCTGATACCTATGATTTTGGATGAGCTATCTACAGCTGACAAAAACAGACTTAAGGGGTCAATTTTTGGGCCTCTGTTGGAGATGAGCACTAAAATCAAAATGTCCAACCAGCTCATTCACTTTATGTTAATGAGGGAGTTAAAGACAAGGAGACATTTCTCAATGTGGTTTGCAATTAACAGTGTTCTTTTGAGGTTTAGTGTCATTGAGTTTTGTGAGATTACCGGACTCCCAAATTCTCCGGATTTTGGCCCAGATATAGAAGAAATGGAGGATGTCAACATGAGAGATGTCATTGGGATTGACAGATGCACAAACGATGAATTGGAGCAAATCTTCAAGGATGAGCCGAAGGAGTCTCCCAACAAGTACAAAATGGCACTCATTTTGTTCATTGAAGGTGTTTTAGCATCAAAGAATGGAAAGACTTTGATATCGCAGCACACTATAAATCTCCTAAGTGACATGGAGTTGTTCAACAACTTTCCATGGGGTCGTTTTGCTTACACCATAACTAGGAGATCATTTCAATCGTGTCATGCTGGAAAGGAGAGAAACAGCGGTGGATACCAGATTGGTGGATTCCCGTTGGCATTACAGGTAATGTATAGGTTCTAAATTTGTCAATGGTTAAGGAATATTTATTGATTGTTATGTAATATCTGTGTAACATGCTTATGTATAACATTGTTATGTATATGTACAGGTTTTACACATAGTACCGAGCTGTGTCATGCTTATGTGCATATTATTATTTACTTGATATTGTTTTATTTATTCTATGCTTATGTACTCATTCCATTATGGTAAATGTGTTACATCATTATAGTAAATGAATTATGTATTTATTAGATTGAGTTGCAACATCTATGTATTCACTGTTATGTATACATATGTGTAAATAAGCATTTGTGTTGATTAATTATAGTTTTCATTTTTGTAATATTTGTAGATACTTGTCTTCAATTCCATACCAAAGTTTGCAAAGCATTTTGCAACTATAATCAATGCAGAGGCAACCCCATCATGCCTCAGGTATGTATCCAAATCTGGGAAGGGTGGCAAGCTATACCCTGGATATACTGAGCTCCAGGGTATTGCTGAAACTCTTCAAACAGAAGACATTAAGACAGTTGATGTTGAGAAGGAAGAGGATGATTATGAAAGCTGGTATATGGAGGGTGATGATGACAGGATTGATGCACTATTTGGTATTGGGTTTCATAATGTTGTCCCCATAGTGACTTGGCCTTTAATTTATCATGCAAAGGAGGAAGAGTTTAGGTGTGTTTTAATCAAAATTAGTAAATTTTTTTATTTCATACATTACGTGATATGTAACGTACACCTTGTTTGTCTTATTATGTAGGCCTAGTACTGAGAAAGTTGTGATCCGAGAAATCAACGATGACAAGGATGATAAAGATGATTTTGTGAACCCACCAGAAGACATTGGTATGTAGTAACCATTGGTTTTCATTTTATGTAGATTGACTTTTATATAATAGCCAATTATGTACTACATCAAACATTATACTCATGTGTTGTTGATTATATTAAACAGGAGATGTTCAGCCTGATAAACCATCTAGCAGTGCATCCAAAGGTGTAGGTAAGAGGAAACTGGAAGAAGCCATACCCAATCCAGAAGCCAAAAGGTTAAATTTATTTATATTTTCATATAATACAGCCAAAGATTTATGTAGTATAAGAAATATAACCCTTCATATATACACATATAGTTCTGCGACCAAAAGCACAGGAAAGAGGAAAAAGCAAACACCCAAGCCATCTCCAGAACCAACAAGGTTAAACTTATGTATATGTACTTATGTATATGTAACATGGTTATGTACAA